>VDFB02000017.1:42220259-42587781 GCA_007258455.2 Sequoia sempervirens | reverse complement strand
TGACTCCGTCACATTCAAAATGGTTTTCCATTCCCTCTATCCAATCCATGACCAGATCAGCTTCCATTTTCCCACTAAACAGTGGTATTCCTTCAAGTGCTTTTCCACTCAAAGCCTTCAATTCCTTCAAGAAAGGCTCTTCTTTCAAACAAGGTCGTCTGTGGGATCTGTCTTCCTCCTCATAACCTGTATTTCTTGTATCCTTCCTTCCAACCATCACCATTACCCGTCAACTTGGCTATTATTCTTTCCCCTGAAACATATTGTTCCTCCTCTCAATTTTCTTTCTTTTGTACCTTCACCTTCATTTGTCACCATGTTAGTAGAACCACTAGACTCAATCTCTGACATATAATATTCTATCCCAAATCTTTTGTTCCTCTGATAGGGAGGTTGGATGAATCAATCACTGATTCATGCTCTAGGTCTTGTTTGGAAGACCTATAAGGTCTCTCACTTCACCACTTCAACCTATAGGATCTTCTAATACTTTTGATCCCCTGGTCTAACTTTTCCAACCCCAACTACCAACACAATTCTTGCTACCAAGTCAAGACTTGGTGCAATCTTGTAACTCTCACCTTAGCCCTTAATTCACCCGAAAGGCTACAAACCTCAGAATTATTGAATTTAAATTTGCAGGGGTGTGGAGGTGCTTCAAAAGACTTCAATCCATCCTACTATGGTTCTTGAAATTCCACCTAACTCCATTTCTTGGTCGCTTTCACCAAACCCTCATTTACGTCTTAAAAAGGCTACTAGGCCTAGGAGCCCCAATTAGGCCTCCTTCTCTGAGAAAATAGGTTGGTTCTCTAAATCTTTCCAAAGAACCCTCAATCTTTCCTTGAGATTCTTAGTTCACATGAACACCTCTCAAATATTTTTGAGGTCTTGGGTCTTAACTGCCCGTACAAAGCCTTAACTTGAATATGGGCAATACTAGGGTTTTTCAGCCCTTTTCTAGTTTCTCTCAAACTGTCAAATCTTTCCCTGACCAGATGAATTGATGGAGTTTCCTCCTGGTTACCAGGTCTTGGCAAGACTCACAGCTGCCTTCTCCAAAAGGAAATTTGTCAAGAATTTGTCACCCCTGCAAATTATGTGCTCTACACTTAAGTCTTCCTAGTCGGGCACTTTCCCTCGCTCGCCTAAGGCAAGACTTCCATAGCAGCTCTTGTGTTTTCAAAGAATATAAACCCTACCATATGTACACACATGGATTCTAGTCACTATTCCCAAAGTTCCGTACAATTTGTATAGGGGGAAAGTGAACTAACACTCCATTCTCACAAAACTGCCTGGTTCAGACCAGCAATAGTATGGGAACCAAATTATTTACAAAAAAAAGCTTGAAATTGAATTAGAAAGCTATCTAAATGCCACAAAAATATTGAATAACCACTACACTACATCCTACACTAGTTACAGTGCCCTGTTCAATCCATTAAAGCAGCACTTCAAGCAAAAATTAGAAAATTAACACAAAAAAACACCACTATTTTTTTTATTTAAAAAATTTCAACCCATTCAAATGCTTCCAACCTAGGTATTATGGTTTGGATGACCTTATATACCTTTCTTTGATGTGCTAGGACCCTTGGGCCAGACTTAGAACAACATTAATGCCGTTTTACAACTTTTAGGCTAAATTGCGAAGGCAACATTGCCAAAATGCACAATTTGCCAAGATTTGTCTAGGAACTCATAAATTCAAGACTCTAAACCAAACCTACCCTAACACACTCTCAAAAAAATCCTAGGGAATTTATATCATAGTCCTTATTCCCTTGGCGGTTGGCTAGAACCACCTACAAGCCAAAAATCACTAAGATCTTCCAGAAGACCTTAAGGTTCTCCTGCACCAGCCATCTTCCTAACACTCCTGCAATTCTTTATACTCTCGTTCAATCTTTCTTTCAAGCTATGGCTCAGATCTCCATTTATCATAAAACAATGATCTTGACTTTCTTCCTTTCTAGGCCATGACAACCTCCTATGGAATAGAAATGACTCTTCTTCCACAACTTTTCAAACTAGACAAACTTCTTAGACCCATAAATGACTACTACTTTTGACTGCAAGACATGATGAATAATGGGAAACCCTATGGCTCTTCTCAAACACAAAACCCATGAAGCTGTACTCCCGGTGAGCCTACCCGACACTGCTCTCATACCACATGAAGGAATGGGCAGGAAGGAGATAAACAAAAACATGGACTTGAAATCTTATATTGATCATTACAATGATATTTTCAGAACTGCCGCTCATTCATAAACAAACATTTCATAAGTTACAGACTCACAAATTATATTCCTTTAATTCTACAGCGAATACAAAACATCATTACATCTTTGACTCCTTATAGACATTACAAAGACTTCATACCCTTACAGCTCTGATAGCTGGACTCTAGTTGGGAGTAAATACAAAAAGCACAGATTCAACTATATATAGAAAACCATCAACAACGGTGAAAGCTTGCACAACAAGCAAAGTAAATAGAATACATTTAGAAACTTGATTTGCACTCTTAAGTAAATACCCTTTGAAAACAAAACTTGAGATTAGCCTTCAATATTGGTCTTTAATGTTGAGAGGTAGACGCTGAAATGAGAATACGGAGCTGTCAGGAGCAACTGACACATTTACAAGAGTAGGTGTGATTATAATCTCCAACACAAACGCCGAAGGAATCACCGCATAACATATTCCTTCACAAAGCACCGGTCTCCTGAACTAAATTAACCATCAGAAATTGTTAGAAACGTATGGAATAATATTAAATCCTAAATTTGGCTTTACTCTATCACTAACATCATAGATTGTATTAGTCCTTCTTTTACAAGAAAAATCTTACTCATCCAAAGAATCATGAGCCTTTCCTTTAGGGACATGATCAGGTCAAATTGTGGATCGGTAGGAGATAATGATGCCCCAAATTTACATTTACTGCATCGGCGTTAAGCTGGCTTTAACAGAGAATGCCATTATCAGGAATTAAATATGTGGTAGTGTCAGTCCCTTGTGCATTATGGATGATTTTACGGTTGACCAACTTACCTGGGACGACTAAATTACTGAGCTCATGCTCTGCCAATTACATATTGTAGGTTTTATTGATCTTTTGAGAATCACTTCAGCGTAAAATTGACCATGTTATCAGTATCAGTAAAACACTGGAGCATGAAAATTGCATACTTCCTGATAAAAAAATATTGAAGCAAATTGTGGTTGATTAAACCTCCACTCACAGGCCAAATAAAAACAACAAACTTTTTTATAAACCAAAACTTATTAAATGCATTATGTTTCCCAGGTCATATTGATGGTGTGTTTGTTTCTGTCTTGACAGCTCAATTTCTACTTCAATAAACACAGGGAAAAGTGAATTTCTCTGTTACTAGAGAAGGTTGTCAATGCATCTCACTCCAAGCCACATTTTCATTGGCTTTAATAACAGATTCCTTCACAAAACACCGGCCTCCTGAATTCAATTAACCATCAGAAATTGTTAGAAACATATGGAATTGTTACAAAAATATGTTGATTCGCCAAAGGTGTTGGGATATAGGTTAGAAAGTTACAATCAATAGAGGTGTCTTGACTACAAAGTAGTGTTTTTAATATGTTGATTCTACGGAATCGTTAGGGTTTGGGTTAGAAAGGTAACAATCAACAGCGGTGTTTGTATTACGGCTCTATAATTTTAGATTTTGTGGTAAGTTTGTCAACTCTAAAATCATAGACAATGCAGAAGATATCAACACCACAACTATCCTGAGAATGTTCCCTAAGCCAGGGCTAACCGAATCTTTACACAAATAAACCTAGTTTAGAGATGTGGTAGGGTATATATTAGAAGGGTGACAATCTAGAGAGGTGCTAGGGTTTAGGATTTGTAGGAGGGTAAAAGTATAAATCTAATAAAATTTTAAACATAAAATTTAATAAAATTTTAGACAAATAGATCTAAGAATATGAAGGTATTTAGTTACGTTGGAATCAAAAAGTACATCACAAAATTAATACAGTATATGTGTTCCTGGGCTAGTATATTTTAAGAAAAGTAAAACATTAAAAGTGTAATAAGGAAATACAGTCAATATCTTATTTTTATAATAAAATAAGAGACAACAGTGTATGTAAAGTTGTGTCTTACTATTCCAAGCGTGTAACAGGCCTCCATGTTTCGAGCATCTGCACATTTTTAGATGAAAGTCATTCTTTGAAGTGTATAAGGATTGGGAGGCACATTGCAACGCTTCTTGCCAGTTGCCTAGCATATTACACCTCTTGCATATGCATAAATAAAATGAAGAAACTCTATAAATGAAAAGCCTCTCTTATACATGCAAATACTTTTAAACAAAAATAGATTTCTTATGCTAGAAGTGCTCCAAATAAATCTCTAGAATGGTTTGAAGGAGCTAAGTTTAAAAAATTAACCAATTCATCTGGAAATTGGTTAACTGATTGACTGCAGAATTCCTGCAACTTTTTACCATCCTAGGACTTTTATGATCATGTTTCATATAGTATCCCACTTTTCCATTAGATGGGAAGAAGACAATAGATATGAGGTTTCTCTAGTATTCAATAACAAAAGTCGCATTTAACATTTAGCCATTTTTATATGCTATAAAATAATTTTCTCATTTTTTAATCAAACAAATATTTATCTTATTAAAGATTGATGGTGTAGTAAATACCTAAAATCTAATGGTACAACTTTCGAATAGGTAGTCTCCATATTTTAATGTTCATAAAATGTATTAGTGGCTACAACTTCTCGTTGAAGGATTGGAGAAGCAATTTCCATATTTAAGGGTGTCATGCAATCCCAAAATTTTAGTGGCTACAATGCGTAAATAGAGGATTCCTAAAAGAAATCTTCACATGACCCATAATTAATATGATAAAAGTGATCTTTTTAGATTTAAGTTTATTACACCTTACATGTATTATACAATAGCACCAAAGAATCTTGTGTTATTACCCACCCATACATAAAAATCAAAACACAAGCAACACATATTTAAAATAATAATAAAATATATTAAAATAATTAATTAATAATTGTAACTCAAAGAAACTCTTAAATAACTAAAATAAAACAACTCATTAAATAAATGAATTAAAATAAATATTTTTAAGATAATATATTTATTTCATAAATATTAGTAAATATGAAAAAATAATTCTTAAATAGTTGTAAAGTTAAAATAATTCCTAGGCAATCGAAACAATTCTTGTAAATAAATAATTATAAGTATTTTTAGATAGAGAATGAACCAATATAAAAAATTTATATATAGGATAAATACATTATATGAAAAAGTGTGGATTAGATTAAAAGAGACAATAAAAATATTTTTCAATGCAAAAATAAAATAACCCTTGAATAAATAAATAAATATTTCTTCTATCAATAAACTATAATCTAAAGGTTTATATCCTTTATTTTAAGTATATAAAATAAATGAAGAATAAAATAAATATTTTTTTATCAATAAATTAAAATCTAAAGGTTCACACCTTTTATATTAAGGATATAAAATAAAAAATAGAGATTGTAAGGATTTGGAGAGTGTAGAAAGAAACCCATGTGAATTCTTTGAGATGAAAACAAAATTTCTAAATCATACTAGTATGGGCCATTAATATAGGCCCTTTGCACTTTTCAAATTGAAATAGGATCCTCAAGGTTGATATCTATGAATTTATTTCATATAGATAAAGGATTCGTAGAATCAATCTTCACATGGCTCATGACCAATGTGACAAATGTGATCTTTCTAAATTTTAATTTTATTTAATTACAAACTAATACAACATATTAAGAACAAAAATAATAAGATTTATTAAAATTAACAAATGCAATGGAAAATAAGCATTTTCTCACATGAATTTAGAAATTTTCTATAATATACATTCACATAAATATATATTAATCTAGAATAAATGCTTGACATATGGAAAATGATAATAAAATAATTATGTTAATTGAGGAAAGCAAATGTAAAGGCTATTTGTGTTTGTAAAATTACTAGAAAATGTGTGTCAATTAGTAAAGGTTCTAGAATATGTTTTTTATATTTGCAAAATGTGATCTCTTTATTTAAAGAAATCTTGGGTTATATACCGATCCTCTACTTTAATTATGTTTGATTCTAGACTTCCAAGTTTAACCCATAATAACTAAATCATCCTTTACCTTCAAACTTACACTACTTGTTCTTTTTTTTTTTTACTTTTCTTGCTTAATAAAATATCATCTACTATATTTATCGTCACAATAAGACATGTTTTACTAGATTGAACCCCCCCAAAAAAGAAATGAGACCAATTTTTTTTTACAATGTAGTTCGTTTATGATATAAGAAATACAAAAGTGCACTTCATAAATTGATATGTAAGTAGAAAAATAAAGAATATCCTTCTAAAATATTTATTCAAGTTACTTTTCAATTGATATATATGGCTAAGGAAATGGGATATAAAAAGTAGTAGAATATCTAGTTCTAACACTAATTTTAAAAATGCTTTTAATATTACATCTTCTTGTGGTGTGATTAATAAATATAAGGGTTGGTTCGTAGATCCTAATTTGAATAATAGATTTTATTTTTATAGTTAATATATAAATACATCTGAGATCTATAGATCCCATAAAATAATTAAGAATAATATATGAATTAGTATTTATCTCACATCCATAAGCTAGACTCTACATGTAACATTTTCTCATGCGAATTCCAAAGGACAACTAAACAATAAATACTGCACAACTTTTTTTTAAAGTAAATCTAAATATACATGAGATGCACATTGAGTTAGAAGTCATAAAATTTAATTAAACAAATTCGCTAACACTTATGTCCCTCGGGGTACACGAGGAGTCATTACAAAACTTAATTTCATACAATGACGATAAAGAATGATAGCCAAAGATATAATCCATAACAAAGTAAACATTTACAAATGAAACACATACATGAAAAGAATTAATAAGAAACCATCCACACACATTAAAATAGCATATACATGATTAGCTCAAACTCATAATGATGAATTATCAAACTTCATATAAACTCAAGGGACATGTTTCTACACATAGAACATATCGAATAACAACTGCCATGGATCAAAAGCCACACAAGGTTTATCATTACATTTCATTACAATGTTCAAGAGTAACAATGATACAACAGTGTTCCCCAACATGAATGGAAATCTATATAACAAGATAGAATGATACAACTGAGCAGTAAAATACTAAACATCATATCTGTCTCCAAGACAGAAACCTCTCTGAAGTCACTGCAAATGAAACCAATCCACACCTCTCGGTCCTCGACTGGGGAACCAATGGGATACTTAGCCTGTTCCACCCGACCACGTGGGTTTGAAGACCCACCCCCATGCTAAGGAGCTGACAAGAAAGAGACCTCAACCAAGAACACCCAAATAGGGAACCACAAGACCCAACGTCATACAAGAGTAACATGAAACCCAAGGATAGTCACAACATCAATAAGCCATGACCATAAAACATGGCATCCAAACATGAAGACAACAAATCACTTCATAGCAGTGATAAACCACTTCAGAAACATAGTAACAATGAATCAAATATCATAACATCAATAAATCACTATAACAACAATAAACCACTTTCGAATCATAGCAACAATATATTTCCAAAACATATTAATAGACCACTTCCCAAGGTAAGCAATAAAAACAACTCAAAAGGGAATGCTAGAGGAAAATGTCATCACATGGCCTTACATGCATTATCTAGACAACCTATCGCAAAGTGTCACCTCCATCTATACATGGATTATTCAAAAAACCTAGCTCAATGTGTCACCTCCATCTATCGTTATCCTGACTGCCTATCTCAAGGCGTCGCTCCATAGAGTTACTCATACGGAAACATTAACCTCTCGTGAAGACGAGGCAACCATCTTGCCAACCACGACCTTCTCAACCCACCTTTAGTCTATGATAGCCCTAACAGGCGAACGAGGCATCCATAATTATCTTATTAATGTTGATACTACCCACTCCCTAATTAATTATTTAGGCTATCACTTAGTACATTAACTCTAATGCGGGTTACTCTGGTAGTCCTTTTGTGCGTTGGCCCCCACGTAGAGCCACTCTCTCTAGAAACCCAAAACATAAATATCCAATACCAAGGGATTGTACCAACAAGGACACTAAACCAACAAATGGAACATCTGCGAGGCAAAACCATCTCGCAAAAATCATATACATAACCACTCAAAAAATTGGGTATAACCCATTCATAATCCAAAATCACATTAACAATCAATTTTTTTCCAATACCCAGATCAAAGAAGAATCAATAAAATTAACCTAGCCTCTAGAATATTTCTCTAACCATTTGATGCAACAAGCTCGCTCCTTAAGGCAATAACCAAAATCAAACCAATTCAAAACTCAAATATTTACAACAATCAATTCAACCATAGTTAATCAAGATCAACTTAGATTCCAAATCATCACAAATATCAATGGGTAAGGCCTCCTCAAATCACGACAAACCAAGAATTCACCACTTAGGGTAGAACAAAACCATACGAGTTCCCAAAAAACGAATACAAACATACATTAAATGAGAGAAGACCCCTAACTCAAAATCAACTCAAGATCAATCACAACAAAAGGATCCGACAAAATAATCCATAAATCCAACACAAACCCAATGGAATAAAAAATTACTTCACAACCAAGCAATCCCAAAAGAGAACACATCGTACCTATGCAAAAACACTAAAGAACAATAAACATTCAAATACAAATTATCCATATTTCATAAATATGTACACTTACCCACCATTCCACGTTTTCAAGCACATATATGAGGATATGTTACTTAATATAAAATAAAGGCAAATTAGAATATAAAATTCAATGACTGACATATATATTATACCTACAAATTCTATTCAAGTTACATACAACTTTGATTCAATAGTGACATAACACACAAAACCAATCCATTTAGTAACTCCGTGCCAAAACAATAAAATGTAAATGTAACCCCTATTATTGTCTAGACTAATTATCTAAGTGTGTATAGTCCATTGTCCCTATTTAACTCTCCAAATTTATTTCTTAATTCTGCAACTAATCACCGAAACAACAATGTTCTTTTACTAAGATTACGATATAACTAAAATTATATATATATTATAAATAGAATGCCGCTTGTAATGAAATAAATTCAACTGACACTATAATATATTCTTATTTACACACCTCAATATATATATACATTTACAAATAGAAATAAGTATACATCTCTATTGATAAGATCGGAACCAAAACTAGAGTTATGAAGACAAAATAAGATATATTCAAAGCTAAGTCTGGAACATAGGAATAAAAACGTAATGTAAGCATTAATTACCTAAGACAGCGCATATTATATTTACCAGGCGGCTACTAATTCTAAGCATGAAAATTGAATTCCATCATTCACTCAATAGAAGACACCCCAATCTATTTCCAAACATCAGTTAACAAAAAAGAACAGCATGCACAAGGTATAACGGAAAAGGTCAAGATGGAGAAAATTTGATAATGCTAAGTGAGATGAGTCTTTTCCTTAAATAGTGATACTAAAAGAAAGGATTATCGATGAAGCTGTATGAACAAACAAACAAAAAAGAGGTACTTAGTGCATTAGGTGGAACAACCAACAGGCAGAAGAAGGCGATCAACAGGCCAACGCAACTCGACGCACGGGGATAATTGATTCCAAGCATCAAGAGTTGATTTCAACAACAAGATGCCCAACAAATACCCAAAAGAGCTACGTTGTTCTGTCTATCGATCTGGCTGAGAGAAAGATCTAAGACCCACGGCGTAGTTTACAACCAAACAAAGACCAGCTAGTGAAAATTACATCGATGGCAATAGCAGCAAGGCGTTTTGCACAAAAGGAATCAATGTTCATCAATCAAAAGTTTCATCAAAAGAGCTAATCCGACGTTTATATTTGTACATATTCATATAGATAAATTTATCTATATGTTAGCATCCTTAAAACACAAATATAGAATGGAACGAGGCAAACTTAGTTCTTAATGTGCTCTAAAGGTCTCGTTGCCTCCTCTTTTATCTCCAATGAAGTAGCATAAGGGATTTGTTGAAGGACGTGAACCATTTCCATCTTTTTAATGGACACAATGTTCTTGCAGAAAAATATTAGTGATGAAAAGAAATCTGAAAAGCAGGCCTACACACTAATATCACGTGCTAGAGAGTAGGCATGACTGAAAGACAGCAAAAGCATAAACATTCAAAAAAGACAAGGTACCCACTAACACCGTCCACTCCTAAAGCTACATTACAATATCAACATCAAAATCAACTACTCTCTAATCCCTTAAACAACACCATATTCTATTAGGCATCTAAACTTGTAATCCTTAATCCGGAGCTATTAACCGGATTACAACCATTCAACAATACCATCCCAATGGGGTTTGAACCTTGATGACAAGAACAACAATGCCACCTTTAAACCATTAGACCATGCCAACACCGGCATTAATCCGATCTATTCTTTAACATTTCTATTTTCCGTTTTCTATGGATTCTGTTCCCATTCCCATAACTTATCTCGTTCCTCGTTTGAACATTTGCTTTCCGTAGCTGTTGGTTTCCACCGTTAGAGGTTTCTCCGCCAAGTGGACTAGTACAACTCATATATTCCGTTTAAGATCCTTAGTTCACAATTTTTTATTTTGAAAATTGTGACTAACTATTTAGGTAGATTTAGATTTTCGTTCTCTCATGGAAAATAAGTTCTATATATTTTAGTTTATACATGTTTGTTTATATGTAAAAAGGCCCCGTGCATGTGTCTTTTATTTTATTCTTTTAAAAGAATAATCAATGATATATATAAAAATATATATAATTTAAATTAAAATATAATTAATTTTTAATAATTTAATTTAAAATATTGTAATTCAATTTTTTAATTTGATGAATTAATATTTTAATTATGTTTTTTAATTTTATAAATTAAAAATTAATATTAGTGTCTTTGATTTGTTTTTAATAATATAAGATAAAATTTAATTAGATAAAATAAAGAAATATTCTTGTAAAAGAAATTATTAAATGAATTTTTTTTTCTATTACAATAAATAGTCAAGTGAAAAAAGGATCTAATACTAATGTGTACTATACAATACTAAGAAACAAATAATGAGTGACAAAGTTCAAGGATTTGAAAAAGAGAAATAGTGTAAGGTAGAATTAGGTATTTTCTATTCCATGTTCTTAGTGAGCTCAAACATGAGAAGTTGCTTGTTAGAAAGATTGATGTCTTTCTTTCCTTTATTATACCTATTTTTTAAATATATTCAAGCTAAGATCATGACTTGATTTTCATTTTATTTGTTTTCTACTTTAGTCCCCTTTGATATTCAGTGACAATACTTAAAGGTGCTATCAAATGATAGATATCCACAAATATGCATATAATCTCTATAAATATTTGTGTCTATTAGTCATTTGATAACATCTCTAGCTATTAAATTACTATATTTTAAGAATTCCATAGTTGTGATACTTTAAGATATTTTTTTATAAAAATGAAACAAATGTGAAGATATTATTAATTTATCAAAAGTAATGATCATTTCCAAAAATACGGAAGAGTAATACAAAAATTATTAACCAAACAAATTACGATTTCATAATTTTCTTTTAACATATGTAGCTCAAGAGAAGATAAAGTTCGAGTAGATGAGAAGCATTCCAACTATACTTAAGGTAGTGCAAAAAAGAAATTGCATAAAAACCCCATCATTATGACCATTTTAAAAATATTTTACTACATAGTAATATTCTACTAGATTTTGGTATGAATTTTCTTAAATATTTATTATTTTCATGTTTATGATTACTTGTTAAGTTTTTTCATACAACTATATAGGTCTAGCCAAAGCTACTAGGACTCTCATGTGCCTTGAGAAAAAATTCTATAAACTGATATGTTGGTGTGTAAGGGTGTTAAGTGATATCCATTTGGTCAATTTCATTCACTAGGATTTCTTATAATAATAGATTTTTTAAGGCACAATACTCACATAAGGTACAATATAATATTGATTTTTTAAAGCATATTGATTTACATAATTCTAAAAATAATTTTGTGGGCATGTTTAATGATGATTATAATAATTCTACATCTTCTTCTATAACAATTAGTACATTTTCACTTGATGAGATCTTTGTGAATGGTTATTATGATCCTTTATACGCTAGCGCTTATGTTTGCTACAAACCAATTAAGAAGTGTTCTTATTGATCTTACTTGTCAATTTAACATATACTCAAAAAATATTTAATAATTATTTTTATTAGCTATAATATGAGTATTTAATTGTTTTCCTTAAGATAACTAATGGAATGCCAATTGCGGCTAGGTGTTTCTTTATTTTACTTTTGGTAGTTTTTTTTGAAAGAAAATCAACTCTAAATATCATATATTTTTTTTACATCCTGAATAACTAACATTGTTTCGTCCTGAATCACCTCTTCAACTTATCATCATTATTCGTCCCTTAATTAAATAAATAATCATTTATCTAATTAAGTCATCATCTCTTGTTAATTAAATAAATCAATTTTATTTAATTAATTTTGTAATCCCCCTTTAATTAAATAATACATTTTATTTAATTAAATCGCTAAGTCATTCTATTAAATTAAATCAATCTTTATCCAACATCATCCCTCTTTACTTAAATAAATCAAAATATTTATTTAATTTAATCTAAATCATTATTCCTCTCTTTTTTATTTAAATTAATCCAAAATTCTAAGTCAAAAGTCAAAATCAGCTAATTTCCTTTAAATTAATCAAATCTTGATTAATTTAATCCTAATCACTCAAATCCTCTAGATTTTGCAACTTGCACATGAAAATCAATTTAATTGATTTATAAATCATCCATTTTCATTCAAAAAGGCATCCAAGTGGGAATATTCCTCAAATTTGAAATCTCCCCCCAAAAGGACTTGTCCTTTTCAACAAAGAATTTAAAATCTTACATGTCCTTTTCTTGAGCCATGTGCATGTGCTTCACCTTTCAACTCATTCTTCAAGCCATATTTTGAATTTGAATCTCCCCCCTCTTTGCACATTCTTCAAAAAATGTTCATTCCTCAACCATTCACATGATGACATGTGGCTTCTTCTCATTTGTTAAAAATTAATCCCACACTGCTCTATTTTGAACATTCATCCATCTTCTCAATTCTATAAATGAAGAGCTCATCTCCTCATTTCATCATCCACAATTTGAGTAAACTTACTCTACTCAAACCATAGCAATTTATCATCAATTTCATCCAAGAATAGTTAGGTTTTATGCAGGTTTTCATCTTGGAGCATACATCAAGCATCAACAAAGTGGATCACTCTTCATCACATATCAAATTTGCGTCATTGGAGTTGGGAAAGGGCCAATTTTCACATCAAATTGGCACCAATTCCCTCAAGAGATTAGGATTTTTTTGGCTTTAGAATATATTTTTATATGCTTTCAAGTTTCATTGTGTTATTCCTTTCATTTTCTATCTCTTTTTAGTGCTTTTAGAGCCAGTTTTAAAATGACCATATTTGTGTCATACAAAGGTATTTTTTGATACTTTTTTTTTTTTAAATGGGGTAGAATTTCATAAGCTATCGAATGGTGTAGGTGTTTCGTAACTATTAATGAGTTAAAATTTTCAAATTTGCATCTAAATTCAAAACACATGATAACTTGGCCTAAGTTTTAGGGTGTTTTGGTTAATGATTCATCTAACCCAAAGATATATATATATATATATATTATCTCATCTAACATTTTTATCACTTTTGTAGGTTTGAAAATGAAAAAGGGGAGGAGAAAAAGAAAAAAAAAAATCAAACCTTCTTATTACATCATTTCTCTATTGTATCAAGTGTCTTTAGACACTCTTTGAAGCAATTATAATTCCAAGTTTAAAGGATTGTATCACTTCAAGATTTTAGGACTTAATAGATTTCAATTTGGGCTCTAAAAAGAATAATACAAAAGGCTTAAAATGAACATTAGAACTACAACTTACTAGATTTTGTTTCTTGGATTAACAAATTGAGCAAATGTGTTTCACTTGTAATTTGGTGCTCTAAAAAGAACTCACATCTTGCTTTGAGGATTTAAAAAGAACAAGTGCAACTTTGTTTGTTGTGAGAGCTTACTTAAACTAAGGGCATTGAAAAAGGACGTATGTGCTTCTCTCACGCTTTATAGTGATCTTAAGAATCAAAAGGAATTTTTCATGACTT
Organism: Sequoia sempervirens; assembly: GCA_007258455.2. NCBI lineage: Eukaryota > Viridiplantae > Streptophyta > Pinopsida > Cupressales > Cupressaceae > Sequoia > Sequoia sempervirens. Next base: position 42,573,407 of record VDFB02000017.1, on the reverse strand, counting down.
TAGGGTGAGACAAAGTAATCACCTCCACACTTTAATTTGCACTTAAAAATGAACAAAATCTTGTGCAAGTATGAGTAGGGGAATTTTTGCATATAGTCTCTTTCTTTGTGCCATCAAAGATTGATCGAGTTATGAATTTTATCTTTGCTTGCTTTTGTTTATCCTAGAGGGCCTGCCATGGGGAAAAAGTACTCACCCAAGGGAACAGAAAAGTCCTTACTAAAACCCATGTGCTAGAATTTGCCAAAATCCTTTTATCTATTTGTTGGTGCAAGAACGGTCGTTTTGAAGTTGCCCCACACTTTTACGGTCTTCTAATAGAAATGGAAAGCATTCCATGGGATTTTCATGGGTGTTGATGGTTGACTGCCTCATATAAGTGAGTGTTGTGGAGGGGAGCCACTGGGGTCAAGCATCTAACCATTCACTAGAGATAAGCATAGCTAGACTTGTCCAAGTTGGAATCCAACAAATATTGTCTTACACATCCATAGGATTGTACTTATTCTTGGGTTACAAAATGCATTGCTTGATCGAAAACATCATGGAAACAAACACTTAATGCTATCCAAATTTCAAACTCTTTTGGAGACAAATACAAATTGACCCAATCCATAAGTTATTGCTTTCCCTTGGGATTCATGTCCTTAGAGGTTTCTAAGCATTGGATTATATCTCAATTTTTTTCTTATGTCAACAATAGGAAAACCCTTGTCTTAAGTTCATTAAATTTCCACATAACATATCTTGTGGGGTTTGAAGAAATTAAGACATTGGACATCTTAGTTTGAAAACCTAATTAAAGAAAGTGTTTTTGGTAAAATAAATACATTAAGCAAAGAAAAACAAAATGAACTTTCATATGTGATTGAAAACTTACAACCCCAAAACAAAAAATCAATGGTTGGAAATCCAAAAATGAATGTTCAAATGAAATCATGTCTTGGTTATAGAAGTCATTAGGAAGCATTTGCGTACTCTTCAATACCTAGGTCTAAGCAAAAAAAAAGTGTACCTTTTTGGGTTCTTCTTAGGATCAAAACATATCAAAATCTCTTTTTCATCCATCCTTCAAAACATTAAAACAATTTCCATCTCATCATCACCTTTTGGAAAAATTTTGAAATCGTCCTTGATACTAGGCTTTACGGAAATATCAAAATCATCAATATCCTTGAGACAAAATACTTGAAAACATTAGCAAAAACATCTTTGGCTAGGTATGTGTAGATGCATCCATTTGCATATACTTAGTCAAAGTTATCAAAATCATCTTCTATAGCTTAGTCTATGTAGATGAATCCTTCTTCATATGCTTAGTGAAACAATCATCTTGTTTGAATAGGTGTGGGTAGATGCATCCTTCTCCTCACACATATTCAAATTATAATATTTTATAAAAAGCTATCCCTTAGATCATCATCCAACATCTTAGGGTTGTTTTGTCCAAAATCCAAATCAAAAACCAAATCAAAAATCAAGGAAAAAATCAAGGAAAAAATCTCAAAAATCAAGAATCCAAAGTCCTAAAAGCCTAGTGTCTCATTCAAAATTTATCAAAAGTTGAAACATCCATATCATCCATCCATAAAACATCATTATCATCACCTTTGATCCTCAAAAGCATCCTAAGACTTTATACTTTAGGACATAAAATAACAATCGATCCAAGGAATCAAGAGATTCATCTCCTATATTCTCGAAGGTTGATCTTTGTTTTATGGTTCAAACTAGATCTCAATACAAGAAGAGTATGGAAGCTAGCAAAGAAACACCTGCTTCAAGTGATCTTAGCTAGACAAATGCAGAAATGAATCCAGCTCAATCAAGCAATCCATTGATCCTTTCATCATCCCAAAATACACAAGAAGAAAATCAAGGGGAAGACCTTACCTTTGGAATGTCTCACGAGGAAATGATAGAAATTCTCCAAAATCCAGACAATCATAGAATCATCAACATCATGATGAGAGGTAACCCTTCGTTGTACATGCTTGAACTAGCAAAACAAGGGGCCAAGTTGCCTTCAGATTTTGAGATGAGCACTATAGTGGATACATCATTTCCTCTAATCTCATCCACCATTCCCATTTCATCTACACCCCCATCTCAAAACATCACCCAAAATATCCCGCAAATCACAACATCATTTGCTCCAACACAACCCAATGTCAACAAGGGAAACACGTTCCTTAATGCTCTTCAGTCGCATCCCCTTGTTAATAATCAAAACTTGGACGCAAGCACAACCTTGGAACAAAACGTACTCAACAACCCATTACAAAAGAATGTTCCTCTCACTTTCTACCATGATCCTTCATCATCCTTTTTTCTTGCAACACCTCAGAATCCTCTTCTCACAAATTCACAAGAAGAGGGAGATATGTTTGGACTAGGGGGCTCATTTGACACCATGACATTTTCACAATAACTCACACCTCTCACATTTCCACCTCTTTTGCCATTGCCATTATCATCCACACCACTCCTTGGTTTAGGGCTTCCTCCTCTACCAAATATCAATCTAGCCTATATCCCAACCATCAATCAAAGCATTGCACCAAACACATAAAATTTGTCATTGATATCGTAACAACAAATGAAAAACACACAAGCAATGGTAACATCATTAAACACAACCCTAATATCACAAAGCATGGTCTCCCAAGGACCAACCACATCAATCCCACTATCAAACACCCAAAACATCAACACAACATCATCATCGACCACCATTCCAAATCCACCACCACCTCCACCATCACCAACGTTCACCACATCAAACCAATACGACGCGGCATTACAAGTAGATTTCCAAAGAGGATACCAACAAGTTCAAAAACAAAAAGTTGTACAACAAGCTACTCAAGCCACACAAAAATCTGCCTGTGCTACACAAGCCACATTACAAGCACAACAAGCTCAACAAGCTCAAGCTTTACTAAAACAACAACAACAACAAGCTGCTCAAGTTGCCCAAGCTACGCAAGCATTACAAGCACAAAGGGTCACTCAAGCACAACTATTATTGTAGCAACAAGTTGCACAAGTGCAAACAGCACAAGCACAAGTACAACTTCTTGAACAAGCAGCACAATTGCAAGCATACTAACAAGCATTAAAATAATATCAAGAACAACAAGAAGCAGCAGAATTGGTAGCCCAACAACAAGGGTTGTGGGAACAACAACAAGCCCAACAACAAGGACAACAAAAAGTACAAATCATAGTGCAACAACAACAAGATCAACAACAAGCTTTGTTCATACAAAAGCAAGTGGAAGCCTACTTCACCTGCCAGAACATATCGATACCATCGAACAACGCACCAACCAACCCATCCATTCAACCAATGATTCAAACACCCCAAAACATTTTCATCCCACCCCTTGATACACAGAATGATGTGACGACACAACTTAGGTTGCTCTCGCAATACGTGCTCGACCTTCAATTAGGGCGAACAACCAAAACATCAAGCAACTTGTGTCCCTATCCATTTAATAGGAGCTTAGAAATGAAACCATTCCCCAAGGGATTTGGAAACCCTAAATTTGAAAAATATCAAGGGATGGGAAACCCTAAAGATCACATTAGGGAATTCTAGGTTCATTGTATGGAGGTTGCATATGACAATACTTATTTGATGTGACTATTTCTGAGAAGCTTGGCAGGTCCCGCTATAGAATGGTTCTCTCACTTACCTTCAAGCATTAGAAAATTCTAGGAAATCAGGGATGCATTCATTAAAAATTATGCATGTAACATTGCAATGGATGTTAGTCTTGAAGAACTATATGCTCTAAAACAAGGAAAGAATGAATCTTTTGCTTCATTCCTTTAACGATGGAAATCCAAGGCCAATCGAAGCAAGTGGACCATGCTAGAAGAACAAAAAGTCTACACCATCATATCCAACCTTGAAATCCGCTTGTCATTTCATCTTAAAGTTCAGGGAATCACCACATATGATCAATTGATCTCCAAAGCACTTAGCATCGAAAGAGCTCTTGTGACTCAACCTACGGAATCAACATCATATCATGAACAACAAAAAACCACCAATCATCCAATTATAATGATAAACATCGCACATGGGAAAGGAACAAGAACATTACTAATGATGGGGTTGTAGATGCCAAGGTGGTCATTAGTGGCCCAAGCCAAAACATACCTACACCACAAATCCAAAATCAATGCCAAAACACCCATCACACAACATATCAACCCATTAACAATCCTATTATCAATAACCTCAATGATCAAAGAGGACCACCTCAATGCAAGAGTTATCCAAAATGAAAATACACTACTTTAGGGGAACCACTTGAAGACATCATGAAAAAGCTCATCGATGAAAAACTCATCAAAGCACCTACATTTGAAAATTACCAAGAACCTGACGTCAAACCCCCTTGGTACAATGAAAATCAACTCTGTGAATTTCATAAGATCAAAGGTCACACCACAAACAATTGTATGAGACTTAAAAATATCATTCAAGATCTCATTGACAAAAGAATCATAAATGTGGAACAACCTACAAGCAATCAGGATCTTAAAATCTACACGAATCTGATGTTGAATCATGGCAACAAGGTGAATAACAACAACAAAGATAAAGGAAAAGGCAATGTAAATCATATATATACAAAACAGTTGTCGCTTCCCTAAATGAATACTACATGGTCATCACCATCAAGGGCGCCCATGCCAAAGATTGTGGAGTCACCACAAGAGGCAGCAAAGTCACCATTGCAGGGTCATCCCAACCAAACAAAGCTCCTTCATCTAGATCTGCTCATAATGGTTACAATGTAGTAGATCAGCTTAAGAGAACATTAGCACACATCTCCATTATGAAGTTGTTAAAAATCTCATCAGCACATAAGAAGATCCTTGAGCAAGCATTAGCCTCATCCACCGTCCCCACGGATCTTGATGCAGAACAATTCCAAGCTATGGTCAAAAATATCATTAGGCCTAACCTTCATACGTTCTCTGACTAGCATTTCCCTACCCAACCATCTCACAACCATGCACTTCACTTGGAAGCCATTGTGAACAAGAGAAAAATCAAAAGGGTCTTGGTGGATGGAGGTGCAGGTTTGAACATCTATTCTCTTAGCCTCATCAAGCAGTTGAAGATAGCAGAGGATTCCATTGAAAAAGGTAAAGGCATCACTATAAGAGCATATGATGACCAAGAAAGATTGTCTCAGGGCATGATTAAACTCCCTATTCAAGTAGGGCCTACCATCATGGAAACCACTTGTCAAGTCTTGGACCTCAACTTGCCATATAATATCCTCCTCAGACGACCATGGATCCATGCAATGAAAGCTGTAGCATCAACCTTCCACCAATGTGTGAAATTTACACATAATGGACAAAAGGTTACCATTCATGGCGATCTCGAAGCGTTTTCATATTGCAAAAATCTTGAGGCCAAGTACTAAAAAATCCCCCAAGTGCCAAAGAATGATGAGGGCCCATCCACATCATGCATCAACCCCGCCACTCTCGCATCCACTTCTACGACAGAGACACCCGCCATCCCCACAATTCCCACCATCTCTGACATCAAGCTCATTATTTAGGAGGATGGTTGTGGAAGCTACAAGCTTCCTAACAATGCTTTTGTGATAGGAGAGTTACCACAATCTCCTAGATCACGAGGACGCCCACAACAAAATAAAGCTTCCACATCTCAAACCTATCCTAAAAACTATCCCGAATTCACAAGATGGGGAGATCTCGGCCATGAAGTTATTGAAGCGGATCCATCTCACATTCTATACCAAGATGAGAGACCATGAGCTAATTTACCAATGGATGAAAGAAGCAAAGGTTTCCAAATGATGCTTGCAATGGGTTATGACAAAAATCAACGATTGGGACAAAACAGCAATGGGCTCATGATACCTATCATGACAGAGATGCAACACATAACAAATCTTAGTATTGGATATACCCCTCCGAGAATAACCATACATGGCTGAAGTCCTTCGGTTAGAGCTGCTAATGTTTCTCCTCAGCCAGTCATAGTACAAGTACACTCACCAATAGTAACAAATAGCAACACACATAACTTTATAACTAAGCCCTATATTAGTAGTGATGATGAAGATATCATATCCAATCTCCCTAGGTTATTCGAAGATATCACTCTATGTATGATTAGTACCCTCTCCTTCGAACCGGATCATCAAAATCATGAGATCTGCTTAGTGTACCCTAACTGATCGACTATGACCAACGAGGACCACCAATTCTCGATACATTTGAAAATGATGAGGCCCTCTCAAAATTCATGGGATTAAGGGATAATATTCTAGATGGGGATCATAAGGAAAGGTTTATAATGGAATTAGACACACATGCTTATTACGGGGAAATGATTGAATCCTTCAGTTGCAAAAGTGAGAAACTAAGAATCATATCCAAGTCCTTGAGTGAAAACAACATTGTGGCATTCTCTGACAAGAAAATAGTAAAAATAAAGGAGGTATCCAATGGTGAAAACCTCTTTGAGGTGCCCAAGGATGAAGGATTCAATCTTCCCTTAAGAGCTATTCATCAGGAGAAATCAACAATCTTGGCCGAAAAGTGCAATTTGGTCAACATAGGAATAGAGGAGGCCCCACATATCACATTCTATGTGGAATCACTATTAATAGAAGAACAAGAACTCCTAGTAGCATTCCTAAAGGAAAGAAAAATAAATTTTGCATGGAGTTATGCTGACATGCTAGGGTTAGATCCAAAAACTATGGTTCATCATTTAGCAGTGTATCCAGAAGAAAAACTAGTCAAATAGAAGCTTCAAAAAATGCATCCTCAAATTGCCTTGTTGGTTAAAATGGAGCTCAAAAAGTTGCTAGATGTAGGATTTATCTGACCAATTGATTACCCAGAATGGGTGTCCAATTTGGTACCTATTTCAAAACACGATGGAGCCATCAGAATCTGTACGGATTTAAGAGATTTGAACAAAGCATGTCCCAAGGACAATTTTCCACTTCCCAATATCGATATGATAGTGGAGATGACAGCAGGACATGAGATGCTATCACTAATGGACGAATTTTCAAGATACAATTAGATTATGATAGCAAAAGAAGACCAACATAAGACAACTTTTACTTGTTTGCGGGGAACCTACTACTAGAACATGATGCCATTCAATCTAAAGAACATGGGAGCAACATATCAAAGGGCCATGACATTGATCTTGCATGACATGATTCACAAAACAGTCAAAGACTATGTCGATGACATCCTAGCTAAGTCAAGAAAGAGAAAAGATCATATAGCAACCCTAAGTGCTATCTTTGATAGATTGGAGAAATACAAGGTCAGACTAAATCCAATGAAGTGTGTCTTCGGCATACAATCAGGAAAATTACTAGGATACATAGTCTCAATGAGGGGTATTAAGGTGGATCCTACAAAAGTAAAAGCAATCCTTGAGATGGAAGAACCAAAGACGTTGAAACAACTAAGAGGTCTCCAAGGTAGGCTCCAATCCATTAAAAGGTTTGTAGCACAACTGGCAGATAAGCAGAACCCATATTCTCACCTACTCCATAAGGGGGTAGCATACAAATGGGATTATAAATGTGAACAAGCATTCAACAAAATCAAGGAATATCTACTGACACCGCCGGTCTTAATGCCACCTATCCCAAAGAAGCCATTGATCTTATATGTGTCAGCAACAGCAACAACCCTTGGAGCTCTCTTGGCCCAGCATGATGAAAACATGATAGAGAGGGCTATCTGCTATATCAGTAGGACAATGGTTGGTCATGAGCTAAACTACTTATTCATCAAGAAAGCTTGCTTTGTAGTAGTGTTTGCATCCCAGAAGTTCAGACATTACATGCTGGCACACAAGATAAAACTCCTCGTAAAAATCAATCCCCTCAAGTATCTCTTATCCAAGGCAATGCTCATGGGCATAATGGAAAAATGGGTAATGATACTATCAGAATATGACATTGAGTATGTGGAGAGAAAAGAAATCAAGGGACAAGTCATTGTAGATCAACTAGCAGAAGCACCTATTTACACTGAGAGCCCTCTTGTCTCAAAATTTCTAGGTGAGTCCATCTTTAACCTCAACATAGTTGATCATTGGAAATTGTACTTTGATGGTTCATACACACAACATGGATGAGGAGCTGGTGTCTTCTTCATCACCCCACAAGGGGATTGTATACCAAAGTCATACAAATTGGCATTTCCTTGCACCAACAACATAGCAGAATACGAGGCTTTGACTATAGGTCTCAAGATAGCAGTGCAATGGAACATCATAGCTCTCAAGGTGTATGAAGACTCTCAGTTGATCATAAATCAGGTCAATAATGAATATCAAACTAAGGATGATAAGCTCACTCCATATAAGATACTGGTGGAGACTTTAAAGGAATCCTTCATTGACATAACATTTGAGCAGATTCCAAGAACCAACAATAGAGCAACAAATGCCATGGCTATAATTAGATCCCTATTAGACATCCCTCATAACGTACCAAAATATGAATTTATGATCAAGCAGCTTCTCATTCCTACATTCAAGGTACCAGAATCAGAATATGTGTGTGAAATCATTGGTCTTGGCGATCCTTGGTATCATGCCATCTATACATATCTTCGAATAGGAGTCATACCTCCTGACCTGCCATCGAACCTAAAATGAACCTTTGTCAAAAAGGCATCCAAATTTGTCATCCTAGGTGATACCCTATATCATAGAAGCATTGAAGGTGCCTTACTGCATTGTTTAAACACTAAGGAGGCATTAACTGCTCTAACCGAAGTTCACAACGATATTTGTGGTTCACACTCGAGTGGAATGACCATAGCCAAGAAACTACCAAGGATGGGGTATTATTGGCCCACAATGGAATGAGAAGCACATGATCATGCCAAACAGTGTCTAAAATGTCAGCAACATGGGGACCTCATCCATGCCACAGCTCAAGAGCTTCATCCTATTGTCACACCATGGCCTTTCTCGTAGTGGGGACTTGATCTCATTGGGAAAATCAAACCCACCTCATCCAACGACCACAAATTTATCATAACCACAACCAAATACTTTACTAAGTGGGTGGAGGCCATACCCATAATGTATATCACTAGAAAGAAGATCTCAAAGTTCATCCTAAACTATCTCATATGTTGTTATGGTGTTCCAAAAGCCATTATCTCAGATAATGGGACACCATTCAAAAATTAGGAAGTCTGTGACCTATGCAATAAATTCAAAATCCAACATTGCTTTTCCACCCTGTACTATCCCCAAGGCAATGGCCAAGTAGAAGCTACAAATAAAACCATTTTGAAAATCCTTAAGAAAATAGTCAATGACACAGGTCGCGACTAGGTTCTACAGCTTAATCCCACCCTTTGGGCCTATTGAACTAGCATCCACACACCCACTAGTGCCACCCCCTTTTCCTTGGTCTATGGATCAAAAGTGGTACTCCCCATTGAGATCGAGCTCCCATCCCTCAGGATATCACTACAAAACCTCATCACAGATGAAGAGTATCGAGTGTCAAGATTGAATGAGGTAAAGTTACCGGATGAGAGATGTATGGATGCTTTGAATCACTTGCAATTCTATTAGAATAGACTCAAAAGGAGCTACAATAAGAAAATCAGAAGCATAACGTTCCAAGTCAGAGAACTAGTCTTAAAAGAAAATTAAAAAAATGTCCCAAACCCAAGCACCAAAGGCAAGTTCGAACCTAATTGGTTGGGGCCCTTCATCATCACAGCAAGTTACAAGTCAGGGGCATATCAGTTATCAACACCCGAAGGGAAACCTCTGCAGGAGCCCATGAATAGCTCCCATCTCAAAAAGTTTTATGCCTAATTTCTTCAAGGTATAAAACCAAAAATCCAAAAAAAAAAGAAAAAGTCCTAAAAACTTAGTTCAGCAAAAGGATTGGTAACAACAAAAAAAAAGATAATATATATAAGCATCCATCATCTATATGGATTTATCAATTTCCTTTTCAGCCATCATCATCCAGGTCTCCATCCATCACTCATCACTCGCATCCGCACCATAGCTTGGTCATGTGTTCGTATCATGATCCCTCCTAGACTAACTCAGCCCATCCTCAAGGTCAATCTATCATGCCTTTGTCAGAGTAGTCTATTGCATCACACTGGGGGCATGTTCTCACCGGATTGGATTCGTGTATGATCTTAGAAGTTCTCACTGGATTGGATTCGTGTTAGCGGTATTGAAGAACATTAACTTGTTTGTGTGCTTTATCTTTGTCTTTTGACTTATCTTATTGCACTCAGTCCAAGGACCTCACAATGATATCCAAATGAAGGATTTAGAGAGATAGGAATGGGGCAATGATCATTATTCTTTTGTCTGTTGTGCTCGTTGGACGTTCTTGTAAAATAACTTGGTGAATACTTGCTTTGTTAGATATGTATAGAGGATGTTTTGGACAGCCTATTGACTATTGCATTGATTGGTTATACCTTTCTGTGTTTTGGTCCGAGATGTTTGAAACTTCTAAAGTGCATCCTAGCAAGGTTTTCGTATGTCAGGTGTGAACAAGAACACTCCTATCTATTTGTCAAGTCAAAGTCGATCACACTAAGTACAAAGCCATACTGGTCCTTTATACCTTGATGCATCATGCTTATGTGTGTTATCAAACATAAGGAAATTGGCCCTTTGAAAATCCTAACTCCTTGGAAAGTAATCATCATCATCATCTCATGTCTTGTTGGAATCTCTTATTTTCTTCTATCTCTTTCTTTTTTGCTCTAACATGGTACCATGATAGTTAATCATAATCATCACAATTGCATCTATCTTGCATCCAAAAAAAACAAACCATAAGCATACTGCATAATGAATATCATATCATATAGAAAGCATTAATCATACCACATACATTCATCCCCATCATTGCATCATATAGATTGGTTATTCTAAACATCTCATAAACCATACATTTATCATCTATTTTCATAATCACCCAAGCATCATCATATCATATCATGTGCATCCATATCATCCATCACATATAAACATCATAATAATCTCATCTCAATAATGTCACTATCATGGTACAAATCAGGATCAAGTGGGTGTAGTATATCAAAGTAGGCATGAGGCTACCCATGGCTGATGACTGTCTACATCAAATATTTGAGTTGAACTAACCTTGAACCTCTTTATGGAGAGATCGACCCTCAAATCAAATATTTTCACTTGATCTCTCGAGGGGGCAATATACCAGCATAATTCTTCATTCATTGGGGCAACAATGGGGCATCTAAAAAAATCAAATAATTTTTGAATTTTGATCAAGATAGTTTATTCTTTGAAACAGCGCAACAAGTACATTGTTTCAAAGAGGGGCAAAATGTAGACAGGTAAAATATACTGATTGACATTGTGCACTTGATCCCGATTAACTAACATTGTTTCGTATTGAATCACCTCTTCAACTTATCATCATTATTCGTCCCTTAATTAAATAAATAATCATTTATCTAATTAAGTCATCATCTCTTGTTAATTAAATAAATCAATTTTATTTAATTAAATCTCTAAGTCATTCTATTAAATTAAATCAATCTTTATCCAACATCATTCCTCTTTAGTTAAATAAATCAAAATATTTATTTAATTAAATCTAAATCATTATTCCTCTCTTTTTTATTTAAATTAATCCAAAAATCTAAGTCAAAAGTCAAAATCAGCTAATCTCCTTTAAATTAATCAAATCCCGATTAATTTAATCCTAATCACTCAAATCCTCTAGATTTTGCAACTTGCACATTAAAATCAATTTAATTGATTTATAAATCATCTATTTTCATTCAAAAAGGCATCCAAGTGGGAATATTCCTCAAATTTGAAATCTCCCCCCAAAAGGACTTGTCCCTTTCAACAAAGAAATTAAAATCTTACATGTCCTTTTCTTGAGCCATGTGCATGTGCTTCACCTTTCAACTCATTCTTCAAGCCATATTTTGAATTTGAATCTCCCCCCTCTTTGCACATTCTTCAAAATGTGCTCATTCCTCAACCATTCACATGATGACATGTGGCTTCTTCTCATTTGTTGAAAATTAATCCCACATTTCTCTATTTTGAACATTCATCCATCTTCACATTCTATAAATGAAGAGCTCATCTCCTCATTTCATCATCCACAATTTTAGTAAACTTACTCTACTCAAATCCATAGCAATTTATCATCAATTTCATCCAAGAATAGTTAGGTTTTATGTAGGTTTTCATCTTGGAGCATACATCAAGCATCAAAAAAGTGGATTACTCTTCATCACATATCAACTTTGCATCATTGGAGTTGGGAAAGGGCCATTCAAATTAATTTCTTGAGGAATCCTTATTCTTGCTTGCATTTGATCTCCTAATGTATTCATTTGTTGTGCTTTGCAGGTATTTGGATTAGGGTTCACACATATGTATCATTATCAAAATTAGGTTTTTTTAATTTTGGATATATTTCTTTAGATGTTTAAGGAAACAAGTTAGGTAATATGCATCAACCATCCATCTTCATTCTTTTATGTATCTCAAATTGATGGGGTCATATCTTCTAGATTTCTTATCAAAAATTGAAGTTGTCAGATGCATTGGAAATAACTCCAAAAAATATAAGTAGAAATATAAAGAGGATTAGTCAAAGGAAACACAACATTCAAGTGATAGAAATTACTCTAATGTTGGTGATACTTCTATGAAAATATTTGAAATTTATCACTCATTATTTGTTTATTAGTATGTATCATACACATTATTATTAGAGGTTTTTTATCCTTAATTATTTGCTATAATTAGAAAAAAATATTTAATAACCATAAAGTGTGTTTTGATAACCATGTCTACCACAATCTAAATTTTTAAATTCAAATATTTACATATTAATAATCTCTCTTACAAATTTAATTCTTTATTTTATCTAATTAAATTTTATCTTATATTTTTAAATAGATCAATAGACATTAACATTAATTCTTAATTTATAAGATTAAAAAAACTTTATTACAATATTCATTATCAAACTTAAAAAAATTATTCTAAACTAATGACATTAAAAAGATAATTATATTTTAATTTAAATTATAAAATTATTATTTTTTATTGTCATTAAATATTTTCTTAAAAAAAAAAAAAAACACAAGGATAGGGGCCCTTATATATAAAGAAACATATATAAACATTCGAAAAAAAATTTAAATAAAACTTATTTTACCTACTAACTGTGAGATAAGGGAAATCTAAATGAACCTTCAACCTAACAGTGGAAATGAACAGCTATGGAAAAGAAAATGGCTAATGTTCAAATAGAGGAATGAGAAAGGCTATCGGAATGGAATCCTTAGAAAATGGAAACGGGAGACGGAAAGGTCGAGTTAATGGAACCCACGGGCGCAGCCACCTAAGCAAGTCAGCGCTTAGAGTGTGCCGGTTAAGCCCGGCCTGTTTGGGGCGGTACATTATTGCAAGTGTCCAATAGAAATGATTAAGGGAAAGGGAAGATCAGTGATAAAAACAACCTGGCTAAGTTGTTGCCATACAATCTTCCCTGCCACATGCTTGGATGAAAACAGAGCCTCATAATTCCTCAAGATTCTGCATGGATTGAATTACTCTGCACTCGTTGTTTGTTCGACTCGATATAGCTCCATTATTTTATCACACGGCCCTTCAATGCTCCCAGCAGTGCTACTTAGCGTGGATTTTGCAGGGTCTACTGTCTATTGACTTGCCTGTGGGAACCACTCTCGTGCTGGATCTTGCCTCCTTCATACTGTACCTCTAACCACAGTTTCAGTGTACCTGTGCTGCGTTAAGAGGTGGGGGCTGCTCATACGAGCAGATCAGGCCCCTAAAGATTTTTATGTGAAAATCTTCAGCATGTCTCCCCTGTACCGCCTCCTTCAAATTTGACTGTTCTCCTCTCCTCTCACACGTTAACTGCATGTTATTGACTTATTGGTCATCCTTCGTAAACGCACCATAATTGTATTTCTACAGAAGATTGATCTTTGGCTGGCTAGTAGATTGGGACGCCATACCTTCATTAATGGCGTGCAGTCCCTTTTTCCATACGCCCTCACTTCAGTTAGTCTCCATTAATGTTCCACCCAACTCCCATTGGTAACCCTAGGCTTCCGATCAATTATAAATATTCTTGGAAGAAAACAAAAAAAAAGAGCAAAATCTAAAATCACCAAAAAAAAACGCCAATCGTTTCTGTTCCAACACATGCATGTTATTGCATGAAGAAAACTTCTTGTTTTGTTTCACTTTTCCCATTTAACCCAAAAAAAAAAAAAAAAACCTTATAAAATCTTATCCTTTTTGTTTGATTTAAAAATCATATTTATCTCCTCACACAAGTACTTAAAATCTCATTATTTAATATTTATCTCAAATTCAAGTTTAACAACTAAAACATTACATTATACTATGCATTTAATAAACAATTGTTTATTAATAAGCTTTACACTTTACATTTCACAATTTGATTTATTAGTTATTATTTTAATTTAATAAACTAATTAAATAAGGCCATTGCGTTTATCATTTATCACGTAACTCAATAACACATAAACAATGAGATCACAAAACTCACTATCAATGATAAGACAAATAGACCCTTACACAAAATCTGGAAAAGTCGCGATGGAGGGGCACTACACTACATGTTCCAAACACAAAACTATATTATTATAACATTCTAGTTATAATCTAATTCAATAATCCACTATAAAACAAGTGTTATTTTGTATTGTATTAAAAATATTATATATGAAAAGTTTCCCACAAGTTTCACATTCTCCTATCTTATTAATAAAACATTTTGCATTCCTAAAACATGTCAAAAGTTAATGGATATATTAATATCAATGATAATCATATACTTACAAGAATTTCCTTCAATGTAATACCAAAAGAAGAATTATAATAGAAATAAGGAGTCAAAAATTACAAGTTATAGAAAAAATGACACATTGAGAAATTTTTGTAATCCCTTCTTTAGCCATTGCTTCTAATGATATTTAACCTCTTTGATTCTTAAAAATAAGAACATCTGGTAGTAAATCACCTCCCAAAAAAACCCAAAGATTATGAAATTTATCACAATTTAGGCCCATGAGGAAACTTTAGGGAATACATCATATCTAGGACAAAATTACACTCACCCTCATATATATAAATTATTAGATCAATGTCTTAACCAAAATAGAGAAAAAATCCCTCAATAATGTAGACAGGACCAACGAAGAAAAAGCTTAATTGGGATTGTATGAGTATTCAAGTCACCTATAGTAGAAAGACCTACCATATATTTGATTATAACCTAAAATGAAGATCGTGGGGAACACCATATATAAGAGTAGTAATAAATATTATTTATGAGTTTTGAAGCCACTAACATAAAAATATTCTACTAGCATGAAAATTATTCTCCATTCCAATGTGAAGAATGTGATCCATGCAGGTGGTTTGATCAAACCCTATTCAATTATAATCCTTTAAATGGAACTTCTCAAGGCTTAAATCTTTATATTTTCTAAAAATATGTGATTTTAGCAAAAATCAGATCTCCCAAAAAGTATAAACCACTATTGTGGCACCACCCAACATTTTTTGAAAGACAGTGAGAGGGTGGATAGATTAATGGCTTTAACTATGTGGACTTTCCCAACATTTGGGGAAAAAATGTAGAAGTTCTTATGAGGTATGTCACGCTTGAAGCATGATTCTACCACTTCCATGCTCATATTTTCCCTATGGTTAATCATCTAAGGTATAATTTCAAAATAAAAATTTCCTTTTTCCTTATTTCCTCACTTGAGAAATCTATTAGAACTTTCTAGGCTAAATGCAAGAAATTACCCATCCACCAAGTCCTTATTTATTTTCTCTACAATTTTCAATCTATGATGTTTCCCTCTCTTTCCACTATTCTTAAGAATACTATGACCATTCATGACCCCACCAATCCCTTTTGGGACCCCAACCACTCTATTATTCTAGATGAAACCTCTCCTACCATTTTTTGTAGCACCTAGGCCCAAGGTAAAGCCCTTGTTAATGAAACCCCCCATTGACCCCATCAAATGCACCCCTTTTTCAGAAACCATGAATATTTCTACTTCTTGATCAAGGGAGTTTTCCAACTCAAATGATGATGAGTCATGGAATCCCACCTCATTCAACTCTCCTTTACACTTTCCACTCATGTGAATATATTTGATGTTCCCAACACCCCCTATTTCTAACCCTAACCCTAAAAATTCTCCCAATTTCTACATCAATCTAGAGGAAATTGGAATTGGCCCTAGGTTGATCCGTGCCCCTAGTGACACCCGCTATAAAATAATTAGTTAAATCTCTAAGACAATTAATATGTAGAGGGATATCATGAAGTGGCTATTGGGCTAGCTAGTAATGGCTAAAAAAAGAATCCAAATTTTGGAGAGCAAGGGTCTTTAGCAGCAAGTTCTATGGCTAGGGGAGGTGGAGAACAAGGAGCATTGGGACATGACTGCCTCTCTAGAAAATTCATTTGAGAAGTGGGAAATGTGGGAAAAGGAGATAGAAGATTTGTGTGCCATTTTTGGTATAGAGGAAGAAAATGATAATTTGATAGTAAAGACACCATGAAGAACACTACCCTCACCCTTTAGGATTTTCAGGATGAATTAAGGAAGTGCTAGGGGAAATGGATTACAGATGGTTTAGAGGATGGTCATATGTAGAAGAAGGGTGAAATGGTGGATGCCTCAACTCGTGATGTCACAATGAATACTCAAGCCATTCAGCAAGGGCCTTTGACTTTTGAAAAGAAGCTACAATTTTTGTCCCAAGAATGAAATGTGATCATTAGTCTCAAGTTATTGGGAGACTTGTAGGTGTCCTATGATTTTATGTTGGTCTTAGATTTGTGTGCTTTCTATGTTATTTTTTGTTGGTCAAATTATTTAAGCTTAATTTTGTGTTTTATATTTTTAGGTTTCTCACATCTCGTAAGTTCCTTGTATGGCTATTTTGTAATGGGTACTAGCCCTTCCAGTTTTAAACTAATCAAAATAATTAAATAATTAAATTTAGTTTTAAATATTCAAATTTAATATTAAATTTTAATATATGAAGAGAATGTCATATATTTGTCAAATAATTATGGAAATTTCTTTAAATTATTAAAAATATTTTTATATTAGAGAAACCATAGTTTTTAACATAAAGAAACCATGTTGATACAAACTCATGATATTGTACACATGTTTTTATGTCATAATAAGGTCAAAATCTAAAGAAAAATATAACCTTCCACTTAGAGAAACAAAAGAAACACAAATGAGATGTCTATCATATATTGAGAGTATGTAAATGTAGGAAAAGTCATTGCAAATATAAAAAAGATATGTAGATATGAAGGTAGAACAAAATATCTGACTACCCCTCTAAGGATGAAACATTTATCTAGCTCAAATGACATGTGTGCTAGTATGTGGAAATTATTAATATAATAGGCATCTTAAATGATGGGGAAACATGTCACAACCATGTGATGTGACACAAAAGAATAAAATAGCCTTAGTAAAATTAAACTAATTTTTAATTGTTCAATCTCATATATTCTAACTAGATATATAAAGACACTATTTACACTAACAATTTGACCATTCACTATTTTACTTGTAAACAAATATGATTGTGCTATAATGTGAGTTCATTATAGCATGAATATATTAAAGAAAAGTCATACTATGTGCTACCTTGGATATTTTCAACCGTTAAGGTTAGATTTCTCTTGGGCATCCACCCCAAAGGCCTAGATTCATTGTCAATATTAAAAGGTGTAGCTTTTGTAAAATGTAGAAAAACACATAAATATCAAGAAATTTCTCCATCAATTTTATACATATTTGCATTTTGATATGAAAAAAATACCACAACAACATTAATCTCTTATCTTTCTAACAATATTTTTTGAGAAACAAGGTGAACTACTACAATATTAACTTATAGAAAGTGATACAAATCTAAAAATGGATTCAAGATTAATCCAATATGATGATTATATGATTACCACATTATTAATATTTATTTTATTTTATAAATACAAGTGACATATGATATACATGGAGAAACCCTTGCAAGAATGAACTCCACACCCAAAGGGATCTATTGATTTTATTAGCTCTTCAATTATTTCATCAACACAACATCTCTTTGAATTTTGGAAACACTTCATTACATAATATTACTTAGGAACATAACATTTATACACCTATCTTATTATTCTCCCACTAGAAATTGTGCATTACAAATACATCCATGAGATACATAATAATATTAAGTACAGTGGTCTAGGCCCATGAATTTCCTACACCAAGAGAACTTATTTGTGCTTGCTTCATGAGAGACTATGTAACATTATCCAAAGTGTAAAATTTATCAATCAAGAACTTACCATTCTCAACCATTTCTTCTACAAAGTGATACTAAACATCAATATTCTTATTATGAGAATGATACATGAAATTTGTGGCTAAATATATGATACTCTAAATATTGCATCTAATCCTCTCAATATTGCAAGCAAAACAAATACATGCACCAAGTATTTTGTTACCATTATGTAAGGAAGTAAAGATAGTAGAAAAACTTCCTATACTAAATTTCTGGTATATTTCAAGTGACTGTTGTTGGCTCTTTCCCTCTTCTCTCCGGCAGCTGGTTTTTTTGGTTGGACTTTTGTGTCCTCCCCTTTTTATTGTAAACTTTGTGGTTTCGGGTCTGTAAAACCCGTTTTACCCCTTTATCAAAAAAATTGAGAGGAGAGTAATGAAACATTTTTAGATCTTTACAAAATTTATATAAACTAAAAGAAAAAAATGTAAATAACATGCATACCACAACACACTGACTTACTGGTAAAAATATTTGCGAGAAAAAATTAATACTCTAAAAGCCATGAAATATATTATTTAGAAATTATGAAGAGAACAATATACTTGTAGACAAAGCTTCTCATAGGAATATCACTAGTTACCAGACTTCCAAACGAAACAAAATAGCTATCAGACTATTAGAATACATTACAATTTATAACCATAAGATTGTTAGCAATATTCCATTGCTAACAAATTAGTTATGGTGGTTGTGTTCATGGTAGCTATGCCCTTGCATCTGCATCTATGGCAGGTTACCCATACCTCTTCTTTATATTGTCTCTATTCCTATAATGCGATGATTAGATTGAATGTAATCAATCAATCATTTGCTATCAAATATAATTCTCTCACAAAATAGGGTTTCCTTCTAGCACAAGGAAAGACAAGACATTGAAGTACTTATGAAATTATTGAATTGAGTTTTATTATATTCTAATTCTTGGATTCATTAATTTTATGCACTCACGCTACTAACCTAAATAATTGTTAGTATAGATATGATTATTAGATTGTTTAGTTAATTTTTTGATGCAAGAGAATCCAACATGGATTGGTGATCCACATCACCCAAAAACAATTGGCATTATTTTTTCATTTTTGGATTGTGTTTAATTTTAAAGTCTAAATAATTTCAGTCTCAGTGGTCATCTATTTTTCATTTTTGGTTTTTGTTTAATTTTAAAGTCCGAATCATTTCGGTCTCACTGGTCATCTAGAGCATAATTGGATGACACTGCTGAAATTGATATTCAAAAATTTTATGGATTGATTTTAACTTTGAGTAGCCTCAATTTCAATTTTTGCACTCAAATGCAAGCAAAGAAAAGGATTACAATCACATTTTAAAATAGGAAGAAAGTTTCAACACAAGTGTGAAGCATTGCTACGATATTGGTTAACATTGGAATTCCAATTTAATTCGTGGCATATTAAAAATGTTTTGTTTCCACTTCACGTACATAAAAAATAAGCATAAGAATGTGAATGGTTTTATGTTGAAGTTCCAATTATATTTATGAAATGACAAAATGAGAGGAAGGCCCTCTCTCATATAGAGGCTAATTGCTAACATTGTGGAGGAAGTTTTTAAATTAAAAATAAATAAAAATAAAATATACCAGGTTGTGCCTCTAGAGGATGCAATTAAAATGAATGAGATGGGGAAGGAAAAAGGGGTAGGTTATGCTATTTCAAGTGTGGCATTTGATGCAATAAGATACTAGTATAAATTGAATAAGGAAAAAAAGTGTATCAAACACAATAGAAGAAACTAGAAGTCCACACAACCTATGGACATTGGTCTATAAAGTATGCTAAAGAAAATGAGAAGAGGGGGAATTGCACGAGGAGGGAAAAAACAAAGAGGAAAGATGTCCTCATTTTTATTAATTTTCCTTTAAATTTCAATAGTAGATAGAATGTAAGGGGTTGCATAGAAAATTGGGTTGCATAGTAAATTAAAATATGAGTGAACAAGTAGTGCTAAGGGAGAAGAGGCATGGAAAATATCTCATAGAAAGTGATGAAAGAGCTACAAAAAGAGGGAAGAAGAATGTTTAGTAAAAGGAAAGACAATGCAGATTTAGAGAAGTAAGGGGTGATGCCATATATTGGTAATTTAGTCATTTGCAATAAAAAAATAGAGAAGTAAGGGGTGATCCCATATATTGGTAATTTAGTTGCATGCAATAAAAAAAATAGATTGTAGATGAGACAAATCTAATTATGAAGATAAAATCTGTAAGCATATGAAAGGTAGTGGATGATAAAGTGGAAGAGTAAAGGCAAAGAACACAATGGAGTTATGCAGAAAATTTAATTTAATTGTCAATTTGTGAAGCTTATTTTCCTATGAATAATAATTGTATAATCAGTCAATACAATTGAAGTGTATTTGAAGGAAGGTATCATTTAATCAGATGTAGTGTGCCTATATCAATTTAGTGGATTAAAAAATTAAGCTTTCTTCCATAGTTTAGTGTGAATTTAATAGATTGATTAACAAAGATGCCAATTAAATTATTTAGTAGAGGTTAGTGTTTTCTTTTGTAACAATTAGTATTAGAGCCCATGATCTTGAGTGTGGAAAAAATACCAATCATGAGGCAATTCACACCAAGACTTCAAGTAGAGAAGAGTAAGAAAGCAATTAAAAAGAAGCTTGTGAGGGTTGTTGTAGGTAGGAGGAGTCCTAAGCAGTGAGAGAGTTTGAAGACACAAAATAATTTGTTTTGTAGATTGAGTGTGATGGAAAATTACATTAGGTGAAAATTGTAGAAAATTGGAGTAGACGAGATGGGATGAATTATAAGGATATCCATGCAAAAAAAAGTTTGGGAGCAATATTGAGATAGTGGAGAATGAGAAGTGTGAGAAGATGGGATAGAGGGTTCATGAGGAATTGAGAAAGATTGAAGTGAAGATTGAGAAATTAGAAAAGACTATTGGAAAAAGTGAGAGAAAAGTGGTAAACAAGAGTGAGAAGAATTTTAATTTTTGTAGCTTGGATAGGTGTCTCCATACTCAAGAAATTTAATTATTTAATTGATTTTTCTAGAAAGTTCTAGAAAGGAGTGAGTTGTCTAGATAATTAATTAATTAATTAATTAATTCCTCTAGAGACTTGTAGAATCCACTAAGTTAGGGTTTCTTAGAGTCTACTTAATCTTAACAACAGTGGAATTTCAGCAGGAGAAATTGAGGGTAGAATTTTTAAGAAGAATATTGTTGGATATCTACTAGTAAGAGGCAAGAAATTTATATATCTCTTGATATTTTGAAGTATAATAAAATTCCTCATCTACAATGTTTGTTTTCCCTTCAGGGTTTTTCTAGTGACAATTTTTTCAAAAATATTGTGTTTATTATTTTGCATGTTTTCTTCTCTATTTCTATGATTTTATTTGTAAAGTTGTAGTTGTATTATTTTTCAATAATTGTTGTGAATTAATTTTTCAGTAGTTACATAATCTATATAGATAGGAGATTAATAATCAGTAACTGCAATAGAATTTTCACATGGTATTAGAGCTAATCTAAGGGAAGAAAAGGCTTAGTGCAGGAACATGAAGAAAAAATAAGAATTTATAAAACCTAGTCCGACCTCTTCAAATTTATCATTATTATTATTATTTTATCTTTTGAGATGGCCTCAATGGGTTTAAGATATTGAGACAGATTCAATAGAGCCTCAAATTTTGGTGTCTGGAAAGCCAAAATTTCTTTATTCCTGGAAGAGAATGGTATCAAGGAATATGTGATCAGTGTTGTAGTTGTACCTACAAATCCAACATAGGTCTTAGCATATAAGAAGGAAGATTCCAAGGCGAGGAGGTTGATTCTTGATGGTGTCAAGGACCATATTGTTCTACATATTGTAGAATTAGATATAGTGAAGAAGATGTGGGATGTCGTTTTGAATCTGTACTAGAATGCTACCACTTATTGGAAGCTAATTCTCTGAGAAAAATTAAGTAATACCCAGATGAAAAAGGGAGAAGACATTACAAGTTACCTCACCAAACTCAAACTTGTCAAGGAGGAGTTGGTAGTTGTTGGAGATAAACTAAATGATCACGAACTAGTGCGAATAGCCCTAAATTGGTTAACTAAGTAGTGGGATGTCTTTGTTCAAGTTATCAATGGACAAGACACCTTACCAAGTTGAGATCAACTATGGAGTGACTTCACTCAGAAGAAGCTTAGACTGAGTCTTATTAGTGGAACTAGCAGTAAGAGTCAAAAAAGTGAGGTAGAATAGGAAAACGTTGCCCCAGTAGGAAAAGGAAAACCAAAGAAGCAGTCTAGTAAAGGATCAAATCCACAAAGTGAGAAGGACTTGTCTAAGATCAAGTGATATGGCTATCATGAGTTTGGACACTATGTCAATGATTGTCCTCAAAGGAAAAAGAACAAAAAGAAATGAAAGAAGCAGATGGTAGCTTTAGCAAGTGTAGATGAGGTCTCTAGTAGAATGGAGGATGAGTTTGCACTCATAGCTTGTATGGTTAGCTCAACCTCATAAGGTGTTTGGTATATAGACAATGGGGCATCATTCCATATGATAGGAGTTAGAGAGTACTTCTCTAGTTATAAGGAGGACATCAAAATCCATATTTCTATGGGAAACATGTCTAAACTTAATCTAGTTGGGGAAGGGGTTGTTCTATTTTAGAGGGAGAATGAAAAGCTTATTCTCATTCATGATGTTTTGCATGTGCCAAGCTTTGGTATGAACCTATTTTTTTGTATCTTTCCTTTAGGATAAAGGTTACAATGTACTCTTTAGAGGGACAAATGTGTTAATCAAGTATAAAGACTGGAAATCACCCATAGCTATTGTAGTTAGGAGCATCCAACTTTATAGGTTACAGTTTGATACTCATAAGGCATTGATGAGCAACAATAATTCTAGAGATCAATTTCAAGAGCTATGGCGTAAGAGGATGGGCCATATACATCATGGAGCACTTAAATTGCTTCATGAGATAGTGATAGGTGTTCCAAAGGTGAGCACAAAGCATGATGATGTATATAAAGGATGTGCATTAAGGAAGTTTCTGAAAGTAGCTTTTCTAAGGAGTGACACCAGATCTAAGGGTGTTCTTGATCTAGTATATTTAGACATATGTGGACCAATTTCAACAAGTTCTCTCAAATGATACAAATACTTTGTTACTTTTATTGATGATTTCTCTAGGAAGACCTAGATATACTTCTTGAAGACCAAGGATGAGGTCTTCAGTCACTTCTAAGAGTTCAGAAATCTTGTGGAGAATTTGATAGGAAGGAAGATAAACATTCTTTGGGCAGACAATGGAGGTGAGTACAAAGGAAAAGAGTTCTAAGAGTTCTGTACCAGGGAAGGAATCAAGAGAGAATGGACTATTCCTTGCAACCCACAATAAAATGGGGTTGTTGAAAGGAAGAATTGGTCTATATTAGAGGTGGCAAGGGCTATGTTGTATGACTAGGATATGCCACATTACTTGTGGGCAGAGGCATGCAGTACAACAATATACATATAGAATAGGGTTCTACATAAGGTATTGGGAAAGATGACACCAGATGAGGCATTCTCAAGGAAGAAGCCAGATGTCAACCACTTCAAGATATTTGGGATTTTGGCATATTGTCACATTCTAGGGCCTACACATTCCAAGTTAGATCAGACTACAAAGAGAGGGTACTTTGTTGGGTATAGTGAAACTTCAAAGGTGAAACTTCAAAGGCATATTAGATATTTATTCCAAGGGCCAAGAGGATTATAGTTAGGTGTGATGTCAAGTTCATGGAGGACAAGGAATTTAGGAGGACTAGATATTTTTCAATAGATGATCAGAGTGAGCAGCCAACAAAACCTCCAAGGGTTTGTGCAACCAAATTAGAGGTGCAACAAAGCTCAAGTATAGTTATTAGTACAAGGATAGGCTCAAGTGCTGAGAGTTCACAGAGTTTGAAGCAACAAATGCAACAAATCCAAGAGATGTATTAGGAAGATATGGAGGTTGATACTTCATCCTCTACAGTTGGAAGTAGAAACCAACAGACACATAGGGAAACTCAAGAGTTTGTGGGAGCTCTTAGGACAAGTAGTAGACAATGGAGACAACTATCCAAGTATAATGACTATATGGAACTAGTTAGTCAGTTGGTAGATAGTGAACTCATCTTCCAACTATCAGGAAGCTACACAACAATAGGTGCGGTGAGATGCGATGGTTGAGGAATATACCTCAATAGTGCATAATGATGTGTGGGAGGTTATGCCAAGACCAACAGATAGGGCAGTGGTTGGATCACACTGGATCTATAAGATTAAGCATGTTGTAAATGGTAGCATCAAGAAATACAAGGCAAGGTTCATGGCTAAGGGGTTCTCTTTGAAGAAGGTAATTGACTATGAGGAGTCATTCACTCCAGTGGCCAGGTATACTTCTATATAAGTCATGATCTCACTTGAAGTACAAATGAGATGGCAGATCCATTAAATGGATGTCAAGATAGTGTTTCTTAATGGTGAATTGAAAGAAGAGGTATACATAGAAAAACCAAAGAGCTTTGTAGCACACAACAATGAAAACTATGTGTGTAGAAAAAAAAGAGCTTTGTACTAACTCAAGCAAAGTCCTAGGGTTTGGTATGAGTGCATTGATAAATACTTGTAGGGAATGGGCTTCATGAAGAGTGAAGAAGATTCTAACCTCTACTACTTGGTGGTTGGGGGTGAGGTTTCTATTCTTGTTCTATATGTGGATGACTTTTTTTTAATATGTTCATTGGGGCTCATAGAGGAGTGCAAGAGGGGCCTTGCAAGAAAGTTTGAGATGAAGGATTTGGGGCTTATGCACTACTTTCTACCCATGAAGGTATGGTAGAAAGATGGAGATATTTTCCTTGGACAAGCGAAATACTGGATCAAAATATTGAGGAGGTTTGAGATGGAAGATTGCATAGCCATTTCTACTACTATGATCACAAATTGGAAGAAAGTAGACTCATTAGGGAAAAGGATGTAGACCCCACCTTATATAGGTAGTTGATTTGGTCTCTCATGTATTTGGTCAACACCAAGCCACATATATCCTTTACAGTAAACTCTCTTAGTTAGTTCATGGTTGAGCCAAAGAGAGTGCATTGTGTTACGGGACATAATAACCTAGCCAAAATAACGCTAGATAGAATAACCTGGTCACAATAACCTAGGGAAAAAATAATCCAGGGTCATAATAACCCAAGCCAAAATAACCCATGGTCAAAATATCCCATGGACAGAATATCCTCATAAGAATATAAAGAAAATAAAACAAAATTTATAAATTAAATTTATGTTGCTAGAAAAAATTTATTATTCAAATTTTCAATTAAAGTGTCAAATCATGAGTGATGCCTCCTATATATTCTAAAATTTTATGGTTGTCATAACCATCAACCAATATTTTTTCTTTCTTTGAGTTCATAATATTTTTTCCTACTTGGTTGCCCACTGTATCCAGCCATATATTTCTCTATTCTATTCTCTTGGAGACTTTGTTCTTTCTTCACTGCTCTGATGAATTTCTAGACCGAGCTATGTGATGCTTGAAGCAATTCACTAAATCCTCTGTGCCATCCCTCAATAGTATTATTGGTTATGGGAAGATCATCTTGGTTGTGTCATTTCTTTCAATTTGTGTTTGATAGTAATCATCTCAGGTTTTGGATCATGATTATGTTTTGTACTACTAATCACATCACCATATTTTTTTTTTGTCATAGTATAGCACTGACTTTAATATTTATTTGTAAAATATTCAACACAATACTAGATTGTTTTATTGATGCCTTGTCGATGAAACAAAAATGTGTAACTATCACAATAAGTAAATTCCTATTTTTTTGACTTGTTAAAAACTAAAGAGGCATTGTATGTATTAAAAATTAGAGAGAATGTGTTGGTTCCCTAAAAAGTATATTGATTTTTTGTACACTCTTTTAGAAAACCCTAAGGAAATTTAAAATAATGTTCAAAAAAATATATTACAAAATATCTTCTTTTATAAATTTGGATTTCTCCTCTTCTTATCACTCTACACACTGCTACTTCTTCTCCCCTTCTTCCTTTCATTACTTCTATTAATTATACCACTTTATATATCTTCTTAATGCCTTTTCATTTATATCTTTTTATAATTATTTACCATTTTATAGGTTATTTAAGCATATTAAAGGTGTTTTAAGGCATTTTAGGGGTATATAATGGATATATGGTCTAAAAATGCCCTAAATAGCCTCTATGGTGCCTCACAATCATATTTATAATTTATTTTATGTCATTTCTAGTTTACTAGCCTGATCTAAAATGACCATGGGTTATTTTGTCCATGGGTTATTATGTCCTTGGGTTATTTTATCCTTGGGTTATTTTGGTTGGGTTATTTTGTCCAAGGTTATTTTGGTCAGGTTATTATGTCATGATACTAGTGCATTGGACAACATCAAAGCATGTGTTGTGATATTTGCATGGTACAATTGAGTATGGGATCAGATATGCTTGAGGTGATGGTATCAGGTTGATAGGATATACTAACGTAGATTGGGTAGGTAATACAGTGGACAAGAAAAGCACTTCAAGGTGTTTTTTTAGCTTGGGATCAGGATTTGTCTCTTGGTTCAACAGGAAGCAAAATTATGTAGCTCTAAGTTATGTAGAAGTAGAATACATAGTAGCTACCATGGCAATGTGTGAGGTGATATGGATTCAAAAGTTGCTAGTGGCCTTGTTTGGTCAGAGGGTTGAGAATCTGGTGTTTCATGATAGACATCAGATAACACTTCATCAGGGATTGTGTACATTAAGGGATTGCAGAATGAGAGGAAGGCCAAGCGTTATATAGAGGGTCATTGCCAGCATTGTGGATGAAGTTTTTAAATTAAAAATCAATAAAAATTAAAATATACCAGGCCATACATCTAGAGAAGGTAATTAAAATGAATGAGATGGGGAAGGCGAAGGGAGTAGGCCATGCCATTTCCAGTGTGAAATTTGAAGAAATAAAGTGCCAATTAAAAATTCAGAAAGGAAAAAATTGTGCATCACACACAATAAAAGAAACTCAAAGGACACACAACCTATAGACATTGCTCTATAAATTATTCTGAAGAAAATAAGAAGGGGAAGCTGCATGAGGAGGGTAGAACAAAGGGGACTGATGTACTCATTTTTGTTAATTTTCTTTTAAATTTCAACATCAAAGAGAATGTAGGGGAGCTATATAGTGAATTGAAAGAGGACTGAATAAGCAACGCTGAGGGAGGAGAGGTGTGGAAGAACTCTCACAACAAAGTGAGGAGAGAGCTACATAAAGAGGGAAAAATAATGTCTGATAAAAATAAATAAAATGCAGATTTAGAGAAGGGGTGATGCCATAAATTGGAAGTTTAGTTTTATGCAATGAAAACAAGATTTTAGATGGGACGAATCTGATCATGAAGATAAAAATATATGTAGATGATAGGCAGTGGATGACAAAGTGGCAGAGTGAACACAAAGAAGGCAGTGGAGTTATGCAGCAAATTTAATTTAATTGCAACTTTGTGAAGCTTGTTTTCCTACAAATAATAATTGTGTGATAAATTAATACAATTGAAGTGCATTTTAATGTGGGTATGATTTAATTAGATGTAATATACCTGTAGAAATTTATTGGATTAAAAATATAAGTTTTCTTCCATAATTTAATATGAATTCAAATGATTGATTGAGAAACAAAAATGTCAATTCAATGACTTAGCAGAGGTTAGTTTTATCTTCCATGCCATTTGTTTAGGTGAAGGTAGTTATATCAATTGTTGTACACACATGTATACTCTCCTCCTATAAATTGTATCTATTCATAATGATGATGAATCAATCAAACATTTTAATTCTTCATTTATTATTAGAGAAAATTATATCTCGATACCTTTTATATGATTTTTTAGAGTTTATGTAATGGCAAGTTAAATGCTAGGCCTCTACTAGCATTCTAGTCATAGGCCTACATTGAAATAGAGATATCATGAAATCATTGGGTGTAGAGGAGATGCAACACCAAAAAATGCACTTTGTTATGGATGAGTGGAATTATAATTTTTTAGAGTAGTTTTGAATCAAACCATTGATGTGGTCATTGTCAATATTATCTTCTTAAGGAATGATTCATATTGATTTGTAGGATTAAAGGGCTCATTTGTGGTGATGGATAAATAGAGAAAAAACATTGAAAATAGGGAAGGCATACTAGTCAATCTATAAATAGATTAGAGAGGTGTTGAGTAAGAAGTCATGTGCATAAAACAATTAGAGAATGAGAAGATTCATAGCTAGCATGATTATTTATTTCTAGTGGCATCGAACTTGGATTGAAAAAAAACCCTAACCAAGGAGAATTATCATTGTGCAAATTCAAAGAAACTATTAAAAGGGCATATGAAGACATGTTTCTTATGTCCAGGCCTCTGAATGATATTTCTATTATCCACACAAAAAATTTTTGTTGTTTGATTTTACAATGTTTAGGGTGATTACAAACTAACAATCTAATGTTTTGAAAGTATTTGTGTTGATTGCTTGTTGTTAAAATATTCTTTTTATATTTTTCTTGAAAGGAAAGGTTTTAAGGTGTATTTAAAGTTCAAATTGGTGGACCATTCATTATTTCAATCATTAGCTATGAAATGATATATGTAGTATGGTGAAAAGATTTAGTGTCTTAGAGAAATGCAACAATGTTATTTTTTATCAAATATTCACATGGTTTTGAAATTTATGCATGGAGGTTACAAGTCCTAAACTCAATGTTAGGATTATAGCTTGACAATTTCATTATTTTCAAGAGAATCATTTTTTACAATATATTAGAAATCATAAATAGATGTGTAATCAGTTGCATATATCCCCTATTAGTGGTAACTTGGAGGTAAATGAATTTGCAAGAGAAGATGCCACCAAAACTAGATTTATGAGTAATTTGAGATTTTAAATAGTACATATATCTTCCTTGAGATGCACAATCAATAAATCTATCTTATTACTATTGGTTCTTTCGAAAGTACATTACAAAACATTTAAACAACTGTTGATTATCTTGTAGATGAGTTTATCAATGCTAAGTTAATGGATCATCAAACTGTTATGCTTGTACTTTCAAGGCTATATTTACTACACTTGATGAGGCTTCCTATGACTTATCCAAGAAATAAATCAGATAAAGTGTCATAGGATCTATGAAGTCTAGTGGTGTCAAAGAATGGAGGAATTTTCATCATCTCAGTTAGCTTCTCACTTTGAGATGGTTCTTTTCATGAGAAGCATTTTTACTTTATTTCTTGTTTTCCTTATTAATGCTGATAAATTTTAAAAACACATATATTGTGAAGTTTTATTTTTGGATACATGTAAGGGATTTGGTGTTGAACTCAATATAGATTATTTTCCAACAAGCTTACAACAATGTGATTGATAATTATGCAATTTTGAGGGTCATCAGTTAACTTAGCCCTATGTTTGTAGAGCTCAATATGGATTGTTGTCAAATAATTCAAGAATCCATGATTTTAGAGTTCAAAAAAATAGTATTCCAAAGATTAATGAATTCAAGTCAAGGATAAACACTTTTGAGGTTCATGAGGTAGCTATATGGAGTTCCATCTAATTTAGGATTTGTTTCTTCAAAGCAGGTATTCTCAAGAATGTATATATATATTGTAACTTCATCTAATTTAGGATTTGTTTCTTCAAAGTAGGTATTCTGAATAATGTATATATATCTTGTAATCATCAAGTTTTGTTATGTAAGCCTTAAAGACGATCCCTTCAAAAAATTGATTTTAAATTTTCAGGGGTACATTTGTAGGAACAAAGTAATAGGGGGGAATGTTAATGTAGAGATGATTATCATATTGATTAATTAGTTAGTTAAGGTGAAGGTAGCCATATCAAGTATTGTACACCCGTATACTCCCCTCCTATAAATTGTATCCATTAATAATGATGATGAATCAATAAAGAATTTTAATACTTCAAAAATAATAACCACCATGTTGCCATCAATAAATTATCTACAATTTGAAGGTCTCATAAGTTTAGCATTATTAAACTATTTAATTTTATTAAAATAAATGTTCAACATCTATAAGGTGTGAGATATCAATTTAGTCATACTACTATGGTATAAAAAATTAACTCAAAATTTGGTGTGGCAATATAGGTAATTATTAAAAAATATTATTTTATCCTCACCCAAGTGAGCATTACTTAATGAATCCATCATTAAATTTTCTAAAATTTAATACTTTAACATTATACCAAAGTTGTGTCATATCAAGTAAATGTTTTATTCAATAATTAACACCTATCTCTTAAATATGCTTATTCTAGAATCTTTAGCTCAAAATTTAGGTGTTTTGACACTTTAGACTGGAATATAACTTGGATTATCCATCACCACATACTAGGTGATATGAAATATTTGTAAAAGAAAATTTTATTTCTATTAAAATTTATTATTTGATTATCACCCAAATATGAATTACTTATGTTGACAATAACTAAAACTATTAAAGGTTAGTACATTTAATATATTAATGTTAAGACATTAAAATTTAATGTGTCATTCAATTATAGGCATTTGTCTCTTAAATAGTCCTATTGTAAAAGAAGCAATTGAATTTAAGTCAGGTGCATTAGGACTTTAACTCATAATAGAACTTAAACCATTAATCATTATAAACTAGATGATGTAAATGTTTTCTATAAAATTTGTATCTTTTTATTAAAATTATTGTTTAATTCTCACTCTAGTGAGCATAATTTTTCTTAAAATCACTATTTTTGGTTAAGGTAGGTAAATTAATATATCATTTCCAAGTTCTAACAAGTCAAATTTGAGCTCTACCCTAGTGCTAGATGTTTTTTCTTTGCTACTTTTTCTTCCCTAGAGGATTGTGATAGTGTTTTGGATAGGTTATGGATGTGGGGTGTTCATTAGTTGTTCATTCAGCCTTGGTCTCGCTCTTTCAATCCTCTTACAAAGCCTCTAAATATTAGACCTGTTTAGGTTCATCTGCTAAATCTCCCACTCTAGTTTTGGGAGAATTCTTACTTTGAGGCTATTGGTAGTTTTTTGACGGTGGATTCTACATCTCAGGATCTTGGGCATACTACATGGCTCGTATTTTATTCAATTTGGACATCTCCAAACCTCTCCATGGTGATGTGGTTTTGATGGTGCAGGAAAAACCTTGGTCACAACTTCTAGACTATGAGGGGATCCCTTTTCAATGCAGGAGATGTTTCTCTATTGGTCATTTGGCCTCAGGCTACCCTCTTGCTCACTGCAAGGGTGCTACTACTTGGTGGAAAAATGCTCTCTTGGACCATCTCATGGTTGGTTCTCCCTCTTTGGATGATTCCTCTGAGGAGGGTGATCCCCCTACTGCTCCCTTTGAGTTAGAGCCCCCCCTAGTTCCTCCATTTATTCCATCATTCTGCTTGTTTAAAATTATTTCCTCCTTTTCATAGAATGGATTTGAGAACATCTGAAACTTACTCATTGACACACCTTGGCAAAAAATCATCTGATCTTCATTTATCTCTTCATCATACAATGAGTTTGAAAAAATTTGGAAATCACTTTCAAATGTACAAACCACTTCTTCATCAGATGTATCTTCATAACTTTCAACTACAGCCAGAGGTATTGTATACTTACTATCTGATTCATCTCTCATTACCTCTTCATCCTGATCCTCATAAGAAGTAGAAGAATCCCTTGACTGTAGATCAAAATCCTCAAGTTCATCATTAGCATTAGAATATTCACAACAAACACTGCTCTCTCTGTGATAATCTATTGTGCAAGAGATAAGCCTTGCACCCTCATCCTCCTCAACATGATGAAAAGTATCTGAGGCCAGGTATACTGTGTAATCTTCTTCATTGTTTTCCATTTGCATTCCATCCTCCTGTATTCTTTGGGCTACATTACAATAATCTGGGGAATGTGGCTTATCACAAAAATCACAAAAGTAATTATTACTTACCCTATAGGTTCCTTTCTTGCTTAATGGATTAGAAGCTCCCTCACTTCCAGGCCTAGCTGTTATAGATTTGTTGTCTCTCTAGTCTGTATTATAAGGAATGCCATGAAACCTCAGCCTTTCATTCCTGTATATGTTGCTTTGCTGAGAAACCCTATGAATATCTCTTTTACTGATCATCCCAACAGCCTTCCTAT
Source organism: Sequoia sempervirens (assembly GCA_007258455.2). Taxonomy (NCBI): domain Eukaryota; kingdom Viridiplantae; phylum Streptophyta; class Pinopsida; order Cupressales; family Cupressaceae; genus Sequoia; species Sequoia sempervirens. The sequence goes on along the minus strand of VDFB02000017.1, from coordinate 42,540,648 downwards.
TGTTTTCAATTGTTTGTGCCATCTTTTGTGCCTCAACCAAGCTTCTTGGGAATTTATTTCTCAGCTCATACCCTATCTTTGGATCAAAAGAATTTAAATAAATACTCAGTGCTACAGAATCTAGCAACTTTGATCCAATAGGTATTTTATCGTGCAACTTATTGAATCTCTTATTGAAATCATAAATTGTATCACTTTGATCTTTCTGAATGTGTATCAATTCACAAAGAGCAAAATATGGTGCAATTATATTCCCAAACTGCTCGAGGAATTGATCTTGAAATCCTTGGAGAGAATCAATAGAGACAGCTGGTAAGCTGTTGAGCCAATCCCTAGCATCTTCAACAAGTGATATCATAAATAGCCTCATGCGTAAATATTCATAGGGCACATCCAAATATTAGATAAAAGCATTGAAACTTCTTAAATGATCTTCAGCAGTGATTGCATCATTTCTTGTAAACCTTGGAACCATGCTCCTCCAACTGCTATCCATTAGATAAGGGGATAACTGGATCCTTGACAAATCAAACTATCTGATCATTGTTGTATGCTGATAAGGGGAAGCATTACGCGGGTACTAATACTGGTACATTGGACCATAATGCATATACTATTGACCATGAGGAGCTCTAGCATGACCTCCCCAGAACTGAAATCCTCCTCCATTCATGTTTAAAAAACTATAAAAATCCTTTCAAAGTCGCCACCTACTTTTCCAAAAGTAGGAAAATCATTATTTCTGATCTTTTCCCATCGGAATCACCCTTTCTAAAATTTTTCAAATTACAACTTTTCCTCCAATGACTCTATAATGTGGTCTTCAACCTAATTTTCTGATGTATTCCCCAGTAGAGTCACCAATTTTTTAGCTCTCAAAAATGCAGGTTTGAACCATGAAAGGTTGCCAAACTTTCATGATGTTTTAGGGTAACAGAACAAGGTTTGAAACAATCAAATCTTCTACTCTTCAGGTGCTGCTAGACCTAGGCAGGTGTACCTAATTGAATAATGCAGACTTAACTTGTGATTTTCTTCTTGAAACAATTTGTTCACAATGGCAAATGACAGTGAACAAATGAGACCAAACTTGATAGCTATCTAAAAGCATATTTATAATACAACTCCTAAAATGATCAATAAATAGATGTAAAGAAATTGGGTGAATTCAAATAATGGAATTGTAGAGACCAGTGCCTTGTTGGGTATGGAGAGTCGAATGAATCAGAAGTGGGTACTTTATTCTGGTAGAAGATCGAATTGCAGGCATATGATCTGTTTATAACTTGTATAAAAAATGCAAGATTATGATTAATGAGCTCTACTTTAATAATCTAGATGAATCTCCCTAATTACTATGATTACCGAAAAGGATTTAATCCCTACTTGAGAGAACCAAATTGATTAACCACACAAATGCAGTAAATGTGCATAGATAAACCGAAAATAAACTTGTTACATCAATTTAAATAACCAGAAAGAATCAGCATGGAGAGAGCTTCAACAATGCTTTTCAATAAACTTGACACACAATTAACACCAAAACAAAACTGTCACATAGCTGAATTTCATTGAAACCACCATTTGAAATCATGCACATAGTCTTTGAAAAGAGAAAATTATCCTACTGTAGCCATCTGACTACCTACTGCTTCTAATCTAAAATCTGATGATAAATCTGATTACAATTGGAGTGCATCTTATACACTAGCATGATAAAACCAAACGCTTCAAAATCATGTCAGCCCACCATGGAAATTGGGCAAAAATCATGTCGGCCATAACGGTAAATTTAGCAATTACTTCTTGGTCATAGGATCACAAATTCTATTATTACTAGTGACAGTTAGCAAGATAGGCTAGAAGGTATGCTGAAGGAAAAATAATGCTTATCGCTCCTACCCGAGTTCCCCTGCTCCTCGTGCTTCACCGTGATCATCCATTTGTTATACCAAAATCAAGAAATGTTGCTTTGTTTCATTATAGGCCACCGCTGTCGTTGAGATGTCATATAGATTCAAAATTCTTCATCAAAATGTATTTCCTTTATGTGCTATCCATTCGCTAATACAGGGGCAAATCTCACACTGAAGTAATCCTTTCGCTTTGTTCACAGTTGCTATAGCTTAAGGTTTTTCTCACCGAAAAGCACTTTTCATTTGACACCATCGCCATAACATCCGACCATTGGCAAGACATCATAGAGATTTCATCGGGTTACACTGAAAGCCCCCTTACTCATCGATGAGTCATTGTGACACAAGAAATCTCCCACCGATAGCCATCCTCCACATGCCAACACCAAGACAAATCGGTATCGAGGAGAGGTCATATAGAATGCCCACACTATACCGAAAGCTCATAACCATCCTTGAGTGTCGTAGTGACAATAAGTATCTCCTACCAATAAGGTCCCACAAGTATGTCACCATAGCATAGAGATGTTGGGGAGACCCTATGTCGACTACTTTAAGTTTCACCAAAAGCTTCAAACTCAACCCATTCATCAAAACACCGCTGATCTCTCATTGAAAGCCACATACTGAACCTCATTGGCAAGACACACTGAGCTCGTTGAGACACTATAATGATGCAACATTAGCCATACTGAAGAACCCTAAAGTGCCGGTCTGTATAACAAGCCGACATCACCAAGACCTTTCAACGAAAGGTATAACCCACACCGAAAGCAAATCACAAGATACCATCGACAAGACTCGACAGATTCGCTATGACATATATTGATGTCCCAAACCTTCGCTGATAGAACCCTTTAAATGCTGATATGAAACTTACTGTCACCGAAACAACATCCAAGTTATGCTGAAAACCACCTATAAGAAAATCCAGTCGCTATAACAAAAGATAAGTCTTGCCAATAGGAAATATAGACTTATGCAAGTAGAAAATGTTCAATGGGTTGTGGAGACAATAGTATTATCATGTCAAAATGAACTAGAATACAAAAAATGCATGACACAATGGATTCAAAGGGGAAACATGGGAAAATATGAGGATGAAGCATCAATTTGGAAAATTATGAATGAAATCAAATGTAAAAACATCAGATTTTTATAGTTCTAACACATTGCTTGATCAAAAATATTGGAAAACAAACATTCAACATCAGCATCAAATATCAAACCCTTTAGGAGAAGCAAATACCCTTGAAAAAATTCACATGCTATTGATTTCCCTTGGGATTTTTATCCTTAGAGGATTCTAAGCATTTGGATTTCATCTTAATTTGCTCCTACTAAAGTCAACATAAGGTAACCTTTTCTTTGATTTCCTTGATTTCCACATAATACACTTTGTCAGATGAAAGAGAATTAGGACATTGTTATCTAGTTTCAAAAGCTAATCAAGATTGTGTTTGTGGAAAAAAGATGTCATTAAGAAAAGTTAAGAAACAATTGGACCCCACACATGTACTTTCCATCTTTTTGGTCATATGGTTTTCATGCAAACTCAATTGTTCTTTTGGTTTGAACTAATTTTTTGGGAAGAGAATGTTCTTCAATATCTTTGTCTTGTAAGCAAGGTTCTCCCTAGGTTCATTTAGGATCAAATAAAACAATTCATCCATCCTAAAATATTTATCATCTCATCCCAAAAACAACTTTAGATCTTTGGAAACATCAATATCTAAACTTGGGTACATCTTTAAACCAAATCAAAATCATCTATTTAGTTAGGTGTGTTTGGATGAATCCTTCATCACACACTTAGTTAAATTATCACTTCTTTGAACAAGTTTATCCTAAAGATCACATCTAACACCTTAGGGTTTACAAGCTCATTATCCAAATCAAACCAATCAAAATAAAACCCTAAGTCTATCATTGATCAAAAGTTCATAAAATTTTGGCACCCATATCATTCACCCCTTTCATCCTTCATCTCATTAGTGGTCCTAAAAACCTTAAAAATTCACTTTTAAAACAAGGTAAAAACACAAGAAGAACATGGAATAATAAACTTTATCCATACATCATGAGCGGTCTAAACCAACCAAACTATCAAAGCCTTACAATGCCAATTCATTATCAACACTCACATTTATACAATCAGTACATAGGATTTTTATCTCCTACAAACCTCAATGGTATAACAAATGCGAGTATGCCTAGTCAAAATTTTGGAATACCTTTCCTAATGATAGATTTAAATCCAAGACCAAACCTACAAATCTATCAACTAAACATTAAAGGCATGAGTCTTCAAATGAACAAAATTATCCCACCAAATACATACATGCCAAATGTGATTATACCAAATACAAGCTTACCAAACATAAACATTTCAAATCCCCACTTGGAAAAATTTGGGATAGATATGTTTGTGAATCATACAAATGTTGTTCAAAGTACAAACAAAATGATAATGACTCTATGTATTGATCCAAGCCAAGGTAACACCATGCAAAATCAAAGAAACCTAAATAAAATAAATACATTTTCCAACCACAACAATATTCAATAGCCAAATCTAAGCATCATCCCAAATTAGAACAGTATAAAAAATCAATTTGTTCATGATCCCATACAAACACCACAAGTACACATTCCAAATCTACTTGAACAGAAGAATCAACTATATCAAGGGAGTCAAAGTCAAAATTCTAGGAACAAATTTCGCTAGATTAACTTGATCCACTTGCCAAACTGATTGACTTATTTAGCCCAAAGACATCTTCACTCCAAAATCAATACACTCTTCCATTGCCTGAACCATGTCATCAAAGGACTGAGTTGTGTCGACAACCTCATCAAGAACTATATCTCCAATGTCAATAAGTTCAATATCAAAAGAAATAACATCAACAACAAACCCAATCACCACATATTCAAGATCAATCATCACAAGATCAATTTAATGTATAAATCTCACAAGGAAGCAAAAGAAAGTACACCCCACTTGGGAAACCAATTGAATCGATCATGCAACTATTGGTGCAAGAAAAACTCATCACAATTCCCACCAATTAAAGTTATCAAGAGCCCTTAGTCCAACCACCATGGTATAATGAAAATAACCTTTGTTATTTCCATAATATAAAGGGACACATAACATCATATTGTATTTGACTCAAAAATTTCATCCAAGACTTGATTGATCAAAATGTAATAACTATTGGGGAAAATAATCAGGATTCTACCATTGGTGATAGCATTGACAATCACTCTACCACAATTATTGAAAACAATGTTCAAGATCTATCCAAAAGTCAAAACATTGAAGATGTTTCTACCTCATTCAAAGATCAAATCAACATTTATCAAGAGTCACTTTTCAATCATGATCAAAATCCACCAACAATACCCAAAAATGATCAAATTCAAGAAATGTCAACATCACTTTACCCTATGGTTGAAGACATTGAAAATATTTCCACCACAATTGTTGAAAACAATTTTCAAGATCTCTCCATTAATGAGCACATTGAAGATGTTTGTACCCCATCCGATGATCAACTCAACATACATCAAGAGCCACTTTTTAGTGATCTAATTCAAGGAGTGCTAGAATTTTTTGATCCCAATTGACATAATCTATGATCCATTGAGCATGATCGTATTGAAAATGTCTCTAGATCGCCTTATGAGCTAGAGGACATGTTGAACTATTAAAATCTAATATTTTCACATGTTGATTTTACTCATTTGGCCTTACTGTGTGCATTTTCCACTCACATTTTTCCCTTGTGTCCCATTGAATCCATTCAGTCGTGCATATTTTACATCATGGTTCAGGTCGGTGTGACATTTTCTTTGTCTCCCTGACTCATTTTTGCTAACTTCTGTGTTTTAGGATGGTCGGCGGGACTTCTCACATGTCTCAACGATCACATTGGCGGGTGGAACCTTATCGGCATGTGTTGTGGCTATCGGGTTGAGGTCTCCTCAATCTTCTCTTGTCTTACCGACCGGTGCCTATGTGGTCATTTCGGTGAGATTTTAATTCTTTGGCGAGGGGTCATAGCGAGGAGGTATGTGTTATACCAACTTTTCAAGTAGAGGATGTGTATTGGTATTTGTTATTGCAATCTATATTATGTCATGGCAATTTTTTTGAGTCTTACCAACTGACAATTGGAGGATAGCTGTCAGTGTGAGATATCTTGTGCTACAGCAACTCATCGATGCTTGGGACTTTTGGTGTAACTTTTTACTCTATGTAACATCTTGCTGAGGGATAGTAGCTATCGCGACATACATGTGGAGGTTGTATTCCAGTAGGAGTTTTCCCTTGTCTTGGCGATGCTTGGATGGTTAAGGCCTTTCAGTATGACTTGTGTATTCTCTATAAGGTCTTCTCAACACTTTTAAGCTACAGTGACAATGAGTGAATGCAGGGGTGCATCGGTATAGAAGCTCATACATTATGGCAATGTATAAAGAATAAGGTGGGTTCTTGGTAGAACATAATCAACTCTCTATGATGTCTCATTGAAAGTGGAGGGCTATAGCGATGAATAGAAGATCAAAAGGTCACTTCTTATTTTTGGCATAACAATAGCCTGGTCTCAGCGACATGAAGTTAGGAAGGTGGCTCTTGGTGAGGGTGTATTGAAATTGTATTTCGGCGGGAGTGTTGGTGACATGTGAATGATAAAAGATCTTTGATATAGCCCGATGAATCTATATGATGTCTCAACAATAGTAGCATGCTATAACAAAACACAATGGAACAAAGGGGCTATTCTTAGACTTCGGTATAACAAATGGATTGTCACGGTGAGGATGAACAAGGGAACACAGGATGATGTTTTATTTTGATATATTTTTCATGCTGGGCCGACATGATGTTTTATTTTGATATATTTTTCATGCTAGTGTATAAATAGGCATGTTGTGGTAGAATAACAGACTTGTAATTAGATTGATTTTGGATATACTAGATACAGTAGAACAACATTACCAGATCAGAGGTTATTATTGCATGATTTCATGATGGAGGTATTTATGAGATTCAATTAATATTGTTGAATTTCTCTGGTGTCAATTATCTATTATTGAAAAGAAAAGTATTGCTAAGTTGTCTCCATGAATGATTTCTCTGGTTATTTAAACTGACATAACAAGTTTATGTTCATTTTATTGATACACATTTGCTGTATTTGAGTGATTAATCAACTAGTTCTTTCAAGGAAAGATTAAATCATTTTTTTGATCACTGTAATCAAATAATTTCATTTTGGATTATTGAAGTAGAAATTAGTAATCACATTGTTGCAAGTTTATACAAGTTGTAAATGCATGTATGCTAGATAATTTGTGTTTTCTCAGAGAGTGCTGCTTATCATGATCTTATTTGACTTCGCATACCCAACAAGGCACTAGTCTTTGCACTTCATCATTTTTGAATTCATTCAGCCATATCTTTAAATTGAGTATTTTAGGTTTTAGATCTACAAGTTGTTATCAAGTTTGGTTTCATTTTGTTCATTGTAATCTGCCATTGTGGACAAAAGCATTTTAGAAAGATAATCATAAGTCAAGTATGCATTATTCAGAGAGGTACACCCGCCTTGGTCTTGCAACACTAGAAGAGTAGAAGGTTTGATTGTTTCAAACCTTGTTCTGTTACCTTGAAATGTCATGAAAGCTTGGCAACCTTTCATGGTTCAAACCTACATTTTTTTGAGAGCTAACAAATTGGCGACTGTATTGGGGAACAATAAGAATCAGAGCCTTAATCATAGAGTCAGAAATATTGCACAGACTTCACCGGAGGACTAAAAGTAGTAAACATTTTCTCACTTTCTGAAAAGTGAGTGGCAACTCTGATAAAGCTTTTGTAGTTGTGAAAACATGAATGGAAGAAGATCTCAATATAAGGGAGGTCATTCTAGAGCTCCTGCTGGTAACAATAAATGGACACATAAGGGTGACAAAGTTGATAAGGGAAAAGGAATAAATGAAGATATGTGCATGACAGATAAAGATAAAACATTTAATGTACACCTTGAGACTTATGATCGTTATGACACATGGAGGAATGATTCAAGTGCAGAAAATTGTACTCCTGAAGATCAAAGAAATCCTTTTTACTCTCATGATTCTCAGAAATAGGCTGAGTTTGAAGCTGGACTCGAATCTGAACGACGCATAATTTAATATGAATATGACCAAAAAATGCAAGATAATCAGAATGTGTTTGTTGAGACTCTAGATGAGTTAAGGGCTCAACTTGAATTACACAGGAAGAAGGTGGAGGAGTTGGAGGCTAAATTACAGAAGACTCAACTTAATGATCAAACATCTGGTGGCCCAAAATATGTCCCACCTCACAAACAGGGTAGTCATGGCGCATGGCCTTCTGGTCTACCTCACCATCAGAGAGGGAATTACTATGAGCAGCCAAGTAATCCTCCTTATATTCCTACATAGTATGCGAATATACATCCACCTCCTGGTCATCATCACACCCCTTAGCATAATGCACAATACAATAGTCCTATGCATCAGTATCAGTATCCACCTATCCCTCCCCCTCACCATTATGTAGCAATGATCAGGCAATTCGATTTGGCAGGGTTCCATTTATGCCCTTACCCTATGGATAGCAGTTGGAGAAGTCTGGTTCCCAAGTTTACAGGGAGCAATGTAGTCACTGCTAAAGAAAATCTAAGGAATTTCAATGTGTTCATTCAAGATATAAGTATGTCCTATGAAGACTTGCACATGAGGCTATTTATGATGTCACTTCTTGAAGATGCTAGGGATTGGTTCAACAGCCTACCAACATATTCAATTAATTCTCTCCAAGCATTCTGAGATAGATTCTTAGATCAATATGGGAATCAAAATGCTCCAGATGGAGCTCTTCATGAATTAGTGAGAATTAATAAAAATTTGAATGATTCAATTTATGATTTCAATCGAAAGTTCAACAAGCTGCATACTAAGGTACCTCCTGGATCAAGGTTGTCGGATTCTGCTACATTTATTATTTATTTAAGTGCATTTGATCCTAAGATAGGGTATGAACTGAGAAGTAAATCCCCAAAAGATTTGGTTGAAGCACAAAAAATTGCATTAACAATTGAAAATAACAGAAAGGCTGCTAGTATAGTTAATAAAAGAGACAAACCCAGGCCTCCTTAGCCAAGCAGTAATTATCAGTATAGACAAGAGAATACTTACAGGAATGAGAATAGGGGTGAAAGACCAAGGTAGCATGATATTCCTTACAATACAGATTGGAAAGATGGGAAACCTATTACAGCTAGACCAAGAGGCAAAGAGACCCTTGATTCATTGAGTAAGAAGGGAACTTACATGGTGAGTAATAATTATTTTTGTGAAGTTTGCAATTAGCCACATTCTCCAGATTATTGCATTGTGGCCCAAAGGATGCAAGAAGAAGGATTGCTAAGGGAAAATAATGAAGGATATCACACCGTGTATTTGAATTCAAATGTTCTTCATTATGTTGAGGAAAAAGATGCTTCTTTAGAGGATGAGGGCAATAAATATGATGTCTCCAATCAGAAGTATAATGTCCATATGGCTGAGCAACAGATTTTTTATGATTCTGATTAATATTACATAGAGCCACATCCTATTGAGACACCTGTTCAATACAATGTGAGGAGACCTATAGCAGATGAAATAAAAAGAATTATTGTTGCTACAGTTGAGCAAGCACAAAGTAAGTACTAGTTGAGAAATAGAAAAGTAAATGAGCCAGATGGAGTTCTTGGGAGAATTTTTGTAAGAGATCATAAGTCAACACAGGAAAGTACAACAAAGCCAGGAAATGAGCAACATGATGAAATTAAATAGAAATCAGTCCATAATAATGAAGTGAAGGAATTAGATAAGGAAATACAGATGCCTGTGCAATCTAGTAAAAAAGAAAAAGATGAAAGCAAGACAAAAGTGCCAGAATTAAAGAAGACCATCAAGGTGGAGGGCTCTTCTTTTGATTTCGCTCAGGCATTGTCCCAGGTAAAAATGTCTATTCCACTTCTTAAATTAATGAAAATTAAAGAGTACAAAGATGATGCTATTTAGTTGATTACAAATGGGAATAAGAAAAATGTGAATAGTAAAGATATCAACAAGGAGGAAAGGATAAATAATTATGAGGTTTGCTTGAATGATATTTTATCAAATCCTCCACAAGTAGATCTATTCTTCACCATGTTGCTTATAAATAATAAATTACTGAGGAACTACATGATAGATTCTGGTGCTGCTATAAATATCATGCCAGTAAGTGTTATGAAGCAACTTGGTATATATGTTGATATCACTGGAGGCAAGTGCTGTGCTATGGATAATCGACCTATTCCTGTGGTTAGTATTATAAAAGATGTTGAAGTCAAATTAGCTACATATCTGCAGGAAACATATCATATAGACATAACAGTCATTGATACTCCTCAATTCAGGATGCTTTTGTCAAGACAGTGGACTGCAGTTGTAGGAGGGAACGTTCAATTTGATTTGTCTTATGCTACTATACCAGTGAATGGTCAGGAGGTCAAGTTATACAGAGAGCCAAGAATGAGCCAACTTGTTGAAAGTGTGCCACTAGATCAGATCAATTGTTTCTGTGATGTTGATCTGGGGAGTTTCAAGATTGAACCAACTCAGCCAGAATTAATGAACAGTGACCCAATTGAGAAATATGTTGCACTTGATTGCAATGGTGTCTGGAAGATGTATTTTGATGGAGCCTGTAGTCAAGAGGGTAATGGAGCTGGGATTGTATTTTTTTCACTTGGAGGTATGACTTTTAAATACTCTTTCCTGTTAGCATTTGAATGTACAAACAATGTGGCAGAATACGAAGCTTTATTGATAGGCTTGAATATAGTTGTGAATCACAAGATTAAGTTGCTGGCTATTTTGGGCGATTCTAAGTTGGTTGTTTCACAGATTAAATCAAACTATGCAGCAAAGCACAAAAGATTAAAGCAATACAAGAATGTTGTATGGGACACAATTGAATTATTTGATGCTTTTTCGATTGAGTGGATTGATAGGTAAAAAAACATAATGGCTGACTTTTTAGCAAATGTGGCATTAGAAAGAGATGATATCACATTGGCTGGGGTGTCACAGATTGAGTTCAAGATGAGGCTTGATGTTCCTGATAACATTTATAGCTGGCAAGTTTTTAATGATGATGTTGATCTTGTAAAACTTTTGCACTGTATAGATCAATACGAAGCACATGAAATTGACTTCAATGCTTTTGTTGAGGAAGAAGATGGTAAACAAACAGTGTTTGGAAAAAGAAATATTACAGCTCAAAACAAATAAATTTCCCAAAGGTCTGGTGGCATTGGAAAGGTTGTATGATGGAAATGATCGGTCCCTTCTAAAGTAGACTACAGTCAAAAGAGGAGATGTGGAATAAATTAACTTGGGGACTAACATAGCACCAAGAAAGGTATACATTGGGAAGAAAATAAGCCCATTAATTAGGCGAATGTTGATTGAATTATTGAGAAAGTACAAACATGTGTTTGCCTGGTCATATGAAGAGCTAAAGGCATATAGAGAAGATTTATTTCAGCACGAAATCCCATTGAGGCCAGATGCCAAGCCTTTTAGACAAAAGCAAAGGCCTATTAATCCAACATTGGAGCCTGAGATACAGGAAGGAGTGACCAAGCTCAGGGATGGAGGAATTATTAAGCCAATCAGACATTCAACTTGGGTTTCAAATCTGGTTCCTATGAGAAAAAAGAATGGTGACATCAGGTTGTGTGTGGAATTTAGAAATTTGAGCATGGCATCTCTCAAGGATAATTATCCTTTGCCCAATATGGAAGCTATTTTGCATAAGGTGATAGGGTGTGAATTATTATCTATGATGGATGGATTTTTTGGATATAATCAGGTCAAAGTCAGGGAGTCTGAGGAATATAAGACAACACTCACAACTCCTTAGGGAACATATGTGTACATAAGAATGCCATTTAGTCTCACCAATGCTGGAATGACTTTCCAAAGAGCCATGGATGTTGCATTTGCTGATTTGATTAACATTATCATGGTAGTGTACCAAGATGACCTGACTGCTTATTCGAAGAAGGCTGAAGATCATGTGCAACATCTTGAAAGGGTATTAGTTTGAATCCAAAGAAATGTCATTTTGTAGTCATAGAGGGTAAGCTCTTGGGTCACATTGTTTCAAAAGAAGGAATTAGAATAGATCTAGAAAGAGTTGAAGCTATTGACAGAATTCCTATTCCTAAAACTGTTAAGGCAGTATAATCATTCTTTGGTCAAATTAATTTTGTTAGAAGATTCATTTCTAATTTTGCCGAGATTGTCAAGCCCATATCTAAAATGTTGAAGAAAGGATAAAAGATTGATTGGACTGTTGAAGCCTTGGATGCTTTCATGTCTAGCAAAAAAGCTATCAAGGAGGCTCCTGTTCTTAAATCTCCACATTTTACACAGCCTTTTCAGATTTTTTCTTTTGCCTCAATGCATACCATTGTTGCTATTATGTTACAAAAGAATATGGATGGTTATGAACAACCTGTATCTTTCTTTAGTAAATCATTACAGGGGTCTGAGTTGAAGTACGACATAATGGAGAAACAAGCATTTGCATTGGTGAAAGCTATAAAAGCATTCAGACCATATCTTGTAGGAGCCAAAGTGATTGCTTATGTCCCTCATGCTGTTGTAAAAGACATTTTAACACAATCTAAGGTTACAGGGAAAATATGTAGATGGATCAACAAAATTGAAGAATTTGACATGGAAATACAAATCACTAAGTTGGTTAGAGGCCAACGTTTGGCAAGACTGATGGCAGAAACCAATTTTGAGGCAAATCAGATCTGCAATGTTGAAGATGGGTCTGCAATTGCGAGCATTGAGCACACTCCATGGTATATTGATGTTATGCATTGTCTTAAATACATGAAGTGTCCAGATGGGCTAAGGGTGATCCCATAATAGTGGTTTACAATTTTTGGCCAAACTGGACACTAAAATTATTATTTTTAATTGAATCTTCACATTTGGGCACCTATAGCGGCTAAACTGTGAGGAATTTGAAGATGGTGCAAACTAGAGTCTCATCAAATTTTTTCTGTAGATTCTAAAATTTTTTTTCAAAATTTTTGAAATCAAATTGCACTTCTTTTTCCATCTCCCATGAAAATTGATTTTTTAGAAAACAACATTTTTAAAAAGTGACGCCAGTATAACGCATAACTTTTTTTCCATGAAGGATAAAATTCTAATTCTTTCAAATTTAGATTTGTAACTCTAATATCTAGTGCTTCCACTTAGTTAGATAGTTTTTTATTGAATATGTTTTCCTTAATCAATTTTCAAAGTCAAATGAATTACAATTGGACCGTCGATCATTATAACACATAACTTTTTTGTATATGTCAAATTTTTTATTTATTTTTGTTGGATCAAGGACTTCAATATCTGTGCACTCATATTTTTCAATTTTTTTTGATAATCTTCTATTTTTCCACATGCGAAGAACAAAGAAATTCATTTTCGATGAAAAACCTATGTTTAATAAAACTTAAAAAACAAATACATAACAAAACCAAAACATATTAAAATTATATTCATTGGATAGCTTGTTCTGAGGAATACCATAATCATTTGAAATAAATTTTAAATGAATTCATTTGATCCCCCAAAAGCTAAATCAAATGTGAATTTTTATCAGCATTTTGATAGGTGTAAAGGAGACACATTTATAAGTATGGTTTAAAACTAGTGAGGTTCTATCCAAGGGGGTTTGATCTAAGGTGATTTGATCAAACCCTCTTCAATTGGAATCCTTAAAATGGAACTTTTTAAGGCTTAAATCATTATATTTTCTAAAAATATGTGATTTTAGCTGAAATTCATTCCTTTCAGGAATTCTAAACCACTATTATGACAGCACCCCTAAGTGACAGCCAAAAGAGGACTTTGAAGTTACATGCATCAAGGTATGTTTTCATTCATGGAGATTTGTTTTGGAAAAACAAAGAAGGCATACTATTATTATGTCTAGATGAATCACAGGCCAGGCATGTTCTAAGTGAAATGCATGAAGGAATTTGTGGAGGTCACTACTCAGCAAAGAAAACTACACACAAGATTCTTAGGGCTGGGTATTATTGGCCAAAGGGTTTTAATGATTCTTTTACACATGTGAGAAAATGTTAGGCTTGCCAAAAGTTTTATGGTAAACTAAAGTATCAGGGTGCTTTGCCACTTCGACCTTTGCAAGTTGATGCCCCTTTTCATCAATGGGGAATTGATTTTATTGGAGAGATACAAGAGAAGTCAAGATAAGGAAATAGATGGATACTAGTTGCCACTGATTATATTACAAAATGGGTGGAGGCAATCCCAACCAAGTAGGCTACAAGTAAAGTTGTAATGAATTTCTTGATGGACAACATTATCACCAGATTTGGTACACCAGTAAAGATAATCACAGAAAATGGGATGTGCTTTAGGTCAGATGAATTCAAAAACTTTTGTGATAGGTTTGGCATTACTATTTCTTATGCAACTCCTTATCATCCACAAGCAAATGGTCAAGCAGAGTCAAGCAACAAAAGTCTTTTAAAAATTATAAAAAGGATGCTGGAAAATAACAAGAAAGCTTGGGATTCAAAGCTAAAACTAGCTATGTGGGCTGATAGGATCACTGTGAAGAAGGCAATTGGAAAATCACCATTTGAATTAGTGTATGGAGCACAGGCCAGGATGCCTCTGCATAACTTGTTACCAGTTTATAAGTTTGTTTTACAAGAAGATATGGAAGTTCTTGAGCCTATGAAGGACATAATGGAACAACTTTCCGAGCTTGATGAAGTAAGGAGAGAGGCCGAAAGTCAAAACATGAAGTTACATGCACAAATGAAATATCTATTTGATAAGAAGGCAAAGAATAGAAAATTTGAAGAGAATTACTTGGTGTTAATGTGGAATGCAAGGTGTCAGGAGAAGGGAAAGCAGGTAAATTTGAAGCTCTCTAGCTAGGACCATTTGTTGTTGTCAAAAAAAGGGGTGAAGATTCATACTATCTGCAAAACATGATTGGTGAAGATCAGGAATTTCCTGTTCATGGGAAATTATTGAAGCTTTTCTTCTCTTGAGCATTACAGAGGATTAAGGGTTGCCACTGCATGGACAACTCTTGATGGTCCTCTTTAAAATTATTTTTCCATGCACAATAGTCTAGGTTTTGGTCCATCTCCATTTCACTGTCATTTCCCACTTCACTTCCATTTTGCATTCATTTTGCATCCATTTTCACTTCCATTTTGCATTCTCTGCATTCAGTTCCATTTGCCATTCATTCCATTCCTGCTCATTGGTTCATTCTCTATCTGGTCTGCTCAACCAGAGATTATGGATCCTTGCAATAATCTTACTATCATTCATCCCCAGATGGAGCCACTATTAGAACTGTTAAAATATGATATTTTCACATGTTGATTTTACTCATTTGGCCTTACCGTGTGCATTTTCCACTCACATTTTTCCCTTGTGTCCCATTGAATCCATTCAATCGTGCATATTTTACATCAAGGTTTGGGTCGGTGTGACATTTTCTTTGTCTCCCTGAGTCATTTTTGCTAACTTCTGTGTTTTAGGATGGTCGGCAGGACTTCTCACATGTCTCGGCGATCACATTGGCAGGTGGAACTTTATCGGCATGTGTTGTGGCTATCAGGTTGAGGTCTCCTTGATCTTCTCTTGTCTTATCGACCGGTGCCTACGTGGTCATTTCGGTGAGAGTTTAATTCTTCAGCGAGGGGTCATAGCGAGGAGGTATGTGTTATACCAACTTTTCATGTGGAGGATGTGTATTAGTATATGTTATTGCTATCTGTATTATTTCATGGTGATTTTGTTGAGTCTTACCGACTGACAATTGGCGGATAGCTGTCAGTGTGAGATATCTTATGCTACAGTTACTCATCGATGCTCAGGACTTTCGGTGTAACTTTTTACTCTATGTAATGTCTTGCCAAGGGATAGTAGCTATTGCGATATACATGTGGAGGTTGTATTTTGGTAGTAGTTTTCCCTTGTCTTGGTGATGCAGGGATGGTTAAGGCCTTTCGGTATGACTTGTGTATTCTCTATAAGGTCTTCCCGACACTTTTAAGCTACAGTGGCAGTGAGTGAATGCAGGGGTGCATCGATATAGAAGGTCATATGTTATGGCGACATATAAAGAATAAGGTGGGTTCTCAGAAAATCATAATCAACTCTTTATGACGTCTCACCGAAGGTGGAGGGCTATAGAGATGAACAGAAGATCAAAAGGCTGCGTCTTGTTTTTGGCATAACAATAGCCTAGTCTCAGCGACATGAAGTTAGGAAGGTGGCTCTTGGTTAGGGTGTATTGAAATTGTATTTTGATGGGAGTGTTAGCGACATGTGAATGATAAAAGAACTTCGGTATAGCCAGATGAATCTGTGTAATGTCTCAATGACAATAGCATGCTATAATGAAACACAATGGAACAAAGGGGCCACTCTTAGATTTCAGTATAACAAATGGATTGTTATGGCAAGGATGAATAGGGGAACGCAGGATGAAACGATCAGTGTTTCATTGCCTTCAGCATACCTTCTAGCCTGTCTTGCTAACTACCACTGGTAATAATATACTCCCAGATCCTGTGGCCGACATGATTTTGAATTGGTGACTGTTGTTGGCCGACTTGATTGGAGCCCAATTTTCTTGCTGGGCCGACATGATGTTTTATTTTGATATATTTTTCATGCTGGTGTATAAATAGGCATGTTGTGGTAGAATAACAAACTAGTAATTAGATTGATTTTGGATATACTAGATACAATAGAACAACATTACCAGATCAGAGGCTATTGCTGCATGATTTCATGATGGAGGTATTTATGAGATTCAATTTATATTGCTACATTTCTTTGGTGTCAATCATTTGTTGAATTGACAAGAAAAGTATTGCTAAGTTGTCTCCATGAATGATTTCTCTAGTTATTTAAACTGACATAACAAGTTTATGTTCATTTTATTGATACACATTTGTTGTATTTGAGTGATTAATCAACTGGTTCTTTCAAGTAAAGATTAAATCCTTTTGTTGATCACTATAATCAGAGAATTTCATTTTGGATTATTGAAGTAGAACTTAGTAGTCACATTGTTGCAAGTTTATACAAGTTGTAAATGCATGTATGCCAGATAATTTGTGTATTCTCAGAGAGTGCTGCTTATCATGATCTTATTTGACTCTACATACCCAACAAGGCACTAGTCTCTGCACTTCATCATTTTTGAATTCATTTAGCCATATCTTTAAATTGAGTATTTTAGGTGTTAGATATACAAGTTGTTATCAAGTTTGGTTTCATTTTGTTTAATGTAATCTAACATTGTGGACAAAAGCATTTCAGAAAGATAATCATAAGTGAAGTCTACACTATTTAGAAAGGTACACCCGCCTTGGTCTTGCAGCACTAGAAGAGTAGAAGGTTTGATTGTTTCAAACCTTATTCTGTTACCCTGAAACATTGTGAAAGCTTGGCAACCTTTCATGGTTCAAACCTATGTTTTTTTGAAAGCTAACAGGACCTATCTAAAATATTTATTCCAAAGCAAGATCAAAATCTTCCACTAAGTTCTAGTAATGGTCCTTTCCAAGACACGTTGACCCCCTTTGACCTTATGGTTACAGATACTGAAGGAAACCTTAACTCAAAATTTTATCCAAGTCCACTCAGAGATCAAGAGGATATTGAGCTGCTTCCCATGTCTAATGACAACATGCAGGAACCCTTTATAAGATATCCATCCTTTGAAACTGACCCACGTCAAAAACTTGATCCAAAGCATGTTAATTTAAGTGATTTTGAAATCATTCAAGATCAAGAATTTGTATCTCCAAGATACTACAATGATCTAATGAATGCTCTCCTATCTATACAAGTTGTCACAAATGATGATCACATACAAATACCTCCATCTACCCATGAGATAATTTCTTTGGATGGACATGTAAATGAGCTTTATTCAGAACAAGATTCCTTTACTATTGAAATTATTACACAAAGTGAAAAGATTGTTGATTCCTACAATCAAACTGAGTTGTCAACATCAAGATCAAATATATCCCAAATTTATACTAAGGACATCATGTATGCAAATATCCAACATTTTTTACTCAAAGAAACAGGTCAAACAAAACAAGACATTCCAAAGTTAGAAGATCAATAAATTGAAACAATGTCATTTGTAGTGGTCATTTAACAAAGCATGCTCACTAAACAAGACATCTCAAAATATGAAATATCAAGGAATGAAGGTGTCACTACCACCATACTGAGGGAATCTATGTCTAAGGAAAATGACAACATAGGGAGGGTGAAGAGTGCTTATGATGAAATTGATGCCAATACTATAACCAACAACGTCATGAATCTCCATCCACCCATCACCCCATCCATGAATTTGGACCAAAATAAAAAGAAAGATTTGAATCAAAGTAAAAAGAATGTCATCAAAGGAAAAGAAGCTAAGAACCACATCAAACAAATCAAATACAAATGGATACCAAAGAATACAAAGAAAGCTTGTCCCTATCAAACTCCATTAGTCAAAAAAACTATGGGGAAAAATAAAAGATGGAAAAGTATCCATCGAAGATGTTCACAAAGGAAAAATAAGGCTTCTCAAGTGACATACAAAGTATATAAAATAGTTGGTCCTAATTCCATGCACACTTTCGTATCCACCCATTATTGCTCATCTTCCCAAGTTTGGAGAGTCAAGGGTTCCAAACTATCAACCAATCCATCGTTTATCCCTAAACACACTCCAACCACACCTCCATGCATGATATCCAATTCTCACATTGACCAGGTGTTGGAAACTAACCTTCATCATAAGGATTCAAAAGCCACTTTATCACGATGCATGCACAAAGACAAAGTTAACTCCAGCATCAACAAAGCAGATCAAGAATCTCAAAAGTTGCTTCCAAGTGCATGTATCTTTGAAAAGAAGCTTCTTCAAGCAAGATATCAATGGAACATTATGACAGAAGCATCTACATCGACACCACAAAGTGGTTTAGAATAAGGTTAAATTTTTTTATAAAAATCTAAAAAAAAAAAGCCAAAAAAATTAGAAAAAGGATGAAAAACTGTAAAGAGAAAAAATGTCCTCTAGTGAAAACCACTACAGTGGTGCTTTGTATAGGTACCATGATGAAAACCTGGCAAACAAGTGTCATGTGTAGAATTGAGCATCTGTGTGTGCCAGTTTTGGAGAAAGTATCTCATCTCATCCATAATAAATTCATTCATCCATGAATGATTTATCCAATCCATTTTCACCCATTACCATCCATCTTTCACATTATCTCGATCCTGAGGAAGTTTTGTGTGCACTTTACACTTGCTTATGATGGACATCTTGACATGAGTCATTTTCATTGATCCTATCCTACCCAACATTTCCAAATGAGCATTCTTTATTTGAACACCTTACTTATCACAAGATAGTCCTTGGCATCCTTTGCATGCTTACCATATCCATCCATCCACACACCTACCAAGGTATCCATCCATGACATTCCATACATTGCTAGACACTGGGGGAAAATATTTACATCTTTCTTTGGGAATAAATATTGATCTATATCCTCCAACTTATGTAGTGATTCGAACATTGTCAAACATGAAATCAAATTAGTCAAAGCATTTCTGATTCAAAATCCAAATCACTAGCCCATGGCATATTTTGACAAAAATATATTTTCCTTATCAAGCTTTATCCTTCATCAAACATCAATTCAAGCAATCAATATCAGTTCCATCTAATGTGTTCTTCAGCATCACATCAAATCATCCAAACAAACCTTTTTTTCCAAACCAAGCTTCAACAATCATGATCAATCAAATCTAATAAATTTATCATCACCTCGAGATATCCTTCTGAATCCTTGTGTTGCTTAACACTATCATTGAATTGTTGTGTATCCTCAACAATGTTATCATCATCAATCCATCAAATCTAATCAATCAACCCTAGCTTGGTTTTGAAAAAAAATCCAAAATAGAGCACTAATATCATCACACATGTCCATATCCAAATTGTCAAAATCATCCAAAAAAATCCAAAAACATTCATAAAATCATGCAAAAATCCAAAAACATCCAAAATCATATCAAAAATCCAAAATCACTAGTAAAAGTCAGAAAAACATCAAAAAAATGCTATCCTAACTATGTCATCTCTGAGCTTAAAAGTAGGCATGCCTAATATTTGATTAGCCCCCGAGATAGAAAATCCAAAAAAAACCATAAAATCTCAAAAAACCCAAAAAATTGGAAATTTTGAAACACAAAACATTTGTAAAATATTGAAAATACCAAAAACAGCCTCAAAACATTTGAAAACTCCAAAAATATCCAAATATTTGAAAAAAACCCATCCATCTCATTTTTTTTTCACCCGTAATAAATAACTCATCCATAATAAACAAATTGTCATACTCACCCTTTGGAAAAACAAATAGAAACAACCACATCAATCAGAAAAAGAAAATTTCAAATGCAAAAAAAAATTGAAGTAACAAACGTTTAAACACAAAATAAAACACTTGATCATTCGCAAACATGTCAGTCAACTGTATATCAATAGCCTTTTTGAGCAACCTATCAACTTGCCACCATCCACTAACATGTCCTAGGATGTATCCTTCGTACAATGGGCATTATATTTTGGTAGACCACTTTGGATAAAGAAAATGGTGTTCCACCATCGACTAACATGTCAATGGATGTATCCTTCCTACAATGGGCTTGCCTATTGGAAATCATTTTGGTTCTTATCCTAAACAAAACAAATCCCTTTTACTAGAGGTGTGAATAACATTGACTTGTTTGTGTTCTTCATCTTTTCTTTGTGATTTATTTTATTGCGTTCATTCCAATGACCTCTCAATGATATCTAATCAAATTGATTTAAAGAGAAAGAAATGGGGCATCGATCATTATCTTTTATCTGTTGTGCTTGATGGATGTTCTTGTAATATAACTTGGTGAATACTTCCTTTGTTAGTTATGTATGGAGGATGTTTTGGGCATCTTGTCGACTATTGCATTGATAGGTTATACCTTTCCATGTTTTAGTCCGACATGTTTGAAACTTTTGAAGTGCATCCTAGCAAGGTTTTTGTATGTTAGGTGTGAACAAGAATACTCCTATTTGTTTTTCAAGTCAAATTCTATCACACTAGGTACAATGCCATCCTGGTTCTTTATACCTTGATGCATCATGCCTATGCGTGTTATCAAACATAGGGTAAGTAGCCCTTTTAAAATCCCAATTCTTGATAAGAAAATCAGCCATCTCTCATCATCATTTCTAATAAAGTTTGCTTGTTGAATCCTCTTGTCATCATCTCATTTCTTCTTTTCTGCGCTAAAATCATAACAGGAAAGTTAATCATCATCACCAATGCATCCATCCTACAATCACAAACCATCAAAATATTGCATATCATATCATATCATATTAGAAACACTAATCATCTCACATGCATGTTCATCATCATAATATAGATTTGTTAGTCTAAGCATCTCATAAAGTATAGATTTGCATAAAACATCCATTGCATAATCATATAGGAATCATCACATCATTCATCACAAATATATTGCATCATCATTTAAGTTGTTTAGGATAATATATAGATTGCTTATTCTAAGCATCTTAAAACCATTTCACTTGCATCATCATCATAACCATGCATACACCGATCTTGAACATTTTTATCGCGAGATGAAACCTCAAATCAAACTTTTCACTCAATCTCTTGAGGGGGCAATGTACTAGTATACTTCTTTCTGCTAGGGAATTTGAAATTTTATTTATTTTTTTAATTTTGATTGTGACAAGTTTATTCTTTGAACCAACATAGCAAGTACATTGATTCAAAGAGGGGAAAAATGTAGACATAAAAAATTTACATCATGCATTCCTTATATTTAATTAAATCATATTCACCCATCAATTAAATAAATCAACTTTATTTGATTGATCTCCTAAGGCTATATTTTTAATTAAATAAAACACTTTATTTAATTATCTCCTAATGTTTCTCCATTTAATTAAATCAAATGTATTTAATTAAATGGAAAATGCATCAATTTCCTCCCTTTTTATTTAAATAAATCCAAGTATCTAAGTCAAAATTCATAATCACCTAATCCTCTCTTAAATTAATCAAATCTTGATTAATCTAATCTAATTCATGTCACATCCTCTATCTTTTCCCACTTGGAAAATAAATCAATTTATTTGATTTATTATTTCATCTAATTTCATTCAAAAAGGGCATTAAGATGGAATATTCTTCAAATTTGAATTTTTCTCCCACATCTCTTGTCCTTCAACATTGCATTAACTCATCTTCCATTGTCTCTTACATGTCTCCAACTTGGCATTTAAGACTCTTTCTTCTTCCTACAACAAGCCATCTTTTGAATTTAAAATCTCCCCCTCTTTGACACATTGATCAAAATGTGCACAACCTTCATCCTTTCACATCTTGACAAGTGGCATCTTGTCATTGGCTCATGTTTTGCAATCCTCCATCATAATTTCTTATATATAGAGGCCTTCTCTATTGTATTAATCCTCCACAACTTGAGACACAATCTTAATCATTTGAATCTTGTTCATCATATCATCCAAGAGCTTATCAAGGATTGGGAAAGGGCTTCTTTCCACATCAAAGAAGCACCAATCCACTATGAGATAAAGTTTGATTTATGTTATTATGTGTTTTATTTAGATTCCTTGTTTTATTAGTTGCATACCTAACATGATTCAGTATTTTATAGAGATGGTTTGCTTTGCTTTGTTTTAAATGACAATACTAACTTATTTATTTTTGAGAAAAATTCCAAAAAAAGGCATCTACACTTCTCTGTATCAAGTGTTTGTTGATGTGCACTATTTTTAATTAAATTATGATGGTGGGTATTCTATTGGTACCATTACATTGGAATTACTTATTATGTATATGTATTTTTATGTTTCATACTTTCAGGAAAGCATTTTATGTTTGTAGGGCCCAAATAGTGCTCCTATATCTTTTTCCTATGTGATATTCTCCTAGTTTAGAGCTAATTAGTAAATCCATGGTGTTTAACAATATGTTCAAACCCTAGGTATCCATTCACAAATTATATTCTTGGAATTTATAAATTATTCATTTCTTAATTTATAAGGATCTACCTAAAAATCCCTTATCTTATAAATTTTATAATTTGGGTTCACTTGTGATGATTGATATAAGTTTTACCTTGAACCATATGTTATTTTCCTTTCACTCATATCCACCCATTGATAATTATCCTTAGTTATTAGGTTCTCATTGTTACATGTTTCATTATCTTATACTTTTCATCTAGAGCTATCAAGTGGTGAGGTCAGAAATGGGGGACCTTGTCTCCAACATAACACTCAACAATTAGCTAGACCCCAATGGGGTTTAAACCTTGATGGCAAGAACAACAACACAGCATTTCAACCATCATGACATGCCACTATTCACTCCAATATGATTAATTATTATTTATATCTACACAATCAATTCAATTCATGGATTTAGGTTGATTTTTACTCTTATAGTGTGATACATGGAAAAAAAAACTAGGTGCCACATGTATATAAGATTATAACTGGTGATGGGTCCCTAACCTTTTTCCATTGATTTTTTTTATTATGTGAAGCTCACATAAAGTCACAATAAAATAGGCACCCATAATGTATTTCATATAGTGGTGGGCCCAACTCATGTCAATATGGCTTGCGTTATAGTTGTGGCACATAGTGACCAATTTATCTTTGTAAAATTCATATTTTTGAATGATTTTTGCATATTTTTAGATCACAACCCTCTCTTACATACATTGATCTTTATGGAGTGGTCAATATTTAATTTCAAGATTTTAATAAGTGGTCATCCTATATGGCTTGTTTATAGTTTCCCTTTTAATATATTAATGGTTTATTATTTTCTCATGATATACTCCTATTCATATTTTGGTCAACGGTTATGAATTTTCAGCCAATTAGCTAGTGATGTATGTCAACCTAATGGGTTCATCCCATAATATTATCTTATAATGAAATTTATCATTAATTATGCTTCATGATGATCACAACCAAGAAAAATTTAAAGGTGTGTAAATACAAGCTTCTATGGCCCACTTGAATAAATGCAAATAATTTATCACAAACATGAATGTCCAATATGTCCATGACCATTTTACCCATAGAGGTTCATATTATTAAAGTATATATTTGATATAGTTGCATCCAATGGTGTAGGGAAATATTGCATCAACCAAAAAAATATTTTGCCTTAAATTTTCTTTAGTTTTTGTGTCCCATGATGGCACTTAAGAGGTGTTAGATAGTCACAAGTCATAAATGGTAAAAAATAATGTCTTACAATTTTCAAAACTTAAGCATCTATTAACAAATGCTATTTTTAAAATTTATAAATTATTCATGTCTTAATTTATAAATATCTACCTAAAAAATCTCATAAATTTTAATTTTTTATAATTCAAGTTTACTTGTTATGATTGATATAAGTTGCAACTTGAACGAAATGTTACTTTCCTTTCAATAATTTCCACCCATTGATAATTATCTATGTCAATAAAAAAAACATAACCAACCCAAGTATTTTAATTTTTTATAATTCAAGTTTACTTGTTATGATTGATATAAGTTGCAACTTGAACCAAATGTTACTTTCCTTTCTATAATTTCCACCCATTGATAATTATCTATGTCAATACAAAAAACACAACCAACCCAAGTAGTACTTTTTTTTGTCTTCATCCATTATGGTCCATGTTCCCCACACTTGGTTGTATCCTACTTCTTTTTTAGTTCTTAGTTTCTCATTATCACATGTGTCACTACCTTATTCATTGTGAATCCACCAGTTTTTAGAGTTGATAAATGTGAGAATTTAACTTTAATTTATCACTAAGTACTAACATTTAAATGTCTTCTTGATTCCTATAATTTTATTGTCTCCAATATGAATTATTCTTATTCATATCTACAAATCAATTCAATTCATAGATTTAGTTGGAAATTTTCTCTTATAGGGTGATACATCGAAACAACACTAAGGGCCTCATGTCTATAAGATTATAAATGGTGGTGGTATATAGAGATCACACACTGTAACCCTAAAGCGGCACCCTCTTCTATTTTGGAAACTAAATGGTGGCTGCTTGAATCCCATATCTCTCCCCTATACTAAAGTGCACATCAAATTTTATCATTGTGCCCCTTTAGTCTAAAGTGTGATATATTGAAACTTTGTGATGGCCTATCTCACAACACCTATCACAAAATATTCTATTTTGGATCCCATTTATGTTTAATTTTTGACCATCAACATGAAACTATGATGCATTGGGGTTGTCAGTTGCATTAAGAGATGCAACCATGTGTCACAATCTAGAGCAATCAATAAATACCACACCTTGTTCCCTTTACAAGAAATATAAATTGTGATGCATACAACCCTTGTGATGCATTGGGAGATAGGCCATAGAATAAAGACTAGAAAGTTTAGAATTTGGGATAAATGATGGGAACTAAAAGAAATTTTAACAAGTCCTAGCAAACTCTTATATAGTAATTTATTGATAAAAAATATTTATCTTATTTTTTCTCTTATTTTATATACGTAAAATAAAAGATATGCACTCTTATTGTTTATAAATATAAAAAACTATTTTCATATAATTTATTCATCCTCTATGTAATTTTTTTATATTTATTCATGCTTTATCTAAAGTCTTATATTTATTTATTTAAAGAGTTGTTTTGATTATCTATGATTTTTTTTTTGATACGCAAAATTGATTTATATATTAGATAAAAAAGTACAATCATTTGCAAATGCAGAAAAATCTTCTACCATTAATTACAAGTAAACCCAACCCAACCACCTATACCAGAAAACTAGAAAACCCCCCCGAAGACAACCAAAACAAGACCAACCAACCAAAACCAAGAGATGCCCTCCTTCCAGAATCCACCACTTTGCCACCAAAGCCACCAAAGACATCTACCAATCCAAAAGGCTAGAAAGATTCAGCCCCAACTATGAACAAACAAGTCCCAAGCATCCAAAATTCAAAAAATGGTCATTAAAGGACCAAAATTACAATCCCTGAGACTATAAAATGCCATTCAAACATAGAGATAAACTCTAAAAACTACCATAACCCATATCTACATAACGACATTCACATAAAATTATTTAAAAAAATAAAATCTTGAAAGACTTTATGCACTTGACATCACCCATAGCCATAGGTCAAAGAATTTCTTTAGGAATTTGATGGCCACCACCACCACCATCCTATGTATGGTCTACATCAAACCACTCAAGTCAAGAAGGAACAAAAATAGCTTTACAACCTCATCCAAACCTCAAATAGCTGCAAATTCACTTGGCCTTGGAACTCCTCTGCCCTCGACCACAAAACTCAACACCTTATTTACCCCACCCACCAGATCCTTGCGAAACAACTTAACCAAGACCAGTTTGGCCTCAGCCTTAGACTCACTATTGTCCAAAAGAGATACCAAAAAACAAGAAGAGATGTGAAGATTGTCCCTGCCGCGCTCCTTGTTGGCCACCAAGACTAGCGGGTTCTTGTTTGTGAGAATCTGCTTCAGCCATTGGTCTTATACTTCTCTGAAGGAGGCTTGTCTAGCCAAAGATTTCAAGGAGATTGGCATGTTTGCCCCAAACTTCGCCATGCCATCCATGGAGACTTCGATGACAAAGCAAGAATGCTTTGCCATGAATTCCATTGCCAGAACAAATATAGTCCACCACTAAAAACACTACTAACTGGTATAACCAACACCGATGAATGAGATTAAGGAGATAAATTGCCCACTTAAACTTTACAGTTCAATTACTACCAAGTACTAGCCTACCCCCATCCTTGCTAATGACTTCCTTACCAAGACTAGCGGGTCCTTGTTTGTGAGAATCCACTTCAGCCATTGGTCTTTTACTTCTCTAAAGAAGGCTTGTGTCAAAGAGATTGGTGTGACTACCCCAAACTTTTCCACGCCATCCATAGAGACTTCGATGACAAAGCGAGAACACTTCGCCATGAATGCCACTGTTAGAACAAATATAGTCCACCACTCAAATATGCCACTAAAATCGCCACTAACTAGTATAACCAACATAGATGAATGAGATTAAGGAGATAAATTTCCCACTTAAACTTTATAGTTCAATTACTGCCAAGTACTAGCCAACCACTATCTTTGCTAATGACTTCCTTCCACACATGCCGCATTTAATCCGCATTAAACGACCTCCAAGAAATTATCCCTGTGGCATCCTCGAGCTCTGGGAAGAGAATGACCAACCTCCTAGTCACACTCCTCTGCACCCACCTTGGCCCATTCCTTTCCACCACCTCAACTCCTAGCTGGTCCTCCTAGTATGCCAGTGTGGAGATGATTTCAAAAGAAAGGAGGGAGGGGGAGCCCACCCAACCTCTCACTATCTATGAATTATTTTTACTTTACAACTATTTAAGAATTATTGTGTTATATTTACTAACATTTATGAAATAATAATTTTTTTTTTAAAGAAAATTAATGTTCATTATAGTTGATTTCTTTTATATGGGTAATTACATAAGACTATTTGATGTCATTGTATAACACAATTGCAAAGATCACTTTTATCATATTAATTAGTCATATGAAGATTGCTTCTAGGAATCCTCTATCTAAGTGTTGCAACCACTAAAATTTTAGAATTGAATGGCCATGAAATTGCTTCCAAGAATCCTCCAACATTGAGATTTATCTATTCAAAAGTTGTACCCATTAAATTTTAGGAATTTTACTATACCATCAATCCTTAATAGGATAAATATTTTTTAACTCTTGTTTTCATCCCTCTTTATGATTGTATTGCATTTTTGATAGAATGTCTGATATTTTTGTCTTGTTTAGCTATCTATTGACCTAGCTCTTATTTATATACTAGGTTTAAGAGTTAGATGTAGTTTGTTGATAAAAAGTAATCTATTTCTTTTTTTTATTCAAGGGGTAAACGCTTTTGAACCGGAATACATCCATTCAACAATACCACCCCAATGGGGTTTGAACCTTGGTGACAAGAACAACAATGCCACCTTTAAACCATCACACCATGCCAATACTGGCAAAAAAAAAAAAAAAGTAATCTATTTCATTTATTACAAAGTTATTTTATTTCATCTTAAAATACATTTCTAGTCTCTCTTCTAATCTATAAGGATTATATAAATAAATAAAAGAAGTATTTTTCAGATAGACATATTTAAAATAATAAATTTTATATATGGATTTATAGATTTATTTAAGAGTTGAGTTATCCTTATGTTTTGATTTTTATGTATATGGGTAATGACACAACATTCTTTAATGTTATTGTATAATACATGTAGGTTTAATAAAATTTAAATCTTAAAAGATCACTTTAATCATATTAATTATGGGTCAGGTGAAGATTGCTTCTAGGAATTTTCTATCTACACGTGGTAGCCACTAAAATTGTGGGATTACATGACCCTTGAATACGGAAATTGCTTCTAGAATCCTCCAACAAGAAGTTGTAGCCACTAATAAAATTATGAAACCTAAACTGTGACTTTTATTATTGAATACCAGAGGAAACCTGATATCTATTGCTTTCTCTCCATCTAATGGAAAAGTGGGATACTGATCTGAAACCTGATCATAAAAATCCTAAGATGGTAAAAGGTTACAAGAATTTAGCAATCAATCATTTTAACCGGATCCCAGATGAATTGGTCACCTGCATTTTCTGCAAACTTAGCTCCAGTTCAAATGATTCTAAAGATTTCTTTGGAGCACTTCTAGCATAAGAAATCTGTTTTTTTCCAAGTAGTTGTATGTATAAGAGAGTTTTTTCATTTATAGAGAGTTTTTCCACTTTTTTAATGCAGATGCAAGAGATTTAATATGCTAGGCAACCAGAAAGAAGTGTTGCAATGTGCCTCCCAATCCTTATGCAGTTCGAAGAATCCGGATTTCATCCAAAAATGTGCAGATGCCGGAAACGTCGAGGCCTGTTACACGCTTGGAATAGTAAGAGGCGACTTTACATACACTGCTCTCTCTTATTTTATCATTAACTAAGATATTGAGCATATTTCCTTATTACACTATACTAGTCCAGCAACACATACTGTATTCATTTTCTGATGGCCTTTCGATTCCAAGGTAAGTGAATACCTTCATATTTTTAGATCTATTTGTCTGCAGGCGTTTTAACCTCAAGAATGTTTAAAATTTTATTAGATTCATATTTTTGCCCTCCTACAAATCTTAAACGCTAACACCTCTGTAGATTGTCACCCTTCTTATCTAAACCCTAGCACATCTATCGAGTAGGTTTATCTCTGTAACGCACCCACTCGGAATCACATTGTCCCTTTTACACAAGCTATCAGTAAAACAGCAGCTGAGCGTACTCAGTAAGAAAAATTGCCTATTCGAAACACAAACATGCATCACCATACTAGTTGGATTTAGATCTGAGGAAGGGATTAGGTTACCTTTAATGAGAAATATCTTACTCCCCAAAAGAATCAAGGGATTAGGTCAGTCCTGCCCTAGGGGACATTCTCAGGAATAGTTGTGGTGTTGATATCTGCTGCATTGTGTATGATTTCACAGTTGACAAACTAACCACAAAATCTAAAATTATAGAGCCATAATACCGTGTAGTCAACAGACCGCTGTTGATTGTCACCTTTCTAACCCAAAGTCTAATACTTCCGTAGCATCAGCATATTAAAAACATTACTTTACAGTCAAGACACCTCTGTTGATTGTCAACTTTCTAACCTAAATGTCGAATCAACAGATTTCTTTAAAACACCCAGTAGAAAATAATAATGTCCCAAATTTGGGTTTACTGTATCACTAACATCTTAGATTGTCTTAGGCCGGCTTTTACAAGATATATCTTACTCGTCCAAAGTATCATGAGCCTTTCCTTTAGGGACATGATCAGGCCTAGTTGTGCATGGGTAGGAAATAATGATGCCCCAAATTTAGCTTTTCTGCATCAGCATTAGGCTGGCTTTAACAGGAAATGTCGTTATCAGGTCTAGTTGAGGATGAATTAAATTTTACAGGAAATGCCATTATCAGGTCTAGTTGTGGATGAATTAAATTTAACAGGAAATGTCATTATCAGGAATTAAATCTGTGGTAGTGTCAATGTCTTGTGCATTGTGGATGATTTTACTTTTGACCAACTCACCTACCAAGACTAAATTATTGATCTCCTCCTCCGCCAATTATATATTGTAGGTTTCATTGATCTATTGGCAATCACTTCAGCGTAAAATTAAACATGTTATCACTATCAGTGAGACAGCTGAGCATGAAAATTACATACTTCCTGATAAAAATTATTGAAAGAAATTGTGGCTGATAAAACTTACACTCACAGGCCAAATAAATCCAACAAACATTTTATAAACCAAATTATTAAATGATTATGTTTATCAGGTCATACTGATGGTGTCAACGCAGGGATGAAGGAATTTCACTTTTGGAAAAGGCTGTCAATGCATCTCACTCTAGAGCCACATTTTCAATGGCTTTAATAAAGTTCAACGGCAGTGGGGGAGAAAAGGAGAGCAAATATTTTCACGCAGCGGTTGATCTCTGCAAGAAAGCTGCACTTCTTGGGCATAGCGGTGCTTATGGCTTTGTTAGAAATTCGCGAACAGGGCGTCTGCTAAGGCAAATACGAACATTCGATAAATATTTCAATTACGATTCTACGAATAAAACTGTACAGAAATTATGCAAATGGTTCAGTGACCACCCACCAGGCAATGAAATGTGTTCCGCAGATGTCCAAAAGTTCGTTGCAAAAATGAGTTTTTCTGCTCATGGGTTTGTTGGTACATGTCTTATAGATCGGGCTACACCTGCACTGGCTAAATGTGCAATCATTTTACATTTTGCTTCTTATTACCTTTCCGTACAAGCTATCCAGCATTTTCATGGCCATCATACACATTTTGCTTGATCATTTGTCTTATATTTATCGAACCAAAAAATAATAATTCGAAATCATCTACTCTTATAACCTTGACTTCTATTGATTTTTGGATTTTTTTTATAGAAATTGTCAAATAAATAGACTTCCAGATGGTGATGACCTTTGTTCCACTCATAGGGTTTTTGTTCTCAAATTTATAATCTTTAAAAATGTAGTGGCATTCATCCATCTTCAAAGCTACATATGAACTGTAAAATGATTTCTAGGTTTTTCTCATGCACAAGAATGAGTATGATCATATATGATGATTTCATGTGAGAGTAGAGTGTAAAGACCAATAAAATGAATAATGTTATATATAATCATGAATATATATGCAAAAATTGAGATGCCCAAAAATTAAGAAAATAGCACAACGAAGATTATGGATGAGGATAGATAATGCATGTTCATAATGTTAGATATAATCATGAATATATATATGCAAAAATTGAGATGCCCAAAAATTAAGAAAATAGCACAACGAAGATTATGGATGAGGATAGATAATGCATGTTCTTGTCATTTAGTGATAAGGTAATAAAGGTACAAATGTTAAAAATATAAAATCAAAAATAAGGTAATGTATGATCATAAGGTGATTGATTAGTAAATGTGTATATCATATTATAAATTATGTAGAATTAGTTAAAATTGGATCATGTATGATTTTATAATGTGTTATATAAAGTAAATAAGAAAATGAATGATATTGTCATTAGTATGTATCATATGGAAATAAGTGTTCATTGGCTATCAAATTTGTAGCTCCAAAAATCCTAGAGCTACTAAATAACACAATAAGTCAATTACATTAACTTAGATATAAAGGTAAGAATTGCTATTAGACAAACGAAAATTAGGCATCACGTGATAAGAAATGGCATGTTTTCTTCTTCTTTACGTTGGTAGAAATCTCAGAGGGTGTTTCTCTAAGGTTATAAATAGGAAAATTAAAAACAAATGGAAGATTATAATCCTAGTCTCACCCTAACTTGCCTCAAGTACCCAAGGTAAGGGATGCTAGGCTGTTGGGTTGGGCTGCAAGGAAACCCCTATAGTATCAAAGAAAAAATATCCATGCAATAAAATATGAAAAATAATTTGTACCACTTCACATAAATCCCCTTAACTTTGTGTACACATGTGCAACTTCCAAATAAAATTAAGAAGGCATATTGAAATTTTAATCAACTCTATTCTCACAAAAGATTTAACACAAGTGTTAACTCTAAACTATAAAAGAGGGTGGGCCCAAAAATACTCCTAAATATGAAAAGTACATTTAAATATTTTAAAATGGTGGTGGAAGGATAAGTTAAAGTAAAATGACACCTTGATCACATATTTTTATAACATTTCACAATGTAGATTTCTATGTATTAATAACATTCATTATTAATCATGCTTCATAAATCCATAACTAAAAATAAAATCCCATATAATGTACCAAATTGATGTATCTCAACTGCACCTTAAAATATTTTTATAAATCAAAGTTTTGAGGACTAAATAGTCAATACACCAACAGGTTAATAAATATAGCCTTGTGTATACATAAAGCATACATATATCCTATAATATATTCTATTAACATATATTATTTTACCCGATATTTCATGATCCTCTTCTATCCCATCACACTAGTCTCTACTAGTTCATATTATGTTCAATTATCCCCTTTTATTCTCATCCCATTGTACCCTCTCTCATTTCACCCTATGTTCCATTATCTCCTCTTGGTCTATTAACCCTTCTATATTATATCACCTCCCTTTAGATTTTATCTTATGCATATACCTTTATGTTGATGCTAGAAAATGCCGCTCCACTTCCTAGAGAAAAATCTCACTCACAAGGCTACAATTTTTTATCATATAAATTAGA
This sequence comes from Sequoia sempervirens, assembly GCA_007258455.2. Classification (NCBI taxonomy): domain Eukaryota; kingdom Viridiplantae; phylum Streptophyta; class Pinopsida; order Cupressales; family Cupressaceae; genus Sequoia; species Sequoia sempervirens. The sequence goes on along the minus strand of VDFB02000017.1, from coordinate 42,507,593 downwards.
TCATCCCATCAAAAAAATTGTGGAGGGTTAATGTCTAACTCTATGATAGTGGGTTTTATCTCCTATTCTTCAAGATCATCTTAGACTCAAGAGGTTGTTCATAGGGGTATACCTTAATATCTATTGAGATCAGATATAATGAACAAAAAATAATTAAATGATATAGCCAAACCCAACATACCTACTTTTCCCCAAAGACTATCACTGAACCAAGTAAAACAATGTAAAAATGCATACAATACATTCATTTGAGGCTCAATGAAGATTGATCCCTAGTTATATCATGAGGCTATGAATGTATGCAAACAACTCCTACTCCTATACTATTGATTTATGTTTTTTATTGATGAATTGAGATTGGATAGGTAGACTAGAGACTAGTGCATCCAATGGGTTATAAAGTCATAGGTGACAACAGAGAGAAACATTAAAGGAAACATAAAAGAATTGATTTGGGCACATACTCCATCAAAGAAAACATATTATACAAAGAGCATACTTAGTCATCAAAATTCAGTTTTACATAGTGCATTCAAAATGTGGAAAATGTCATTCCAAAGATTATAATATTTAAAATACTGTTATATTCACCAATTGCATGTTACAATCATATAAGTGAATATGGCAAGGGAAGTATTTACAACCATAAAATACCTTCCTATAGAAATATAAACATGAATGAATACATTCTCTACACAACATATATACATGTATCTTATCCCTCACATACCCCATGAATCCATATCCATCCTATAATTAGAAAAGGAATGAGCTAAAACCCTAGAAAAAAATACACCTACACAACCTTTGAAAAATACAAGAAGAACCAACCACTTCCAAAAATTATAACCTTATACAATATATAAACCTATGGAATCAAACCAAATACAATGGTAACACTATTTAAATTTGAAATTCATCCTAGGATTAATCTAACACAAAACAAGTATTCCATATTAATAGAGGGAAATCATAATCAATACTAGTTGATGGGATGGTCATGCCATGAAAGCAAGTAGGTAGATAATATAGCACAATAAGCACACCATCAGGATAATTAGCACAACAAAATTATTTCACAAGATGCACAGGAACAAAAAAAATCATCATAGGCCTAAGATCTTTCTCCTATTGATTATTTTACACCCAACAGGTATTGTAAGTATGAGCTAGTTTGGTGGTGTTGTCATTGATGTTTTCATTGATGTCAACACAATTCAGTATACTATAGATTGTACAAGTATGATTGAGATGTTGTTGAGATATTGTGAGTACATGGAACTATCTTATATAGCTATAGATGTGTTGTCTTCATGAACTTCCAAGTGTTTTTGAGAAAATTAAAATAGAAGTGAAGTTAGAAGAAATAATGTATTCAGATTGTGCTCTGGTATGTGCTCTACATTTATCCTATTTTATCCTATTCTTGTGCAGACCTGAAGGTTTGATAAAAGTGAGTTAGAAGTGATATATGCTGAGTTTCAACTTCTGGTGAGTTGTTACATGAAATTTGTTTCCATCGGTATATGTGTTCTATTGATACAGTTAGTATTCTATGGACTAGGAGAAATATTATTGCTCTGCATTTTTTCTCTTTTTGTTTGAGATCTCCTGGATCTAGAATATGGTGTGTGAAGGTCTTTCCTATGCTTTGGTGAAGAAGTTTGAAGTATAGAGATCTAGAAATCATGTTTCAGTATGCTAGTGTGTATCTCCAGAGTCCAAATTGTATGATGAAAAAAATTTAGTGATTGAATCCTATTGTTCTTATTGCAAATGTATCTAGATGGTTTTGAAATGTATTATCATGCTTAAGGAAGTTTTTTTGTGTCTGCATGTCATCTTCTAGTTGGGAAGTATGTACATTAATGTGTATTTATGTTTTCATCAGGTTTGGCCATCCTAGTGTTTACACTGTAGACATGCAAAATTAGAATCATGCATTTAATTAGGTCCATTCATCAAGTAAACTAGGTTTCACATTCATCTGCTCATTAAATTAATCAAGTTCACCTTCATCCATTGATCAGGTGAATTCATTAAATTCAATCTCCTAAGGTTGTTCATTTAAATTAAATAAATCAAACATCAACCCTTTAATTAAATAAACCAAATTTAATTGAAATCCATGTCATAATTCTCCCTCTTGATTTAAATAAATCAAAATATTTAAGTCAAAAGTATCAAAATCACTTAAACATCATTTAAGCTAATCTAATCTTAATTAGCCTAACCTTACCACCATGTAGACAGGAAAAATTAGCATCATACATTTAATTAGGTCCATTCATCAAGTAAACCAGGTTTCACATTCAGCTGCTCATTAAATTAATCAAGTTCACCTTCATCCATTCATCAGGTAAGTTCATTAAATTCAATTTCCTAAGGTTGTTCACTTAAATTAAATAAATAAAAAATCAACCCTTTAATTAAATAAACCAAACTTTATTTAATTGAAATCCAAGTCATATTTCTCCCTCTTGATTTAAATAAATCAAAATATTTAAGTCAAAAGGGTTAAAATAACTTAAACATCATTTAAGCTAATCTAATCCAAATTAGCCTAACCTAACCACCCATCACATCCTCTAGCTTTTCCCACTTGCACCAATAAATCATTTTAACTCATTTATAAATTCGTCATTTTCACTCAACAAAGCACCTTTTTGGAAAATTCCCTCAAATTTGAAAATGAAGACAAGTTGACTTGTCCCTTCCAACATTGCAATAACTTCTCTCCTACATGTTCCCCTCTCAACATTTATTTCACAATTTTAAATTTGAATCTCCCTCTTTTGGGCAGATTGGCCAAAACTTGCACATTCCTCAACCTATCATAATGTGACAAGTGGCCTCATCGCATTGGTCCAATCTTTGTCCCACATTGCTCTATTTTGAGCTCTCTTCCAAATTAAAAATCTATAAATAAAGGGTTGATTCTTCATCAAATTCATCTACACTCTCATGCAAAGTTACTCTCTTGAATTGAGAACTATTTTTTCTCTTCACCATTGCATTTCATCATTTGAGTTTTAGTAAGGATTTGGAAAGGGTCATTAGCACATTTGACACCAATCCAATATGGAATAGGTACTTGTGATGCTTTACAAATGTCTTTTTGATCTCTTTTTTCATTTGTTGCATTTTGAAGCATTCACATGCTATTTCATTGGAGCATTTTAATGAATTTGTAGGCTACTAACCCATGCTTGAGGTTTTAGTGTTTGCATATTTTAGGTTTTCTCATTGTGGTGCTAGGAGGGCTTTAGTTTATGACTTCTATTTTTAACTACTTTTGCTTTGGCATATAACTTTAAGTTTCACTTTCACTGATTTTTGGTGACAAATGATTTACCTTCTATTGAAGGTATCTTATATGGATTATTTTGAAAAGCACAAAGTCTCTATTTCAGAAGTAGCTAAATGAATGAATTTGAGCATTATAAAATAATCTTTGAGAGTTTTAGGTACTCATTTCTCGAAGTTGTATTATGTGAAAAGTCACCCATTCTAGAAGCAACATTATAACATTTTTCATTTTCTTTTAACTTCCTGTTCATAGCGGGATTCTTGATGCAAATTGGTAAAGTTTTGGTTATGGCGGTTATATCTGTTGTTACTCATGTCACTTATCATTATTACGGTTGCAGATGTGCATTTTTTTATTGTTATTGTGCCTATCTATTTTGTTGATGTGCTTGTTTATATTTCTACTATTCTTGCTACTCTTGCACCAGCTCAGATCATGGGGTTTGTCAAAAATGCTATCTTCTAAAAAATAGTAAATATTTTTAAAAACAAAATTTGTCCAAACTCGCCCATTCCATCATGATTAGTTCTTACTTCGTATTCTCAAAAGGATTTTTGGAAAACTTTTGATCATGTGTACATTCATAACAAGCCTTGCCTTATTTTCTCTTTATTGAAGTGTCGTCTGTCTTTGTCTAGGGAAAACTCTGAATATGGGTTGTATTGTCTTGTATGAATAGAAATTTTTGGCTTTCATTTTAAAGTCATTCTGCTTTAAGGACAAGATCAAAATATGTGAATCTAAACTGATTCTAATTCATGAGGCTTTTGTTCTATAGCAGATATGATTCATGAATTTTCAATTTTAGCAAGAAAATAGCATACTTAAATTTGACATTCCGTTCAGGATGTTTGTGTGACGTATACATTCCAACCTTCTCACCCATCTACATCTTTTTTTAAAATGTTCAAGGTGGTTGTTTCTTGATGGACAAATTGGTAGTTGATGGCAATTAAGAAGATGCCTCTAATGTTGCCTAGCTTCCTTTCCTTCACTTGCACGTTGTCTCTTGAAAGGTCACTTGGTCTATATTATGCCTAGATCTGGAATGGGCCTTGAGTATATTATTTATTACACAGACATATACCTTTTCAATGTGCCTAGTCTATACTACCACTTTAAATATTGACAATCTGCTTTGCACGGACCAAAACGTATTTATTACAATTGTCTATCCTTTACACTTGATAGGTTGCATTTGCTTTAAAGATTTAAAAGCCTTGGCAAATGCATTTGATCATTTAGCCATATTTGGCTTTTAGGAATTGACTTTAGTAACCAATTAGGTACATTTTTTTCTCTCAAGCTATGTTATCACATTATTATAGTCAAGATTTGAAATTGGGAGGGTGTTTTTTAAAATGGTAGTCCTTAGGGTTGACAAAATTTATGAGCTTTCAAAATTTATTACATCATTGTGATTATTTTGAAATAGTCAATGTTTAGGATTAGATGGGTGCGTTTAAAATATTTATGGTTGATTTATGGGATTAGTAAATATCAAGTGTGATGAAAGGGTTCTAACAAATATTATGGTTTTTATCTTTAAATAGACTTTTCATATAAAATCTTAGTTTATTGGGATTAAATTATCAACAAGAGAAACTTTTTAGAAAACCTTCTAGTTTTATATTTGTTGTTAAAAGTCTAAGGAAAGCATGATTTAGTTATGAATGCCTCTTTCTATGTAAATAATTTGTCCTTACAAATTTGGATGATATTATTTGGAGTTAATCAAAATGAATTTAATCCTCACATAATTGTCTTTTTAATGGAATAGGAAAAGGTACAAGGAAAACAAGCTAAAATAAGGAAAGCAAGGAGAACAAAGATGGTGAAAGGAAAAAAGGAGAAGTAATGAAAATGATGTTTTGAAAGATTAAAGTGTTTTTTACCACTTTAGTGTTTTTTTAAACATTTTTTCATGAAATTTCTATCTCTTCTTTCTTAGGACACTAATTTTCATTTGGGTTTAAAAAGAATCTTTCAATTTCTTTTTGCAAAGGCTAAAATGAACATTAGGAGTGCAACTTACTAGATTTTGTTTCTTGGATTAACAATTGAACAAAGTATCTCTCACTCATCTTTTGGTGCTTAAAAAGAACTCACATTTTGCTTTTTCGATTTAAAAAGAACAAGTGTAACTTTGTTTTTCATGAAGGATTACTTAAACTAAAGGCATTGAAAAAGGACTTATGTGCTTCTCTCACACTTTATAGCAATCTTGAGAATTAGAAGACCTTTTTCATGACTTTAGGGTGAGATAAAGCAATCACCTCCACACTTTGATTTAGGTTTAAAATTGAACAAGATCTTATGTGAGTTTGAGTGGGGGCATTATCACGTATATTCTCTCTCTCTTTTTCCATCAAAGATTGATCGAGTTACGGATTTTGTCTTTACTCACTTTTGTTTATCCTAGAGGGCTTGTCTTGGGGAAAAAGTACTCACCCAAGGGAACAACTCAAATGGTAACACTCTAAAGCCAAGAGTATTTCCAACTGGGATATAAATGTGGGTATTTGAGTAAATGCCAATATCACATGGTTGATTCTGACAAGATAGATCTAAAAGGGGACTCTTTCTATATGGGTCAATCTCCACAAACAGAACGTCCTTATTAAAACCCATGTGCTAGAATTTTCCAAAATCCTTTAATCTATTTATTGGTGCAAGAACAGTCATTCTGAAGCTGCCCCACACTTTTATAGTCTTTTAGTAAAAATGGAAAACATGCCATGGGAGTTTCATGGGCATTGATGCTTGGCTTCCCTGTATAAGTGAATGCCTTGGAGGGGAGCCAATGGGGTCAATCATCTAACCATTCACTAAAGATAAGTGTAGCTGGACATTTCCAAGTGGGAATCCAACAAATATTGTCTTACAAATCCATAGGGTTGTACTTATTCTTGGGTTACAAAATGCATTGGTTGATCAAAAACATTTTGAAAACAAACACTTAACATCTTCATCCAAATTTCAAACCCTTTGGATGACAAATACAATTGACTCAATCCATACATTATTGCTTGCCCTTGGGATTTACATCCTTAGAGGTTTCTAAACATTGATTACATCTTGATTTTTCTACTAAAGTAAACAATAGGAAAACCTTGCCTTGAATTCATCGAATTTCCACATAACATATCTTGTGGGGTTTGAAGAAATTCAGACATTGGACATCTTAGTTTGAAAACTTAATCAAAGAAAATGTTTTTGGTAAAATAAAGCCATTAAGAAAAGCTAAGAAACATGAACTTTCATGTGTGTTGAAGCTTGACGATTCTCAAAAGGTCCAAATCCCAAAAAAAAATCATTGGTTCAAAATCCAAAGATGTATGTTGAAATGGAATCATTTCTTGGTTACAAAGGTCTATAGAAGCATTGTATGCTCTTCAATACCTAGGTCTAGGAAAACAAAGTGTCTTTTTTAGGTTCATCTTAGGATCAAAGAAAATCAAAATCTTTTACATCCATCCTTCAAATGTCAAAACAAAAATCATCTCACAATCACCTTTTGGAAAATCTTGAAATCATCCTTAATACTTGGCTTTTTGGAAAAATCAAAATCATTAAAATCATTGAGACTAAATCCTTGAAAATTTTATCAAAATCACCTTTGGCTAGGTAAATGTAGATGCATCCTTTTGCATAGGCTTATCCAAATTCATCAAATTTATCATGTTAGTTTGGTATACGTAGATGCATCCTTCTTCTTATGCTTGGCTAAACTATCATATTATTTGAGTAGGTGTGGGTAGATGCATCCTTCTTCCTACACATATTCATCATTTGAATGAATTTATCCCTTAGATAATCATCGAACATCTCATGGTCTTTTTGTTCAAAATAAAAAGCAATAAAAATAAAAATCAAAGACAAATCCCAAATCTAAAATCAAATCAAAATCAAAAATCCAAAACATGTCTGAAAGTCCTAAAAGCCTAGTTTCTCGTTCAAGATTTATCAAAAGATCATAACATCCACATCATCAATCCCATACATCATCATCATATCACCTTTCAATCCTCAAGATATCCTAAAATTTTCTACTTTGAAGTATAAAATAAAGATCAATCCAAAGAATCAAGAGGTTCATCTCCTATTCTTAAAGATTGATCCTTGTTTTATGGTTCAAACTAGATCTCAATACAAGAAAAGCATGGAAGCCAACAAAAAAACACCTGCTTCAAATGATCTTAGTCAAACCACTCCTGAAATGAATCCCATTGTGTTTGGAACTCTCATAGCTAACCTTCCAACATCATCACAAAATCTGCAAGAGGAAAACCAAGGAGAGGATCTTACCTTTGGAATGTCTCACAAAGAAATAACTGAAATGCTCCAAAATCTAGAGAACCATAAAATCATCAACATCATGATGAGACTTAACCCTTCGTTATACATGCTTGAGCTAGCAAAATAAGGGGCCAAGTTACCTTCGGATTTTGATGTGAATACCATAGTGGAGACATCATTTCCTCCAATATCATCCACCATTCCCATTTCATCCACACCCCCATCCCAAAATATCACCCATAACATTATGCAAATCATGACATCTTTTGCTCCAACACAACCCAATATTAATAAGGGAAATGCATTTCTTAATGCTATTCAAACACACCCCCCTGTTAATAATCAAAGCTTGGATGTAAATAATGCCTTGGAACAAAACATACCCAAAAAACCATTACATAAGAATGTTCCTTTCACTTTCCATCATGATCCATCATCATCATTTTTTTACGCAACACCCCAAACTTCTCTCCTCACAAATTTGCAAGGGGAGGGAGACATGTTCAGACCAGGGGACATCTTTGACACCATAAAATTTTCACAAGAACTCACCCCCCTCACATTTCCACCTCTCCCACCATTACCATAATCATCCACATCACTCCTTGGTTTAGGGCTTTCCCCTCTATCAAGTATAAATCAAACAAACATCTGAAGCATCAACCAAAGCATTCTACCAAACGCTCAAAACTTGTCATCGATATTGCAAGAACAGATGAAAAATGCACAAGCAATTGCAACATCATCAAACACCCCCTAACATCACAAAGCATGGTCTTTGAAGGACCAATTACATCGATGACACAACTTATCACTCAAACCACCACATCAATACCACCATCCATCACTCAAAACACCAACACGACATCATCAAATGCCATTTCGAATCTACCACCACCAACTTCCACCACATCAAGCCAATACAACACAGCATTGCAAGCTACTTTTCAAAGGGGATACCAACAAGTGTAGAAACAAAAGGCCATACAACTAGCTACTCAACAAGCCGCTCAAGCTACACAAGTTGCTCAAGCAGCCCAAGCTACCTTACAAGCACAACAAACCCAAGATTTATTGCAACAACAACAACAAGAAGCCCCCCAAGCCACTCAAGTGTTACAAGCATTGCAAACAAAAAAGGCTGCTCAAGCAAAAATTCTATTACAAAAACAAGTGGCACAAGAACAAGCAAAATCACAACTTCTTGCACAAAGACAAGTAGCACATTTGCAAGCATATCAAGAAGAAATTAAGCAATATCAAGAGCAGTAAAAAGTAGACAAATTAGCAACCAACAACAAGCATTGTTGGAATAGCAACAAGCACAACAACAAGCATTGCTGGAACAACAACAAGCACAACAACAAGCACAAATCTTAGTGTAGCAACAAAAAGATCAACAATAGGCGTTCATACAAAAGGTGGAAACCTACCTAGCTTAGAAAAACATACAGATACCATAAAACAATACACCAACCAACCCACCCATCCAACCCACAATCGAAACACCTCAAAACACCTTCATCCCACCCCCTAATACATAAAATGATGTGACAAGAAAAATCAAGTTGCTCGATCTTCAATCAGGGTGAACAACGAAGACACCAAGCAACTCGTGTCTCTATGCATTTGATAGGAGGCTAGTAATGAAACCATTCCCCAAAGGATTTTAGATCCCCAAATTTGACAAATATCGAGGGATGGGAAACCCTGAAGATTACATTAGTGAATTCCAGGTTCATTGCATGGAAGTCACATACGACGATACTTATTTAATGCGACTATTTCCTAGGAGTTTGGTAGGCCACGCTATGGAATGGCTCTCTCACTTACCTTCAGGCATTAGAACATTTCAAGAAATTATAGACACATTCATTAAGAACTATGCATGCAACATTGCAATGGATGTTAGTCTAGAAGAACTCTCAACTCTAAAACAAGGAAAGGGTGAATCTTTCACTTCATTCCTACAATGATGGTGATCCAAGGCCAATCAAAGCAAATGGACCATGCCAGAAGAGCAAAAAGTTTGCACCATCATCGCCAACCTTGACAGCCTCTTGGAATTCCACCTCAAGGTTCAAGGGATAACCGCATATGATCAATTGATCCCAGGGGGGTTAGCATCAAATGAGCCCTTATGACTCAACCTATAGGATCAACATCTTACCCAGACAACAAAACAACTTCCCACCATCCAATTACAACAATAAACTTCACACATGGTAAGGAACAAGAATATTACTAATGATGGTGTTTTTGATGCCAAGGTGGTCATTAGTGCCCCTCACCAACATACACCCACACCACAAATCCAAATCCAACACGAAAACAATCATCACACAACACACTAACTGCACAACAATCCGACAATCAACAATCTCAATGACCAAAGAGGACCACCCCAATGCAACAAGATATCCCAAGTGAAAGTACACTACTTTTGAGGAACCATTGGAAGTTATCATGAAAAAGATGATAGATGAAAAACTCATTTAGGCTCCTACCTTTGAAAATTACCAAGAACCGGATGTGAAACCTCCTTGGTATAATGAGAATCAACTTTGCGAATTCCATAAAATAAAAGGCCATACCACAAATAGTTGCATGAGACTGAAAAACATCATTCAAGATCTCATCGATAAAAGAATCATAAACATAGAACAACCTATAGGAAATCAAGATCTTGAGATATATATGAATCTGATGTTGAATCATGGCAACAAAGGGAATAACAATGATAAAGGGAAAGGCACCTACTCAAATGTAAATCATGTGTATGAAACTATCGTTGCATCTCTAGATGAATACTGCACAGTCATTACCATTAAAGTCACCCACACCGATTGTGGTCACCACAAGAGGTAGAAAAGTAACCATTACAGGGTCATCCTAGCCAAACAGAGTCCCTGAACCTAGATCTGTTTCTAATGGCTATAATGTCCTAGACCAACTCAAGAGAATACTAGTGCAAATCTCCATCATGGAGTTGCTAAAAATCTCATCGGCCCATAGGAAAATCCTTGAAGAAGCGTTGGCCTCATCCACTATCCCTGCAGATCTTAACACGAAGCAATTACAAGCTATGTTCAAAAATATCATTACGCCTAATCTTGTCACATTCTCTAACCAGGATTTCCCCACTCAACCATCTCACAACTATGCAATTCACCTAGAAGTCATAGTAAACAAGAGCAAATAAATAAAGGGTCTTGGTGGATGGAGGTGCGGGTTTAAATATTTGTTCTCTCAACCTCATCAAACAATTGAAAATCCTAGAGGATTCTATTGAAAAAGGAAAGGGTGTCACAATAAGAGCATATGATGACCAAGAAAGAGTGTCCCAAGGCATGATCAAACTCCCTATTCAAGTAGGGTTGACTCTCATGGAAACCACTTGTCATGTCCTAGACCTCGACTTGCTGTATAACATCCTTCTAAGATGACCATGGATTCATACAATGAAGGCAGTAGCGTCTACTTTCCATCAGTGTGTGAAATTCACACATGAGGGACAAGAGGTCACCATTCACAAAGATCCTAAACCTTTCTCATACTACAAAAATCTTGAAGCAAAGTAATACAAAATCCCCCAAGTACCAAAAAATGATGAGGGCCCATCCACACCATACATCGATCCTACCACCCTCGCATCCACTTCTAAGACAAAGACACCTGCCATTTCCAACATCTTTAACATTAAGCTCATCATCCAAGATGACGGTTGTGGAAGCTACAATCTCCCTAACAATGATTTTGTGGTAGGAGAGCTACCACAATCTCCTAGATCACAGGGTCATCCACAAGAAAATAAAGCTTCCACATCACAAACGTGTCCTGAAGACTATCCCAAATTCACAAGATGGGGAGACCTTGGCGAGGAGGTTATTGAGGAAGATCCATCACATATGATATATCTAGATGAAAGACTAGTAGCTAATTTACCAATGGATGAAAGAAGCAAGGGTCTACAAATGATGCTCGCAATGGGCTATGATAGAAATCAAAGACTAGGAAAAAATGACAATGGGCTCATAATACCTATCATGCCAGAGACACGAATGATAACAAACCTTGGTGTTGGGTGTACCCCTCTGAGTATAACCATACATGGCCGAAGTCCTTTGGTTAGAATAGTTAATATTCTTCCTGAACCAACTGCAACACAAGTATGCTTACCAATATCCATGGGTAGAATCATAGGTAACTTTATAATTGAAATTTGTAGTAGTAGTGATGATGAGGATCCCATATCCAATCTACCTAGGATTTTTGAAGATACCACTCTTTGCATGATTAGTATCCTATCCTTTGATCCAAACCATCAAAATCATGAGATCCGCTTAGTATACCCCCAACTAATCACCTATGACCATTGACGACCACCGGTTCTTGATACATTCAAAAATGATGAGGGTATCTCAGAATTCATGGGATTGCGAGATAACATTCTAGATGGGGATCACAAAGCAGGGTTCATAATAGAGTTGGACATGCATGCCTACTATGGGGAAATGATTGAATCCTTTGGTTGAAAAAGTGAGAAATTAAGATTAATATCCAAGTCCTTGAGTGAAAATCACATTATGGCACTCTCTAACAAGACAAAAGTAAAAAGAAAGAATGCATCCAACAGTGAAAACCTCTCTGAGGCACCTGAGGATGGGAGATTCAATCTTCCTTTAAGAGCTATTCATCAAGAAAAGTTAGCAGTCTTGGCCAAAAAATGCAATCTGGTCAACCTAGGAACAGAGGAGACTCCACATATCACATTTTATGCAGAGTCACTACTATTAGAAGAACAGGAGCTCCTAGCAGCCTTTGTAAGGGAAAGGCCAATAAACTTTGCATGGAGTTATGCTGACATGCGAGGACTTGATCCAAAGACCGTGGTTCACCACTTAGCAGTGTATCCAGAAGCAAAGCTTGTTAGACAAAAGCTTCAAAAAATGCATCCTCAAATCACCTTATTGGTCAAAATGGAGCTAGAAAAGCTAGATGCAGGATTCATCCGACCAATAGATTATCTAGAATGGGTATCAAACTTGGTACCTATTTCAAAACCTGATGGAGCCATTAGAATCTACACAGACTTTAGAGATTTGAACAAATCATATCTGAAAGATGACTTCCCACTTCCAAATATCGACATGATTGTAGACATGAGATGCTATCACTAATGGATGGATTTTTAGAATACAATCAAATCATGATAGAAGAAGAGGATCAACATAAGACAACTTTCACTTGTCCATGGGGGACTTACTGCTAGAACATGATGCCTTTTGGCCTAAATAATGCAGGAGCAACATATCAAAGGGCCATGACATTCATATTCCACATGATCCATAAGATGGTTGAAGACTATGTTGATGACATCTTAGCTAAATCCAGAAAAAGAAAATATCACATAGCAACCTTAAGTGCTATTTTTGATAGATTGGAGGAGTACAAAGTCAAACTAAATCCCAAGAAGTGTGTCTTCAGTGTACAATCAGGTAAATTGCTAGGATATATAGTGTCCATGAGGGGTATTGAGGTGGATCCAACAAATGTGAAAGCAATCCTCAAAATGGAAGCAGTAAAGACATTAAAACAATTGAGAGGCCTCCAAGGTAGACTCCAATCCATTTGATGATTCATAGAACAACTGGCAGATAAACATAACCCATATTCTCACTGACTCCACAAGGGGGTACCGTACAACTGGGATACCAAGTGTGAAGAGGAATTTAACAAAATCAAAGAATATCTACTAACACCACGACTTTTAATGCCACCTATCCCAAAGAAACCATTGATCTTATACATATCAGTAATAGCAATGCCCTTGGAGCTCTCTTAGCTCAACATGATGAAAATGGAATGGAAAGGGCTATATACTATATCAGCAAAACAATGGTTGGGCATGAACTAAACTATTCATTCATCAAGAAGGCACGCCTAGCAGTAGTGTTAACATTACATGTTGGCACACAAGATAAAGCTCATCACAAAAATTGACCCCCTCAAATATTTACTATCAAAGGTAATGCTCATAGGAAGAATGGCCAAATGGGTGATGATATTGTTAAAGTATGACATTGAGTATGTCAAGCGGAAAGCAATCAAGGGTCAAGTTATTGCAGATCAACTGGTAGAGGCACCAATCTATTCAAAGAACCCTCTTGTCTCAGAATTTCCTGATGAATCCATTTTTAATCTCAATATAGCTAACCATTGGAAACTATACTTTGATGGTTCATACACACAACATGGATCGAGAGCTGGCATATTCTTTATCACCCCACAGGTGGATTGCATACCAAGGTCTTATAAATTGGCATTTCCCTACACTAATAATATTGTAGAATACAAGGCCTTAACCATAGGTCTCAATGTAGTAGTATAGTGGAATATCATAGCTCTCAGGGTATACAGGGATTCTCAATTGATCATAAATCAAGTAAACAATAAATACTAGACCAAGGATGACAAGCTCCATCCATACAAGAAATTTGTGGAGACCCTCTAGGAGTCCATCAAAATAACATTTGATCAGATTCCTAGAGCCAACAATAGAGCAACAGATGCCATGGTAACAATTGGGTCCTTATTGCACATCCCCAACAATGTTCCAAAATATGAATTCATGATAGAGTAGCTTCTCATGCCTACATTCAAGGTACCATAATAAATTTTTTTGTGTGAAATCGTTGGTCCTAGCGATCTCGGTGATCCTTGGTACCATGACATCTATACATACCTTCACATAGGAGTCATACCCGCTAACCTACCCTCAAACCTAAAATGAACCTTTGTTAAAAAGGCATCTAGATTCATCATCCTAGGAGATACCCTATATCGTAGGAGCATAGAAGGAACTCTATTGCACTACCTAAGCACCAAGGAGGCATTAACCACTCTAATAGAAGTACATAACGGTATCTATGGTTCACACTCGATCAGAATGACCATAGCTAAGAAACTACTAAGGATGGGGTATTATTCACCCACAATGGAATGAGAAGCACATGACTATGCTAGAAAGTGTCTACAATGTCAACAACATGGGGACCTCATCCATGCTCTAGCTTAAGAGCTTCATCCTATTGTCACACCATGGCCCTTTTCATAGTGGGGACTTGATCTCATTGGAAAAATCACACTCACTTCATCTAATGACCATAAATTTATCATAACCACAACATAGTACTTTACTAAGTGGGTGGAAGCCATACCCATGACATACATAACTGGGAAGAAAATCTCAAAGTTTATCTTGAACTACCTCATTTTTCATTATAGTGTTTCACAAGCCATTATCTTAGATAATGGAACACCATTCAAGAATCAGGATGTCCATGACTTGTGTGAGAAATTCAAGATCCAACATCACTTCTCCAGCCCATACTATCCCCAAGGAAATATGCAGTTGTTTGAAGCCTTGATAAAAAATCAGCCACAACATTAGCTCTTCCTGGTTTATCAATGATTGTAATGTCAAATTCTTGCAACAACATGAGCCATCTTGCCAACCTACCAGAAATGGAAAACTTGTTCATCAGATACCTAATTGCTGCATGGTCAGTCTGGACAAATATCTGATAACCTATGACATAATGCCTAAATTTATTCAAAGCATACACTACTGCTAGCAACTCCTTTTCTATAACAGCGTAGTTTAGCTCAGGACCTTGAAGGTTTTTGCTGATAAAATAGATAGCATGCTCAATTGAATTTTCCTTTTGGCTTAAGACTGCCCCTATGCCAAAATTAGAAGCATCTGCATGTATGTGAAAAGGTAGAGTCCATTTTGGACCTTGAAGAATAGTGGATTTAGTAAGCAAGTCCTATAGCTGCAGGAAAGATTTTTCACAGGCCTCTGTCCAATTGAATTCAGAATCCTTAGTTAATAAGGCATATAGTGGACTGACAATTTTGTTGAAATCTTTTATAAACCTTCTATAATACCCTGCATGGCCAAGGAAGCTTCTGACATCCTTTTGTTTTGCAGGAGTTTGTAAATTCAGAATAATTTCAATTTTAGCAAGGTCAACCTAAATTCCATCCTTGGAGAGATGATGGCCTAGAACAATACCTTCTTACATCATCATAAAGCACTTTTCACTTTTTAGAGACAAATTTTTCTCTCTGCACCTTTTCAATACTTTTTCTAAATTCACCAGTGCTTCTTCAAATGTAACCCCATAGGTAGTGAAGTCATCCATATAAATTTCCATACATTCATGAGATATATCAGCAAAAATACTAATTACTGCTCTCTGAAATGTTGCTAGCGCATTGCATAGACCAAAAGGCAAGACTGAGTAAGCAAATGTCCCCCATGGATAGGTAAAAGTGGTCTTATCTTGATCTTCAGGGGCAATTTTTATCTGATTGTACCCACTATAGTCATCCAAGAAAGAAAAATATCTTTTGCCAGACAATGAGTCTAGCACTTGGTCTACAAAGGGTAGTGGAAAGTGATCTTTTTTAGTGGCAGTGTTCAAATCTCTATAATCTACACACACTCTCCATTTTCCACCTTTCTTAGGGACAATAACTAATGGAGAGACCCACTGACTATCAGAGATTAGGTAGATAAAACCAGCATCAAGCAATTTTTGAAGTTCATTCTTAACTATTTCTCTGAGTACTGGATTTATTCTTCTTTGAGGTTTCCTAACTGGTAAATAGTCTTTTTTGATATAGATCCTATGAGTACAAATTCAAGGATCTATTCCTTGCATGTCCCCATATTCCCATGCAAAAGCTTTATGTTGATCTTGTAGCATTTTGAATAGTACAGCCTGTTGAGATTGTGACATCTTGCTATTGATATTCAAATAGTGACCTAGAGACAATTCTACCTGCTTAGTGTGATCACTCATAGAATCTACAGGTGATGTTTGTACCTCTTGTGGAAGCAAGTTATGAAAAATTGCAAGAAATTTAGGTAGTGAACCCTCATAATTTAGTTACTGCAGGAAACATTGTAGATGACTGCTATTTGGATTAGATGAACTACCCTTATCAGAGTTAGATTGCAAAATTTGAAAAAGCAAGGCATCCTCATTCTGAAGTTGTGAGAATGGATCTATTTGAAGCATCATTAATTGAACCAACGAATTAGCTTCTTTAGTTTCTTCCCCAACATCTGGACAAACAAGTTGGGACAAATCTGGTTGAGGTCTAGCAGGCGGATACAAAGCCATTTTTTTTGTGGACTGTCCATCAGAAATAGTCATATCTCTAGAATGACATCCTATAAAAGCATCAACAGTTGCTAACCATGGTCTACCTAGGATAACAGGGTATCCTCCTAAAGTTGCCTTAATAGATAATATTGCAAAATCAGCTGGATACTCTCAAGATTCAAGAGTGACAATTACATCTTCCACCATTCCATCAGGTGTGTCAGTGGAGCTATCAGCAAGCTATAGTCCACTATAGGTGTAGGCTGAATATTTAGAATGTTCAAGTAGTCCATAGTATGCTTGGTCATGACATTGATGGTAGCACCAAGGTCAATCAAAACATTTTTTACAATTTGCCCATTTATATGTATTTGCACTACAGGACTTCCAAGGTCAGTGTACTTTGGAATGATTACATTTCTAAACATTATATTAGCCAATTTCCCTAAGACCTGAATTGTTTGCGGATCATTTTTCTTCCATCCAGGTTTCTTCAAATAGGCCTCTTTAATGGCTTTTCCATAAATTGGAACATCTTTAATGGCCTAAAATAAAGGAATTTGAATTTGCACATTCTTTAGCTAATCCATAATGTCAAAAGTGGGTTCTTCCATGGATTTAGATGCGGTACTTTGAAACCTCTGAGGAAAAGGTGGTTTGTCTTGACTTTGCAAAACGGGCTCCTTAGAAACTGTATCAGTTATAGGCATATGCTTAGTAGGAACAACAAGTGCAGTAGGTTCTTTAGGGGAAGAATTTGGTATCTCAGTAATTAGAGGTAGTTGTGGAGTAGGAAGAGTGGTTCCATACCTCAAATGGATATCATGAATGTTTAAGGCATAAGCTTGATATTGGTTGGCTTCAGAAAAATATATGGGTTGTTGTGGCTTCTGATGTTGCTTATTATTGGGATTTGGCAATGGCTAAGCAGGCATAGGTGTTTGTTTTGGAGGGCCAGTATTTGTGGCAGTAGCTGCAGGAGGTGGCATGAGGGCCTGAGGTTGTGGCTGTGGAAGCTGCAGGAACCCAAGGGACTAGTTCTGCCATTGCTAAGAACCTCTCCATTAAGGATTCTGCTACCAACTACCTTGGGGTGGGGTCCATTGACCTTGTGGCTACTGCCAACCTCCTTGAGGAGATTGCCATTGAGGGGTCTGGTAGTTAGGCCAATTTGGTTGAGATGCATTCCAAGGTGGTGGTGGTCCATATGTAGGTTGCCATTGGTTATTATAGCTAGAATAAGGATTACCAAAATTCAAAGGGTCTTGAGGCATACCTTGTCTTTGAGCCCATGGTCTCCTTTGTGCAATGAAGAACACTTTATCATCATCACCTTCTGTTGGCTTAAAGTCAGTAGGTAATTGCTTAGCTTATAGATTAGCCACCATCTTTCATCTACAGTCATGTTTCTTTTGTCTGTAATGTGGATAGAACTTGGCCAAGACTGCTTCAACTTCCTCATGTTTCTTCCGAGCTTGCATAGTGTCCAGTTGTGTAGCCATATTGTTAATGCTATCCTGCTTGAAATCAGATAGCAAATTTGTTATCTCCATCTGGGAAACTCCACTAGAAGAAGACTTGCCCACTATAGCTTGATGACCTCTACCCTTCTTCACATTTTCTCGAGAGTAATTGAGACATATTTTCTTGATATCATCCCAAGGTAGTTGGCTTCTATCACCTCCTCTCATCAGGTCCAGGGCGTCTATACAGGTATCACTGATTCCCCTTAGAAAAATTAGTTTCTGAGATTCTTCGTTGAGAGTATGGTTTGAATTCTTTTTTAGGGAAAACAAGAATCTTAAGATATAATCCTCCAAACTTTCATCATCCTTCTACTGAATTCTGAATATATCATCTCCCTTACTACCACTCTTACAATATTCCTTATATTTTTCAAGAAACTTTGTTTGCATGGCTGCCCAACTATCAACAACACCTCTCCCCAAACTCATGAACCATTTAAGAGCTCCTTCCTTCAGGGTGGAAGGAAACAACTTCAGCTTGTGAGCATCTGAAGTGTAGTCATAATTGCAACAGAGGATTTCAAACTTAAACATGAAAGTTTCTAGGTCCTCTGTAACTAGGGTGTAGAATTTGGGAAGTAATGAAGAAGGAATATTTTTAAGGTTATCAGTATCTCACTAGGGAACAATTGGAAACTCAAAAGTAGGAGGTGGATTAGGTGGATTATTTGCCATATTTGCTTGTTGGAATATCAGAGCAAATGGATTTTTCTCAGGTTCTTCATCAGCTAGGTTAAATGGCAATTCAACAATCAGATTTTTAGGGAGGAACCTTCCCATTGCATCTCTTCTTCTATGCATGCAATAGAATAAATGGTATTGAAAAGAATTTGAAAATACTTAAACAATTGACTAAACTACTGCTAATAATGACTATAGCAGATTCTTAGATTGACACCATCCCTGACAATGGTGCCAAAAATGGTCACGCCCACAAAAAGATATAAAAGTCACAACAGAACTAAACCTGGGAATTGGACATTCCAACAGGCGACTAACATCTTCTCATAGTCATTCATTTACTTTATCAAACTAGGGAATGTATACCTGAAATGGAGCAGCATGGTATGTGCACTAGGAAGTAGTTTCCAGTCACCATCTATAGAAAACAAATTCTTAAAAGTAATGCAACATAAATCTTTTTAACTCAAACACAACTCAGCTAAAATAGAAATCATAACAACTATTATTAAAGGACAAACTGTGAACTGGCCTTATGCTACAGGAACAGACATAGGGATGGATTCCCGATGCTGCAAGAGCAATACAAAGCTAAGTTTGCGTTGAAATCTACAAAAATATATTCTAACTAGTAGTCAAAATGAAATGAATAGTTAATTACAACTTGCTACAAAATACTTACTAAGTAGGCCCCCTTAGCAAGCATCAACTAGATTACACAAGAAGTTGACTCAAAGCTTCATTGAATTTTATTCATACTCAGAACCAAGATACATCGATTACTCTGTTTGAAAATAAAACTTAACACAAAACTCTATTGCTTATTCAACTTAATTTTAACACATACTGTTTCATCCTTGTTCACTCACGTAGGAGGAAAGGTTATTTAAATGAAAAAGGCAACTAACTAACTAACAGAGGGAGTCGTGATCATAAATACATTCTGAATCCACGGAACAAATATTCACAAATGAAAGTCTATCTACTCGATGCGATCCAGAGAGAATATAGCATTACACACTCACTAGATCAAAGAATCGTTAAGCTTCTTCCCAAAGATTCGGTCAAAGACTTATTACTGGAACAACTTCTTCAACAGAGCCGATATTCCTTGCACTTGATCAGCTCCTGCTCCCTCCAACAACTTGCAATATGTGACAAAGGTGAAGGAAAGCATACACACAAGTGACACGACATCCATTCATTAATCACACGTTAATCCTATTCCATTATCCAAAATCATAAGCATACATCAGCCATGCATGAGGTCAAAAAGGTAATTAATAAAGTTGTCAAGCTATAGGATTATGGAATTCATTGCTACAGGATACCACCCAAAATGTCTTTAATAAATAGGTTTAAACAACTATTAATAACAAAAGTAAGATTATCAAAAGTTTCAAACTATAAGCATATTTAAGGCTCATCAATGGCCAAGAAGAAGTACAAACAAAACCATTCTGAAAATCCTTAAGAAAACAATCAATGACATAGGTTGTGACTAGCACCTATAGCTTAATCCTGACCTCTGGGCCTATCAAACCAATATCTGCACACCCACTCGTGCCCTCCCCTTCTCCTTGGTCTACAAATTAGAAGCAGTACTCCCCATTGAGATTGAGCTACCATCCCTCAGGATATCACTGCAAAACGTCATCATGGATGATGAAGAATATCAAGTATCAAGACTGAATGAGGTACACCTACTGGATGAGCAACGTATAGATGCTTTGAATCATTTACAATTTTATCAAAATAGACTCAAAATGAACTACAATAAGAAAATTAGAAGCAAAGTGTTCGAAGTCGGAGAACTGGTATTGAAGGAAAATCAAAAGAATGTCCCAAACCAAAGTAGTAAAGGGAAATTTGAACTCAATTGGCTGGGACCATTTGTCATCACAACAAGTTACAAATTAGGGGCATATCAATTATCAACACCCAAAGGGGAACCTCTACAGGAGCCTATGAAAAGCTCCCATCTCAAAAAAATTTATGCCTAAATCTTTCAAGGTATAGAACCAAAAAATCCAAAAAAATTAGAAAATGTCCTAAAAAATGGTTACTTTGGTGAAAACCTAGTAAACAAGCGTCTTGGTGACAATAAAAAAATCAAAAAAGAAAAAAATCCAAAAAAATCAGAAAATGATCAAAAATATTAAAGAGAAAAATCGTCCTCTAGTGAAAACCACTTTGGTGGCACTTTGGACAAGTACCTTGGTGAAAGCTTGGAAAATAGGCACCTTGTGTAAATAAGCACTTTCCATCCACCAGGATCTTTATGGCTTATTCGACACCATCCATCCATTTTGCTTCCATCATCCATCGCATTCAGGTCTCCATCCATCACTCATCCACTCACATCAACATCATAGCTTGGTCCTATTTTTGTATCATGATCCCTCCTAGTACTACTCGGCCCATGCTTAAGGTCAGTTTGTCCTACCTTTATCAGTGTAGTTTATTACATCATGCTGGGGGCATGTTCTTATCAGATTGAATTCATTTATATTCTTAAGTTCCTCATATAAGAAAATCCAAAAACATAAAAAAATCAGAAAATCCAAAATATCGAAAAAGCACAAAAATCAAAAACATCAAAACATATCAAAATCCCAAAAACAAGTTAAAAAGTCAATCAAAATTCAAAAATAGAGTCATCCTATTGAACTATGTCATCTATGAGCTTGAACCTAGGCAAGGTTGATCTTTTATCATCCCCCGACACAATTAGGTCAGTCCTTTAGGAGTTTGTCATAATAAACTGACATCTCATCATGTATATCGTCATCTATAAATCAGTCAAGTCATCAGTCGAACTATGTTGTCTCTATGTGTATAATGCATGTAAGGCTAATCTATTGATTATCCCCCAAGGCCCCTAGGATAGGTGTTTACGTTATTCTCTTGGTCAAAATCTCAAAAAACCCCAAAAACATTGGAAAAGTTGAAAATAAAAACGTTTGAAATTCTCAAAAAGTACCAAAAACAGCCTCAAAACATTGAAAAATGTCAAAAACATCCAAATGTTTGAAAAAATCCATCTATCTCATCTCACTTGCACCCGTAATAATACCATCCATAATAAAATGATTGTCACCCTCAACCTTTGGTGAAATAGTTAGAAACAAGTCTAGCAAGTTAAAAGTAAAAGTCCAAACGTCAAGTCTCAAGTTTAAGTTAGTACATTAAAAAGTTGGTCAATTCTTTGTGACAATAGTCCATTATCCAAATAGTCCCATATCAATCATTTTATAACATCATGTCCTAGGATGAATCCTTCCTACAAGGGCCATTATTTATCAGAAAGAGCACTTTGGATAAATGAAATGGCGTGCCGCCATCCACTAACATGTCCTAGGATACATCCTTCCTACAATGGACATTATCTTTTGGCAATAGTTTTGGTTCCTATCCTTAAAACACATTTCCCTTTTGGTTAACGGTATTGAATAACATCAACTTGTTTGTTTTCTTTATCTTTTTCTTTTGACTTATCTTATTATGCTCATTCCAAGGACTTCTTGATGATATCCGAATAGAGGATTTAGAGAAATAGGAATGGGCAATTAATCATTATCTTTTTTTTGTTGTACATGTTGGACGTCTTGGCGAATACTTGCTTTGTTAGATATGTATAGAGGAGGTTTTGGACAACTTGTTGACTATTGCATTGACTAGTTATACCTTTTCATGTTTTGGCCCGAAATGTTTGAAACTTCTAAAGTGCATCTTAGCAAGGTTTCTGTATGTCAGGTGTGAACAAGAATACTCCTATCTATTTGTCAAGTCAAAGTCCATCACACTAAGTACAAGGCTATCGTAGTTCTTTATACCTTGATGCATTGTGCTTATGCGTGTTATCAAACATAAGGTAAGTGACCCTTTTAAAATCCCAATCTTTGATAAGCAAATCATTTATCTATCTATCATCATCTCTCATAAAATTGGCTTGTTGGATCCTCTTGTCATCATCTAATTTCTTCCTTTCCACACTAACATCGTGTCATGAATACTTAATCAACATCACCAGTGTATCCATCCTGTATCCACGAACCATTAATATTTTGAATATCATCTCACATGCATAATCATTCTCATAATATAGATCTATTAGTCTAAGCATCTCATAAAATCATACATTTGCATAAATCATCCATTGCATAATCATAGCATATCACATCATCCATTTCATCCATCTCATACATCATATCATCATTTAAGTTGTTTAAGATAATATAGATTTGTTATTCTAAGCATCTTAAAAATATCTCATTTGTATCATCATCCATAACCATCCATTTTGAACCTCTTTCTAGCGAGATCGACCCTCAAATTGAATATTATCTCTCGAGGGGGCAATGTACTAGTGTACTTCTTTCCACTGAGCAATAGAAAAAATCATAATTTTTTTGAATTTTGAAGTGACAAGTTTATTCTTTAAACCAAGGTAGCAAGTACATTGCTTCAAAGAGGGACAAAATTTAGACATGCAAAATTAGCATAATGCATTTAATTAGGTCCATTCATTAAGTAAACTAGGTTTCACATTCATCTGCTCATTAAATTAATCAAGTTCACCTTCATCCATTCATCAAGTAAATTCATTAAATTCAATCTCCTAAGGTTGTTCATTTAAATTAATTAAACCAAACTTTATTTAATTGAAATCCAAGTTATATTTCTCCCTCTTGATTCAAATTAATCAAAATACTTAAGTCAAAAGGGTCAAAATCACTTAAACATCATTTAAGCTAATCTAATCCTAATTATCCTAACCCAACCACTCATCACATCCTCTAGCCTTTCCCACTTGCACCAATAAATCATTTTAACTCATTTATAAATTCATCATTTTCCCTCAACAAAGAACCTTTTTGGAATATTCCCTCAAATTTGAAAATGAAGACAAATTGACTTGTCCCTTCCAAAATTGTGATAATTCTCTCTTACATGTCCCCCTCTCAACATTTATTTCACAATTTCAAATTTGAATCTCCCTCTCTTGGGCACATTGGCCAAAACTTGCACATTCCTCAACCTATCATAATGTGACAAGTGGCCTCATCTCATTGGTCCAATCTTTGTTCCACATTTCTCTATTTTGAGCTCTCTTCCAATTTGAAAATCTATAAATAAAGGGTTGATTCTTCATGAAATCCATCTACACTCTCATGGAAAGTTACTCTCTTGAATTGAGAACTAATTTTTCTCTTCACCAGTGCATTTCATCATTTGAGTTTTAGCAAGGATTGGGAAAGGGTCATTGGCACATTTGACACAAATCCAATGTGGAATAGGCACTTGTGATGATTTAGAAATGTCTTTTTGATCTCTTTTGTCATTTTTTGCATTTTGAAGCATTCACATGCTATTTATTAGGAGCATTTTGATGAATTTTTAAGTTACTAGCCCATGCTCTAGGTTTTAGTGTTTGCAGAGTTTAGGTACTCTCATACACCTTATTCAAGGAATAAAATTTAATCAAGAAAGCATGTAGAAGATTCAAGAATATTATTTTTGGTCTTTGTTATATGTTTTATTGGTCCACTCTTATTC
Organism: Sequoia sempervirens; assembly: GCA_007258455.2. Taxonomy (NCBI): domain Eukaryota; kingdom Viridiplantae; phylum Streptophyta; class Pinopsida; order Cupressales; family Cupressaceae; genus Sequoia; species Sequoia sempervirens. The sequence goes on along the minus strand of VDFB02000017.1, from coordinate 42,483,039 downwards.
CTTTCCACTATGGGAATTTAGAGTTTCTGACCTAATTTGAATTTATGATATGATGTATTGTGGCTGATGTTGGTAAATGTTTCTTAGGTTGAGAATAGTATAAAACAATTTTGAATTGTTAAGAGATGTATGACAGTGAGATGAAAAGCGACAAGAGTGTGCCACAAATCATAAGAGTATAAGTGTGTGTGAGGGAGTTGTGATAGTAGTTTTTTAGTTTGTTGAAAGCAGTGAATTGAAGGTTTCTGTAATTGAAAAAATGTGTATTAATTGGAGTGGTGGATCCTTTCTGATAGGGAGTGGGGTTGGAGGAATCAATCACCGATTCCTACTCTAGGCCTTGCTTGTAAGACCTCCTAGGTGTCTTGCTGCTCCACCTTGACCTATAGGAACTTGTTCTTGTCTCAGTCCCTTTGGTACTCCTGTCCAACCTGACTATCTTGACAAATTTACAACTACCAAGCCAACCTTGGTGCAATGCAGTACCTCAACTCTTCCCTAGCCCTTAATCTACCCTAAAGGCTCAAACCTCCAAAACGTTGAACACAACTTTGCAGGGGTGTGGGGGTGATACAAAGGATTCAAAACATCTCATCTTTTGTTCTTGAAGACCCTCCTAACTCCACTTAACCATCACTTCCACCAAACCCTACTTTTGGGCTACTAGCCTAAGAGCCCCAATTAGGCCTCCAACTCAACAAAACTAGTTATTGTAATTGATCTCCCAAAAAAAACCCCAATATTTTCTTTGGATTCTTATTCCCTAAGGCTACCCCTCAAGGATTTTTGGGGTCTTGAGGCTTAGCTGGCCGTACAATGCTCATACTTGAAAATGGGCAAAAACTAGGGTTTTAAGCCACTTTCTAGCTGTCTCCAATCTGTTTGACCTTTCACCCATCAAATTTACTGGTGGAACCTCCTCCTAGCTATCAAACCTTGGTAAACCACCTCCAAGAATGAATTTCTTCATAAACCCAGCTCCCCTGCAAGATATCCATGATGTTCTGTATCCTTTCCTAGCCGGACTCTTCACTGGCTCACCTAGGGCAAGGCTTTTCTCCTCGCTCTTGCAACCAAACAAAACCTAAAACCTACCATATGTATAGGAATGGAATCTAGTCACTATTCCCAAAATTCCTTACAATTTGTATGGTGGGAAAGTGGAATCTAGTCACAAGAACAGTAGCATATCTAGTCCATTTAAGCACTATTAATAAGAAAAAATCAGAGAAAATGGAGCAAAACATTGTTTTTCTTGAATTTTCAACCAATAATTCCATACAAAAATGATTCCAACCCTTGATCCAAGGTTGAGGAAACCTTTAAATATGCTTTCCCAATATTTATTTTTCCAATGGGCCCTTCTTGGCTGCTCAAACACAAAAAGAGCATGTTTTTGCAAAAATTGTCAATAATTGCAAAAACCTCCATTCCTAAACTTTGTAATAAAACATTTTGTTTCTCTCCTATGGTCAACATGACCTTATTAGAAAACATTATTCCAACATCAATAATTCATGAAGGTATGCATCTAAGACATAAACTCATTCTATACTTCCAAATTTTTCCTAGTGCTCTCTAAGGCTTCCTAGGTGCTCCTACGCCATTCTCGCCCTCTCATCTCAAACACTAACGATTGGAATGAGAGACTAGAGACATATCAATTCCTTTCTTCTTAAAGTCTACTTCTTCTACCCAAGTAGCTTTAGATTCAAGCTTGTTCTTCCATTTGACAAGATGCTCCATGTACACCTTGTGCCTTGTAGCCTTCTTCACTCTTGAATCCAAGATCTTCTCTGCTTGTAGCTTGTCTGGAGTTGGTAGTGTCATGTTGCTAACATCCTAGAAGATCTCCCTAATATTCTAATCCATCTAAGTGACTGTCCCCTTATACTTGATCAGATCAACCACATTAAACATTGGAGATATGTCTAGGTCTGCTGGTAATTCCACCTTATAAGCATTCTTTCCATACTTGGCTAACACCTTGCATGGTCCCACTCTTTTCATTTGGATTTTAATTGACATTCCCTTCTGTAATTTGGATTTGTTAAGGTGGATGATGACATAGTCCCCTACTGCAAATTGTACATCCTTCCTTGACAAATCAACTTTCTCCTTCAACTTTTGGGTTGCTATTGTGACTATTTTCTTAACCTGCTCCTGAATCTCTTTCATGGTCTGAGTGAAGTCCTTTTCATGTCCACTCCTTTGTTCCATGGCTCCAAGATCTTTGAGTTCACATATGCCTCTTGGGTGCATTCCATACACAACTTCAAAAGGACTTTCCCTGTAGTTCTATTGACACTATCATTATAAGCATACTCAGCTTGGGAGATAACCATATCCCATGTCTGTCCATATTCTTTAGTTAAGCACCTTAAAAGATTACCAAGCACCCTGTTAACCACCTCTATTTGACCATTGGTCTAAGGATGGTAAGCTGATCCAAATGACAGATTTGTACCCAATCTATTCCATAGAGTCTTCCAAAAGTGACTCATGAACTTCACATCCCTATCTGAAACAATGCTCAAAGGTAGCCCATGGATCCTAACAACTTCCTTGAAGAAAAGATGAGCTATGTAGCTTGCATCATGAGTAGTTTTGCAGGGAATAAAATGACTCATCTTGCTAAATCTATCTACCACAACATAAACATTGTCAAAACTAGTCTTGGTCTTAGGAAGGCATACCACAAAATCCATGCTCACACACTCCCATGGTCTGTTAGGAATGGGTAGGGGTTGATATAAACCAGCATTTCTAGCTCCTCCCTTAGCTTTCATACACACAACACATTGTTCCACGTACCTTCTAACATCTCTTGCAAACTTAGGCCAATAATAGAATCTTTGTACTAGCTCTAAGGTCTTATTTATGCCAAAATTCCCACTAAGACCTCCATTATGCTTTTCCTGAATCAGATTTTCCCTCATTGCTCCTCTTGGAACACATAATTTATTTCCCTTAAACAACAACCCACTTTGCAAGGTATACTCAGAATATTGGCTATGGAAATGGTTCTCAAAGTTAGAACATACCTTATAGGCCTCTAAAAAGTCTTCATCCTCTCCATATAGATCCTTGAAACTCTCTATGCCAATGCTCTTGAGTTGTATCTCTTGCACTATCAACAATCTTCTGGTTAATGCATATGCCACCTTGTTCATTTGTCCCTTCTTGTGCTTGATGGTAAAAGTAAAAGCTTGGATGTATTCCATTCATTTCAAATGCCTATTACTTAACTTCTCTTGAGTGTTGATAAAGCTAAGTGCCTGATTGTCAGTGAAAACCACAAACTCCTTGGGTAGAAGGTAATGCCTCCATTTCCTAACTGACTAAACCAAAGCATAAAGTTCCAAGTCATAGGTTGAATATTTCTTCTTAGCTTCATTGAGATTCTCACTAAAGAAGGCTATAGGCCTACCCTCTTGACTCAACACTCATCCTACTGCCACTCCACTTGCATCACATTCAACAGTGAACAACTTATCAAAGCTAGGTAATAAGAGAATTGGCTGAGTTTCCACTTCTTGTTTTAGTTTCTCAAACCCTTTCTCAGATTCTTATGTCCACACAAACTTATTTTCAAACCACCCTTGATTGTGTCTAGAACTGGTGCATATATACCACTAAAGTTCCTTATGATTTTTCTATAGAATTGAGCCAATCCATGAAAAATCCTTACCTCTATTGCTATGGTTGGTGTAGGCCAGTTTAGGATGGCTTCCACCTTGCTTGGATCCATCTTCAATGAGCCTTTGGACACTACAAAACCTAGATACACAAGTTCTTGCTTAAAGAACTCACACTTCTCAAGATTGATTGCCAACTTCTCTTCTTGCAACCTCCTAAGAACCATCTCCACATGCTTGAGGTGCTCTTATAGTGTCTTACTGAAAATTAGTATGTGATCAAGATATACTACCACAAATATCCTTGTAAAATCTTTGAGTACTTCATTCATGAGTCTCATGAATGTGCTAGGCACATTTGAGAGGCCAAATGGCATCACTTTCCACTCATATAACCCATCATTTGTCTTAAAAGTTGTCTTCCACTCATCACCATCCTTAATTCTGATTTGATGGTATCCATTCTTGAGATCCAACTTTGTGAAGAACTGAGCACCTCCAAGACAACCCATCAAGTCTTTAATTCTAGGAATAGGAAACCTATACCTAATGGTAATCCTATTTATTTCCCTAGAATCAATACAAAGTCTCCACTTACCTCCTTTCTTGGTTGCTAAAACCATTGGCACTACACAAGGGCTAATGCTCTTTTGAATCAATCCTTGATCCAACAATTCTTGCACTTGCCTAGCTACCTCTAGGTTCTTCTCTGGTGTAAGTTTGTATGCTGCTTTGTTAGGCAATGAGGCTCCAGGTATGAAGTCAATTTGATGACTCATGGCTCTCTTTGGTGGTAGAGTTGCAGGTGTACCATCACTAACTATGCTCTTGTACTTATCAAGTAACCATTAGACTACTGCTAGTAAGACTGTCTTTTCAGCCTTGTCTTCTTCTTTAGGTTGCAGTACAACCACATATCCTTCATTCCCTTGGTGTAGGTCCTTGAGGAACTCCTTAGCACTTCTCAACATGATGTTAGGTGCCTTTGAATGTCCCTCTTCTTCTTCTGACAATGACTGCAACTTGAAGGTTCTTCCATCCTTTTTGAATGAAATAGTATTATCTTTCCCATCATAAATAGAACTTCTGTCATATTGCCATGGTCTGTCCAGTAGCAGATGGCATGCATCCATGTGTAATACATCACAAACTAACTTGTCTTTATATCCTCTAATGGATAAATCCACTGTTACTTGTTCATTAACTAGAACACTCTGCCCTTTGTTCAGCCATGTGACCTTGTAGGGGTTATTGTGGGGTACCTTCTCCAATTTTAGTTATGCTACTACCTCCACTAAGATTATATTATCTATTGAACCTGAGTCTACTATAACCTTGCATACTTTTCCAAGTATCTTGCACCTCACTCTAAATAGAGCTCTTCTATGTTTTGGTTCCTCTTTAACCGGTTGTCTGATTAAAACTCTGTTAAACATCAGATTCTCTCCTACCTCATATTCAATATGATTGACCTTAGATGCTTTGGGACTCATGGTGTCCTCTTGTGCATAGGACACTCTCTTTTCATTGCTTGATGAGGAAGCTTTCTCCGGGTATCTATAAGCAGGATGACCTACTTGTCCACAATGGTAACACTTCATGTTTGCAAAGTAAGAATTACTCCTACCTGCTCCTCTTCCTTTGTTTGAACCTCCTTGAGGTCCTCTACCCCTGTTGTATCCTCCTCTTGAAGTTGTTTCACCTCCATGCTCAGTGATTTTATATTCTCCTTGGTTTCTTTGGTCATTGCCTCTACCTTGGTAGCCACCATGCTGTCCTCTTTGATCTCTCTGATCTCTACCTTTGCCTCTACCCTTAGAAGTCTGATCTTGCTTCCTCTTATTCCTTTCCTCAATCTTGATAGCCAATTGATTACATTTATGTACTGTCTTGGGACTTAGTAGAGCCATCTCCTCTTGAATGTTCCATTTCAAGCCATTAAGATACCTAACCACTTTGAGAATCTCATCCCCTATCACATTAGACCTCATACAAAGCTTTTGAAACTCTTCAGTATAAGTGTTTACATCTTGGTATTTCTACCTTAGACTTTTCTTCTTCTTGTGCAATTGAATCTCATAGTCATCTAGCATGTAGGCTTCCTTCACTTTAGCAACCATTCCTTTCCAAGTTGATATGGGTTGTTTTCCTTCTTTTTCCCTCTCTGTCTGAATGAACTTCCACCATGTCAAGGCTGATCCTCTCAATCTTGACTTAGCAACCTTCACCTTCTGTGCTTCAGTGATTCCATCACACTCAAAATGATTCTCCATGCCTTCTATCCAATCCATGACTAGGTCTGCTTCCATTTTTTCACTAAAAAGTGGTATAACTTCAAGTGCTTTCCCACTCAAAGCTTTGAATGCCTTTAAGAAAGTCTCCTCCTTCAAAACAGGGTTAGCTTCAGGGGTCTTATCTTCCTCTACAACCTCTTCTTCTTTTGGTATTCTTCCCTCAAATTGTGCACTCCTCACTACTGCCTCAAGTTGGGCTATTCTCTCCCTCAATAGCCTATTGTCTTCTTCTTGTCCTTCAACCATCTTAGCCAGTTCTGCATTGGTCACCATGGTTAAAGAATCACTGGACTCAACCTTTGACATATAAGATGCTACCCAAATCTTTAACTGGCTCTGATATCAATCTGATAGGGAGTGGGGTTGGAGGAATCAATCACTGATTCCTACTCTAGGCCTTGCTTATAAGACCTTCTAGGTGTCTTGCTGCTTTACCTTGACCTATAGGAACTTTTTCTTGTCTCAGTCCCCCTGGTACTCCTAGCCAGCCTCACTATCTTGACAAATTTCCAACTACCAAGCCAACCTTGGTGCAATGCAGTGCCTCATCTCTTCCCTAGCCCTTAATCTACCCTAAAGGATAAAACCTCCAAAAAGTTGAACACAACTTTGCAAGGGTGTGGGGGTGATACAAAGGCTTCAAAACATCTCATCTTTTTTTCTTGAAGACCCTCCTAACTCCACTTAACCATCGCTTCCACCAAACCCTACTTTTGGGCTACTAGCCTAAGAGCCCCAATTAAGCATCCAACTCAACAAAACTGGTTATTGCACTTGATCTACCAAAAAAAACCCAAATATTTGCTTTGGATTCTTATTCCCTAAGGCTACCTGTCAAGGATTTTTGGGGTCTTGAGGCTTAGTTGGCCGTACAATGCTCAAACTTGAAAATGGACAAAAACTAGGGTTTGAAGCCACTTTCTAGCTATCTCCAATCTGTTTGACCTTTCACCCATCAAATTCACTTGTGGAACCTCCTCCTAGCTGTCAAACCTTGGTAAGGACATCCCCTACCACCTCCAAAAAGGAATTTCTTCAAAAACTCAGCTCCCCTGCAAGATATCCATGCTGTTATGTAGCCTTTCCTAGCTGGACTCTTCACTAGCTCACCTAGGGAAAGGCTTTTCTCCGAGCTCCTGCAACTAAACAAAACCTAAAACCTACCATAAGTATAGGAATGGAATCTAGTCACTATTCCCAAAATTTAATACAATTTGTATGGTGGGAAAGTGGTCTAGACTTCCATTTTCTCCAGGCTACTTGGTTCAGACCAGCAACAGGCTGAGTTTAAACTATTTACAAATAACAAAGAAAGATGAATAGACAAAGCTACCAAATGATGCACAAAGCTTTTACAAAACATATACTACATCCTACAATAAGAACAATTGCATATCTAATCCATTTAAGCACTGTTAATAAGCAAAAATCAGAAAAAATGGAGCAAAACATTATTTTTCTTGAATTTTCAACCAATAATTCTGTACACAAATGCTTCCAACCCTTGATTCAAGGTCAAGGAAACCTTTAAATATTATTTCCCAATAGTTATTTTTCCAATGGGCCCTTCTTGGCCGCTCAAACACAAAAAGAGCATGTTTTTGCAAAAACCTCCATTCCTAAACTTTGGACTAAAACCTTTTATTTCTCTACTATGGTCAACATGACCTTATTAGAAAACATTATTCCAACATCAAAAATTCCTGAAGGCATGCATCTAAGACATAAAATCATTCTATAATTCCAAATTTTGCCTAGTACTCTCTAGTGCTTCCTAGGTGCTCCTGTACCATTTTCTCTTTTGTATCAATAGGAAATGACCCTCTCTATTGGATAGTGAGTTCTTTTCAAGTAGTGAGCCTTTGTATTTGGACAATGAGTCCTCTTTTGGGCAATGCGCCTTTGTATTCAATTTATAATCTTTATATTATGAGTTAACTCTCACCCTACTTTTTCCCTTATTGGGTTTTTCATGTAAAAATCTAGTGTTCATTAATTTGAGAAAATTTTAAGGTTAAATTTATTTGAAAATTGATTCACCCCCTCTTAGTTATCATGTGCCTATTTAACAATTGGTATTAGAGCTTGTGGTTTCTTCTATAGAGCTTACCCACTTAAGGAAGATCTGATGCCTCACCGATCCCTATGTTTGATTGAACTAACTAAAAAGATTCAAAGGGTCAGATGAGAGGATATATTAACTCTCTTGGTTTCAAGATCTAGAAGGCTATTGAGAACAAGTATACTCTTTCATCTAGTGGTGTTAATTCTTCAAATGAGATCTCTGCTTATGAAGAAAATGAGAAGGAAAAATATGCATTTTATAGCGGTTTATCTAAAAATGAGAGAATTAAGGTCTTTGGATACTGCATATGATGTCTAGAAGAATTTCGAAGACATGAATGAAGCAAATGAAAAGGTGAAATCGACAAAGAGACTGGCAAAAAAGTGTAGATTTGTGGACCTGAAGATGGAAGATGGATAAGAATTAACAAGTTTCTTTCACAAGGTTAAGCAGACTATAAATGAAGTTAGAAATCAAGGAGGAAAGCTATAATATGAGGACATAATTGAGAAGATCTTGATCACTCTACTAGACAACTATAGTGATAAAATTTATGTGATTGAAGAAATGTATGATCTCCTAATAATTACACCTTGGAACACTTGTTTGACACCTTGCAAGCATTTCAATTGAGAAAGTTCTAGAAAGATGACAAGATAGAAGAAAATATAGAAATGACATTTAAAGAAATGAAGATGAAGGAGGAACTGGATAGTGATGGTGTTGATGAGTTGGAAGCTAACTTCACTAGGAAGTTGAAGAAAAGTACCAAAAACTATAAAGGTATGTTACCCTTCAAGTTTTTTAGTTGTGGTAATATTGTTCATTATGCTTCAAGATGTCCAAATAGAGCTAGATATAAGAAGAACAAGGATTATAAAGATAAGGATAGGAAGGATAAGAAGTATAAGAAGTACTATGTTAAGGAAGAGATAGGAATTTCTAATAATTAAGTTGACAATGAAGTTGATGATAGTGAATGCTTATTCTTAGCTTTGGAAAGTAAATCTATAGCCACTAACCCTTGAAAATGTGTAACTAAGAAGGCTTCAAAGGTTAAGAAGAATAGGATGGAACATACTTTGGTTACCACTTTTCATGCAAGAAAAGATGAAAACTATTGGGTAATTGATAGCGGATGGTCAAATCACATGACTAGAGATAAGATTAAGTTCACTAAACGTGAGAGGCATGATGATGGTTTAGCTATGTTTGGTGATGATTCAGGAGCTAAGATCTGTGTAAAAGGTTCAATTAGTTTTGATGGAGTGCATAGTACTGACGATGTGTATTATGTGAAGGGTTTGAGGATAACCTTCTAAGTGTTGGTTAGATGTGTAGCAATGTCTTTAAACTTGCATTTTAGAACAATAACTATGAAACTATCAAAGGATCTAGTAATGGAGATATCATTGCTATAGGAAGAACTCATGGAAACATCTATTAGCTTAAAGGAGTTGGCAGTCATTGTATTGTATTTCAGATTAGGGAAAGTGGGTTATGGAACTAGAGAATGGGAAATGCGTACTTTGATAACTTGGTCAAGATCAATGCAAAGGAGATTGTTCAAGGACTTTCTAGAATCACAAGACCTACTAATTCCAAATCTGGAAGTTATCAATTGGGTAAGTAGACAAGATTTAGTTTTAAAGGAAAGGAACATTCTACTATGGGAATGTTGGAATTAGTACATATTGATCTTTGTGGTCCAACTTAGACTGGAAGTCTAGATGGTGATAGATATTTCATGGTGCTTATTGATGATCACACTTGAATGAGATGAGTTGCTTTTCTCAAAGAAAAGAATCGAGACATGGATAGGTTTAAGGTATTCAAAGCAAGAGTGGAAATTTAAGTAAATATTAAAATCAAGTGTTTGAGATGTGATAGAGGTATAAAATTCATTTCTAGTGAATTTAATGTATTTTGTAACCATCACGACACAAAAAGACAATTTTCTTCTCCAAGAACCCCTCAATAGAATGGATTAGTTGATAGGAAGAGTAGGACAGTTCAGGAAGCTACTAGAACTATGATGAAAGAGTCTAATGTAATAGATGTATATTGGAGAGAAGCAATGCATACTATTGTTTATGTTCTTAATATAGTTCAGATCAGGCACAACAACACAAAGAAACCTTTTGAGCTATGAACTAGTAAGACTCCTATTGTCAAATATTTTAAGGTATTTAGAAGTATATGCTACATTAAAAGAGATGATGAAAATCATGGAAAGTTTTATGCTAAATGTGATGAAAGAATATTTCTTGGATAATCTAGTACTAGCAAGTCATATAGATAATTTAACAAAATATTGGGAAAGATCATTGAAAGTGCTAATGTGAAAGTTGATGGAGTCATACATAGACCTATTGAGATAAGTGAAGTTGAACCTAGTAATCCTATCTGCAAATATATACTTGAAAAAAATAAGAAGGAAGAAGAAGAAGAGAAAGAAGAAGAAGAAGAAGTGGAAGAAGAAGAAGAAGAGAATGAAGTACAACCTGCTACTAGGAATCCTAAATATGTACAGAAGAATTATTTGGATGATCAGATAATTGGATATAAGAGTGAAGGTGTGAAGAAAAGAAGCAGAGTTGTAGTTAAGTTAAATTTGTGTTTACTCTCCAAAATAGAACCTAAATCTATAAAGGAAGCATGTGAAGATGAAATTTGGATGAGAGATATGAAAGATGAACTATAGTAGATAGAAAATAATCAGACATGGGAAATAGTCCCTAGACCTATGAACAAAAATGTGATTGGTTCAAAATGGGTCTTTTGGAACAAACTAAATGAATGTGGAGAAGTAGTATGGAATAAGGCAAGAATGGTATGCAAAGGATATTCACAAGTTGAAGGTATAGATTTTGACAAAAAATTTGTCCCTATAGCCAAAATGGAAGCTATAACAATTTTTTTGGCATTCTTTGCACACAAATACTTCAAGGTATATCAAATGTCCATGCAAAGTCATCTTTTCTGAATGGTGAGTTGGAGGAAGAAGTGTACATGGAGAAACCTAAAGGACTTTAGTTGTCTAGCAATTTGGACATGGTTTGTAAATAGAAGAAAGCATTGTATGGATTGATGCAAGCTCCCTGAGCTTGGTATTGAAGATTGGATAGATATCTAACAAAGCAGTGATTCAACAAAGGTTCTATGAACAATAATTTGTACTTCAAAATGTAGGGTAATAAGATGTTGATTTTAGTTGTCTATGTTGATGATATCATCTTTGGTGGAAATTAAAGCATGTGTAAAAATTTCTATGAAGAAACACAAAAAGAATTTCAGATGTCTATGATTGGCGAATTGAATTTCTTCCTTGGTCTACAAGTGAATGAAACTAATAAAAGGATATTCATTTCACAATCTAAGTATGTAAAAGACTTGTTAAATAATTTTGGGATGGAGTATTCTAAACTGGTTTGTACTCCTATGGTAACTAGATGTAAGCTAATCAAGGATAATGAATCTTCTAAGAATGATAAGAGAAAATACAAATTGATGATTGGTGGATTGTTGCATCTTACTACTACTAGACCATATATTATGCAACTACTATGTTTAGTTCCTAGATTCCAAGCAGATCCTAGAGAAGTGCATCTTATAGCTATAAAAAGGATATTTAGATATCTTAAAGGAACATTAGATTATGGACTATGGTACCCTAAGAGAAACGATTTCACTCTAAGGGCCTATATAAATGTTGTTTGGGATGCATCTATGGATGACCAAAAGAGTGCCTATAGACATGCAAATTTGGCATCATGGATCTAATCCATATTCATTAATTCTATGGCATCCTTAATCATCTCTTTATCATCATATTCGTCTCTTTAATTAAATAAATCAAGTTTAATTAATTAATCTCCCAAGTTATCTCTTTAATTAAGAAAAACAAGTTTATTTAATTAGTCTTCTAAATTTTTTTATTTAATTAAATAAATCAATTTTTTTTAATTAAACCACTAACATCATTCCTTTTAGCTAAATAAATAAATAAATAATTATTTAACTAATTCTAAATCATTTTTCATCTTCTTTTGATTTATTTTAAATCCACAAATCTAAATCAAATAGGTGAAATCACCTAATCCCTCATCAAATTAATTAAATCCTAATTAATTTAATCCTAATCACCTATATTCTCTAGATTTTTCCACTTGCACATGAAAGGGAATTTAAATGATTGATTAAAATATTTATTTATTTTCAACTTGGCATCTTGTCATCAAATACAAATTTCAAATCTCCCCCTCTTTGGCGCATTGACAAAAATGTGCTCATTCCTCAACCTCTCACATGTTGACAAGTGGCATCTTGTCATTGGTGGATCTTTAGTCCCAAATCCTCCATGTTTATCATTCTTCTATACTTCTTGGCTATAAATAGAGGCCTCGTCTATTGTATTAATTCTACACAACTCACCTAAGTTAGCATTTCATCTTATCCACCATCTCAAGCATTTGAATCTTGTCATCTAGGAGCTTATCAAGGATTGGGAAAGGGCTTCTTTACACATCAAAGAAGCACCAATCCAATATGGGATAGGTATACTTTATGTTTTTCTTGATATGCTTTAGTTATCTTGTTATTGCATTGCATTTTTAAAGCCTGTTGGATTATCTCATATGGATATTGAACATTTTCTTTTTTTTAAAATACTAATCATGCTTTGTGTTAGAATTTTAGCCATTTGCAGATTTTGATGTGCACAAAATGGCACTAGAAGTAAGGGAACTTTACAAACCTCTTATCAATAGTTCATTGTTTAATAGATTTAACTAATTCTGATAGTCCACATATTACAATACACAATCTATGGTTTGTGGGAGGTTTTCTTTTATCAAGGCACTTAATGTTTCAATGAGTAGCCATTTTTTTTAGTACTTCCTAAAGATTCTTTTTGAACAGGGTTGAAGCAATCAGATTAATGATGGTGTTGTACAGTAGCCTTGTAATCAAAATATTTTTATTTACCTCTTAAAAATTGCATATGCAAATTTATGTTTAATCTAAAGTACACTTCAATTACTAGAGAGTACCACCTTTATCTCTTTTTGTTTCCTTGCAGTTGAAGTTGAACTCATTACACCATAGGGGACTAGCCAAAAAAATACAGAATATCTCACATTTTAATGTCCTTTGCTTTAGTAGGTATTGAGGTTGGTAAGTGATGTGTGTTGTCTACAAGGATGAGGTTTGAACTCATTACTCTCAAAGAAAATTTATCTAGCCCAAATAAAGCATGATGTGTGCTATTTATCACCCCTTCTAAGCATTGCAATACATTAATGTAGACTATTATCATGCCATACCCACTACAAGGTTAACATAATCTATATCTTCTATATCATGAATATGCTTAAATTAGTTTAACCTTTGAAGTTTACCCATTTAGAATTCAATATTTGAAAATAGTGATTTATTTTCATAGTATCATCTACTTGAAAAATGCGTATTTAGTTGAACCATTGAAAAGTGGGTCAAGAAAAAAAACTTTTCTAATTCCTCTTGCCTAGAGATCTGCCTAGTTTGACAAGTAGGTGAGTCACTCATATGTTGGAAATAGAAAATAGAAAGATATGTTTACCTAAGACTTTGTATCATCTAGATTTGTGGTTAAACAAGTGGGCTCTCTGTAGAAGAAATATTGGACTAATTTCACTTGCTTGAATTTTGTTGGGTTCCTAAAGGAAAAAGAAATGTATCAATTCAATTACAAGGAAATAGTGGTGTTAATTGAAGGGACAACTAGAGGAACTATATATATTGGCACTAGTAATAGTTTCTATTTTTTAATTAAATGCTCACATTGGCTTTGAAGTTTTCAAAAAAGAATTTGTGCGCATTTTTTCTCACTATGTCATTCGTATCGTGCTTGAAAATTTTTAAAGCTCCCATTTTAGTATAGGAAAAGAAGTAGCTGGAAAATTTTGCAGGAACATGACTTTTACAATTTCCATTTGCAATTTTTCCATAGATTTGTACCTCCCAAATACATTTGTGTGAAAGTCTATGCCCTTTTTGACATGTCCTTTATGCGCAAGTCAAACAATTATTTTTTATGCTTGCTGGCTTTACATTTGCCATTTGCATTAATTGAAAGTATTTAAAGAAGCATTATGGTCACAACTTTTATATCTGCTAGCTGAAAGTTTCTAAGAAACCACTCATTTGATTTCACACCTGCCAAATCCATCATTCGGTTTTCCACCTACGAATATAGTAGATCTTATCACTAGCCCACTTTATGTTGTTCTAATTCTTAGTCATTTGAGCCCTGTGAGCTATGAGTCCTTCCATCTCAAAAAAAACAATCACTAATCTCAAAAGAAAAACAAAGTAGTTGAAAAGAAAGGTTATTTTTGAGTCATCTCACAAGAGCCACGCCCATCAGTGGCTCCGCAGATCCTACCTACTTTGTTGAAAGCTTTGATATTTTTTATGCACAAACGATAATATTGGAAGTTTGTGTTAATATTTTTGGGATATAATTTGAGTTTCATATTAAATTAACATAGATTTCAACAATCTTTTAGAATCTTATCTCCATTGGTGAGAAATGATTAATTGGTGGGCAGCGATACTTTCCCAGTGTTCCATTTATTACTGAGTCTAATGTCATCTTTATTATTGGTAGTGAGTTATGGTATTTGATGTGGAAGGAAGTCCTCATAATTTTGTACAATATTTTGATGGCACTCGGTGGGAATGAATACAACATGATAAAATACTGACAGAATGCAAACATTATGTGTAGAGTTAGGTTTCTCATATATGACTAACTTTAATTGCAATTGATAAATATTGTGTGAACAAAAAAGTCTATGTACATGTTTATTAACAAGACGATGACTTAGTAAGCTGCAACATTAAGGATACATACATATTATATGTTTTTTTGTATCTAAAGATTGTGTTATTATCAGGGTGATGAATGCAAGGTCATTGGTTTTTACTAGCATTGAAATCCTTTAGAGAAAAAAATTGAAGTTAGTAAAGATCATTGGGGTTTTTTGTCTTAATATTGAGTTTTTCTAGTCATTTTTGGTCAATATCATATTGATGTTCAATATCAATATTGTTGTTTCTCTCCACTAATATTAATATTTTCCTCAAGTGAAAAATTAGTGAACTATTGGATTTGGTGAACAATCACTTCTTAACATCTATTCTTCTGAATGATTTATTTTCTTAAATGTTTCTTGAATATATCAATGTTTTATTTTCAGGTCTCTTGAAGACAATGGAGTAGCAAGACCAAGAAAATCTACAAATAAACAAAATTTGAATTTGAAAAGTGGTAATTGGAACTTAAAAAGGAGTGTTTTAATGCTTATTGTAATAGCCTAGACCCTCCATTTACTACTTTAATTTTCTATTTTAAGACAACTAGATTTTTTTTTTCAAAGTTAGATTAAAATTGAACATTAAAAATTCACTAGAATTTGGTTTTTGAGGTATAAAATAAAACAATCAATCTCACACTTCAAAGTTGTTTCTTGAAAAGGAATTTATTTCTTCTTTGAAGTTAAAATGAACAAGTGATTTCATGTTTTTATTATTTTTTTTGCAAAGTAATTTCACTTAAAAGGATGTATGTGCATCTCTTGTGCTTCATGATGATCTTGAGAATCAAAATTATTTTTGGTGACATTAAATTTCATAAAATATTGCCTCCACATCTTCATTTTGGGAACTAAAATTGAACAAATCTTGCAAGTGCGAGTTAGGTATATCGCGTGTTTTATACCTTTGTTTCTAAATGAAGGTCAACCAAACTACAGATGTGCTTGTTCATTTTTGTTGACCTTTAGAGGGGCCTGCCTAATAAACACATCCGAAAGGAGAACTCGAACGTGACTACAACCTATTTTTCATTTAGGTTGGTATATAAATGGATAAGACTAAACTGTCAAGTCCTCATGGTATGTAGGCCTTATCCATACAATGTCTTTTAGAATGGGGTACTATCATAAGAAGTATAAGTTCCCCTAGTAGGATTGATTAAAGCCTTTAGTGGCTTGCTTGATGCTCACAAGGTGCCATGTCCCTGATGTCTTGCCATTAAGAACCTTGTTTGTAGTAGCCAACCAATCCATCCAATGATGGATTGTGGGTGACTTTGGTAAATTTTTCTAAGGTTGAGAATAGTATAAAAGTAATTTGAATTGTGAAGAGATGTATGACAGTGAGATGTAAAGTGACAAAATTCTTCCACAAATATTAAGAGTCGAAGTGTGTTTGAGTGAGTTGTGATAGTATTTTTTAAGTTTTTTGAAGGTAGTGAATTGAAGGTTTCTGTAATCCAACAAATGTGCTTTAACTAGAGTGGTGGATCTTTTGTTCTCTTTTGTATTTGTAGGAAGTGAACCTCTCTATTGGGAAGTGAATTCTTTGTACGTAGTGAGCCTTTGTATTTGGATAGTGAGTTCTATTTTGGGCAGTGAGCCTTTGTATTTAGTTTATAATCTTTATATTATGAGTTAACTCTCACCATGGTTTTTCCCTTATTGGGTTTTCCATATAAAAATATGGTGTTCATTAAGTTGAGAAATTTTTAAGGTTATATTTGTCTGATAATTGATTCACCCCCCTCTTATTTTTCCTACACCTATTTAACAATTGGTATTAAAGCTTGTGGTTTCTTCTGTAGAGCTTACCTGCTTAAGGAAGATCCAATGGCACACAAATTAATGATCCCTATGTTTGGTTGAACTAACTATAGATATTGGAAGGGTTAGATGAGAGGATATATTATCTCTCTTGGTTTCAAGACCTAGAAGGCTATTGAGAAAAAGTATACTCTTTCATCTGGTGGTGTTAATTTTGTAGATGAGATCTCTGCTTATGAAGAAAATGAGAAGGAAAAATATGCATTTTATAGTGGTTTATCTAAAAATGAGAGAATTAAGGTCTTTGGATATTGCATATGATGTCTAGAAGAATTTGGAAGACATGTATGAAGGAAATGAAAAGGTGAAATTGACAAAGAGACTGGTAGAAAAGTGTAGATTTGTGGACCAGAAGATGGAAGATGGATAATAATTTACAAGTTTCTTTCACAAGGTTGAACAAATTGCAAATGAAGTTAGAAATCAAGGAGGAAAGCTATCATATGAAGACATAATTGAGAAGATCCTTATCACTCTACTAGACAGCTATAGTGATAAAATTTATGTGATTGAAGAAATGTATGATCTCCTAGGAAGTACAACTTGGAAAACTTGTTTGACACCTTACAAGAATTTCAATTGAGAAATTTATTGAAAGATGACAAGATAGAAGAAAAGATAGAAATGAAATTTAAAGAAATGAAGATTAAGAAGGAACTAGATAGTGATGGTGTTGATGAGTTGGAAGGTAACTTCACTAGGAAGTTGAAGAAAAGGTACCAAAAAGTATAAAGGTATGTTACCCTTTAAATGCTTTAGTTGTGGTAATATTGTTCATTATGTATCAAGATGTCCAATAGGGCTACACATAAGAAGAACAAGGATTATAAAGATAAGGATAGGAAGGATAAGAAGTATAAGAAGTTGTACTAAGTTAAGGAAGAGATAGGTATTTCTGATGATGAATCTGACAATGAAGTTGATGATAGTGAATGCTTATTCTTAGCTTTGGCAAGAAAATTTGTATCCACTAACCCTCAAAAATGTGTAAGTAAGAAGGCTTCAAAGGTTTAGAAGAATAGGATGGAAGGTACTTTGGTTACCACTTTTCATGCAAGACAGGATGAAGACTATTGGCTAATTGATAGTAGATGTTCAAATCACATGACAAGAGATAAGATTAAGTTCACTAAAATTGAGAGGTATGGTGGTGGTTTAGCTATGTTTCGTGATGATTCGGGAGCTAAGATCTATGTAAAAGTGAAGCACCTAATATGTGCAAGTGACTTAGATCTCAAACATGGGGTAGTTATATGCAAACTTATCAAAATGCTCCTATGAAATATCATGTCAATTGCTCAAGAAATGCAACAAATAACAAGGATTAAAAGACATTCGAAAGCATGACATATGCCTATTCCATCTTGGATTGGTGTCAATTGTGCAAATGACCTTTTCCCAATCCTTGCTAAAACTCAAATGATGCAAATGCAATGGTGATGGACAAAATTAGTTCTCAATTGAAGAGAGTGACTTTGCATGAGGATGCAGGTGGATTGATGAAAAACAAGCCCTCTTTTTATAAAATTTTAAATGCTAAGAGTTCTCAAAATAGAGAAATGTGGGATAAAAATTTGACCAATGAGATAAATCCACTTGTCATAGTGTAATAGGTTGAGGAATGTTCAAGTTTTGGTCAATTTGCCAAAGAGAGGGAGATTCAAATTTGAATTTGAGAGTTAAATGTTGAGTGGGGGACATGTAAGAGAGAATTTATTGCCATGATGTATGTACATGTCAACTTGTTTTTGAATTCAAACTTCAGGGAATATTCCATTTTTATGCCAAGTTGAAAGAAAATGATGAATTAATAAATCAATAAATTGATTTATTTGTGCAAGTGGGAAAAGCTAGAGGATGTGATTGGTGATTAGATTAGATTAATCAAGATTAGATTAGTTAAGATGATGATTAGGTGCTTTGACCCATTTGACTTAGATTTAGGGATTTAAATTAAATCAAAGGGAGATGAAAGGTGATTTCAAACTTAATTAAATAAAGGCTTGATTTATTTAATCAAGGATGGTGATGTTAGGATCAAGTTGATTTATTTAATTTAAATTGATGAATTTAGGAGATTGACCAAATAAATTGGATTTATTTGATGAATGGATGAATTTGGCCTAATCAAATGCATTATACCAATTTTGCATGTCTACATTTTTCCCCTCTTTGAAGCAATGTACTTGTTGCATTGGTTCAAAGAATAAACTTACCACAATTAAAATTCAAAATATTTCTAGTTTCTTTTAGATGCCCCAGCGAAAAGAATTACACCAGTACATTTCCACCTCAAGAGATCAAGAGAAAAGATTTGATTTGAAGGTCGATCTTGCAATAAAGAGGTTCAAAATGGATGGTTATGATGATGATGCAAATGAGATTAATTTAAGATGCCTAGAATAACCAATCTATATTATCCTAAACAACTTAAATGATAATGCAATGTATGTGATATGGATGAGATGGATGATGTGATATGCTATGATTATGCAATGGACGTTCTATGCAGATGCTTAGACTAACAAATCTATATTATTTTGATGCAATTGTAATGCATGTGTAATGATCAGTGTTTCCTATTATGTATGATATGAATGATATGTGGTATGCTGATGATTTGTGGATGTAGGATGGATGCATGATGGATGCATTGGTGTTGTTATGTTAGCACGGATAAAGAAGAAATGTGATGATGACAAGAGAATACGACAAGCCAAATTTATGAGAGACGATGAGGATTTACTTATCAAGGATTGGGATTTTAAAAGGGTCAGTTACCTAATGTTTGATAACACGCATAAGCATGATGCATCAAGGTGTAAAAGACTAGGATGTCATTTTACTTAGTGTGATGGACTTTGAATTGAAAAATAGATAGGAGTACTCTTGTCCACACTTGACATACAAAAACCTTCCTAGGATGCACTATAGAAGTTTCAAACATCTCAAACCAAAACACGAAAAGGTATAACCAATAAATGCAATAGTCAACAAGCTATCCAAAACACCCTCTATACATATCTAACAAAGCAAGTATTCACCAAGTTATTTTACAAGAATTTTCAACAATCATAGCAGACAAAAGATAATGATCTTTTCCCCATTCCTATTTCTCTAAATAATATATTTGGATATCATTGAGAAGTCATTGGAATGAGCATAATAAGATAAGTCAAAAGATATAGATAAAGCAAACAAACAAGTTGATTTTCTTCAATACTGCTAACCAAAAGGGAATGTGTTTTTAAGGATAGGAACTGAAACTATTACCAAAACATAATTCCCATTGTAGGAAGGATGCATCCTAGGATATGTTAGTGGATGGCCATCATGGAGCACCTAAAATCTCCAAATGACTTAAACCTCAAACATGGGTTAGTTATATGCAAACTTATCAAAATACTCCTATGAAATAACATGTCAATTGCTTAAGAAATGCAACAAATAACAAGGATTAAAATACATTCGAAAGCATGACATATACCTATTCCATATTGGATTGGTGTCAATTGTGCAAATTAACCTTTCCCAATCCTTGCTAAAACTCAAATGATGCAAATGCAATGGTGATGGACAAAATCAGTTCTCAATTGAAGAGAGTGACTTTGAATGAGGATGTAGGTGGATTGATGAAGAATAAACCCTCTACTTATAAAATGTCAAATGCTAAGAGTGCTCAAAATAGAGCAATTTGGGATAAATATTTGACCAATGACATGAAGCCACTTGTCACATTGTGAGAGGTTGAGGAATGTGTAAGTTTTTGGTCAATGTGACAAAGAGGGGGAGATTCAAATTTGAATTTGAGAGTTAAATGTTGAGTGTGGGACATGTAAGAGAGAATTTATTGCCATGTTGGATGTACATGTCAACTTGTTTTTGAATTCAAACTTGAGGGAGTATTCCATTTTTATGCCAAGTTGAAAGAAAATGATGAAATAATAAATCAATAAATTGATTTATTTGTGCAAGTGGGAAGAGATAGAGGATGTGCTGGGTGATTAGATTAGTTAAGATGATGATTATGTGCTTTGACCCATTTGACTTAGATTTAGGTGATGAGCCTAAAATGTGCTCATAGTTTGGATATTATGATGAAATTTTAATACCTTTACTTAAATTGTTATTCACGGTTGTTTAAACTCTTTTGAAACCTTTTATTGGGATATCTTGTAGCAAAATATTTTCATATTCTTGCAGCCTATTGTGTTGACTTGACTACATTTATTGCCCTGTTGACTCCCTAAATGACTGGTATATCGCATATAGTTTTTAAATGATGAAATAGATTTAAATATGTGATTAGTGAATGGATATTGTGTATGTGCCATACACCTTTTCTTTCACATCTGTTACCTTGTATTTCGTAGGTTGTTGAAGAAAGTATGATCAAGTCAAGCGCAGCCGATCTCGGCCTTGCAGTAAAGTCTATTTCCTGCACGACTTCGAGAAAGCTCTGGCAAAGACTCTTTGACCGAAACTGTTGGGAAGGATTTTTAATGGCAGTCAATCTGGAAAGAGTGGAGCGCTAGATTCTCTCTGGATCAGGTTGAACGCATAAATTCATTTATGAAGTTTGTTCTTTGATTCAGGGATACACTTTACTTCCACGTCTTTCTTTGATAGGGTTAGTTAGTTAGTTGTTCTCCTGATTTTAAATAAAGTACTCCTCCTGCGCGAGTGAGGAAGGAGATGATAGTTAGTAAGATAGAAGCATAGTGATAGAGAGATAACAGATATCATGTAAGAGTTAGTATGATAATGAAAAGCAGAATCTGTATGACAAAAGACAGAGTTTGTTGTTAGTTTCCATATCAAAAAAGCAATGTATACCATTCTATTTTCATGAATAAAGTTTGATGAAGTTATGATTTCAGCACCTATGTAATCAGTAGATGCTTGCTAAGGGGGCCCACTTAGTAAGTATCTGTGGCTAGTTAGTTAGCTATTCTTTTCTGTTGATCATTAGTTAGCTTTCATCTTTGAAGTTTTCATACAAACTTAGTCTTGTATTGCTCCTACAGCATCGAGAATCCATCCCTGTGCCTGTTCCTGCACCATAAGGCTAGTTCATAGTTTGTGTTTCAATCGTAGTTGTTATGGTTTCTATTTTAATCAAATCATAGTTGAGTTAAAAGAACATCCATAGAGAGATATTAGTCACCTGTTGGAATGTCCAATTCCCAGGAAAGGTTTTACTATGATTTTCATATCCTTTTGTGGGTGCGACAAATTTTGGTGCCATTGCCAGGGATGGCGTCAAGCTAAGAATTTATCAGAAGTCATTTTTAACATTAGTTTAGTTTTCTAGTCAAAAAATTTCAAAATCTTTCAAACCACCATTCATTATATTGAACGCATAGAAGAAGAAGAGAAGCACTGGGATGGTTCATCCCTAAAAACCTGTTTGTTGAACTACCATTTAACCTAGCTAACGAAGAACCTAAGGAAAATCCATTTGCTATGATATTCCAGCAACCAACTATGGCAAATAATCCACCTAATCCACCTCCTGCTTTTGAGTTTCCCATTGTTCCCCAGTGAGATACTGAAAATCTTAAAAATATTCATTCTTCATTGCTTCCCAAGTTCTATGGCCTAGTTACGGAGGACCCAAAAACTTTTCTGTTTGAGTTTGATGTCCTTTGTGGCAGTTATGACTACACTTCAGATGCTCACAAACTGAAGTTGTTTCCTTCCACCTTGAAGGAGGGATCTCTCAGATGGTTCATGAGTCTGGGAAGAGGTGTTGTTGATAGTTGGGCATCCATGCAAAAAAAATTCCTAGAGAAGTATAAGGAATATTGTAAGAGTGCCAGTAAAGGTGATGACATATTCAGAATTGAGTAGAAGGAGGATGAAAGTCTGGAAGATTATATCTCAAAATTTTTGTTTTCCCTGAAAAGGAACTCAAACCATACTTTCAATGAAGACTCTCAAAAACTACTCTTTCTAAGGGGAATCAGTGATGCCTGTATAGAATCCCTAGGCCTGATGGGAGGAGGTGATATAACCCAACTGCCTTGGGATGATATAAAGAAAATATGTCTTAACTACTCTCGGGAAATAGTTAAGAAAGGTTGAGGTCATCATGCTACAGTGGGGAAGTCTTCTTCCGGTGGAGTTTCCTGGATGGAGATAACAAATTTGTTGTCTGAATTCAAGCAGGATATCATTAATAATATGGCTACACAACTAGACACTATGCAAGCTTAGAAGAAACATGAGGCAGCTGAGGTATTTTTGGCCGAGTTCTATCTAGACTGTAGATAGAAGAAACATGACTGTAGATGCAAGATGGTGGCTAATCTGGAAGCTAAGCAATTACCTACTGACTTTAAGCTAGTAGAAGGTGATGATGATCAAGTGTTCTTTGTTGCACAAAGGAGACCATGGGCTCAAAGACAAGGTATGCCTCAAGATCCTTTGACTTTTGGTAATCCTTATTCTAGCTATAATAACCAATGGCAACCTACATATGGACTACCACCACCTTGGAATACATCTCAACCAAGTTGGTGTAATTATCAGACCCCGCAATGACAATCTCCTTAAGGAGGTTGGCAACAGCCACAAGGACAATGGACCCCACCCCCAGGTAATTGGCAACATAATCCTCAATGGAGAGGTCCTCAGCAATGGCAAAACTAGTCCCCTAGATTCCTGCAGCTTCCACAGTCACAACCACGGGCCCTCATGCCACCTCCTGGAGCAACTGCCACAAATACTGACCCACAAAAACAAATGCCTATGCCTGCCCAGCCATTGCCAAATCCCAATAATAAGCAACAACAGCAGCCATAGCAGCCTAGATATCTTGCCAAAGCCACCCAATATCAAGCTTATGCCTTAAATATTAATGATATCCATTTGAGGTTTGGAACCACTCTACCTACTCCACAATAGCCTCTAATTACTGGAATACTAGATTCTCCCCTTGAAGAATCTGATGAGCTTAAAATGTGCTCATAGTTTGGATATTATGATGAACTTTTAATACCTTTACTTTTGTTATTCGTGGTTGTTTAAACTCTTTTGAAACCTTTTATTGGGATATCCTGTAGCAAAATATTTTCATATTCCTGCAGCCTATTATGTTGACTTGACTACATTTATTACCCCGTTGACTCCCTAAATGACTAGTATATTGCATACAATTTTTGAATGATGAAATAGGATTAAATATGTGATTAATGAACAGATATTGTGTATGTGCCATACGCCTTTTCTTTCGCATCTGTTACCTTTTGTTTCATAGGTTGTTGAAGAAGATATGATCGAGTCAAGCACAGCTGATCTCGGCCTTGCAGTAAAGTCTATTTCCTGCATGACTTCGAGGAAGCTCTGGCGAAGACTCTTTGAACGAAACCGTTGGGAAGGATTTTTAATGACAGTCAATCTAGAAATAGTGGAGCGCTAGATTATCTCTAGATCGGGTTGAATGCATAAATTCATTTATGAAGTTTGTTCCTTGATTCTGGGATACACTTTACTTCCACGTGTTTCTTTGATAGGGTTAGTTAGTTGCTCTCCTGATTTTAAATAAAGTACTCCTGCGCGAGTGAGAAAGGAGATGATAGTTAGTAAGATAGAAGCATAGTGATAGAGAGATAACATATATTATGTAAGAGTTAGTATGATAATGAAAACCAGAATCTGTATGACAAAAGACAAAGTTTGTTGTTAGTTTCCATATCAACAAAGCAATGTATACCATTCTATTTTCATGAATAAAGTTTGATGAAGTTCTGAGTTTAGCACTTCCATAATCAGTAGATGCTTGCTAAGGGGGCCCACTTAGTAAGTATCTGTAGCTAGTTAGTTAGTTGTTCTTTTCTGTTGATCATCAGTTAGCTTTCATCTTTGAAGTTTTCATACAAACTCAGTCTTGTATTGCTCCTGCAGCATTGGGAATCCATCCTTGTGCCTGTTCCTGCAGCATAAGACTAGTTCATAGTTTGTGTTTTAGTCATAACTATTATGGTTTCCGTTTTAATCAAATCATAGTTGAGTTAAAAGAACTTTACATTACACTCCTGTAGCATAGATATAATTCCTTTCAAGTATTTATTTCTGTTAGGTTTTGACTGAAACTAGTTCTTAGTGCATATATTGTGTTGTGCCATTTAAAGTATATGTTCCATGGTTTGACAAGTAAATGAATGTCCATAGAGAGATATTAGTCACCTATTGGGATGTCCAATTCCCAAGAAATATTTTACTATGATTTTCATATCCTTTTATGGGCGCGACCATTTTTGGTGCCGTTGCTAGGGATGGCATCAGGCTAAGAATTTGTCAGAAGTCATTTTTAGCATTAGTTTAGTTTGTTAGTCAATTTTTTTTTAAATCTTTCAAACCACCGTTCATTGTATTACATGCGTAGAAGAAGAGATGCGCTGGGAAGGTTTCTCCCTAAAAACCTGTTTGTTGAACTGTCATTTAACCCAACTGACGAAGAACATGAGGAAAATCCATTTGCTCTAATATTCCAACAACCAAATATGGCAAATAATCCACTTAATCCACCTCCTACTTTTGAGTTTCCCATTGTTCCTTAGCGAGATACTGACAATCCTAAAAATATTCCTTCTTCATTGCTTCCCAAGTTCTATGGCCTAGTTACGGAGAACCCAAAAACTTTTATGTTTGAATTTGATGTCCTCTGTGGCAGTTATGTCTACACTTTAGATGCTCACAAACTGAAGTTGTTTCCTTCTACCTTGAAGGAGGGAGCTCTCAGATGGTTCATGAGTCTGGGAAGAGGTGTTGTTGATAGTTGGGCAGCCATGCAAACAAAATTCCTTGAGAAATATAAGGAATATTGTAAGAGTGCCAGTAAAGGTGATGACATATTCAGAATTTAGCAGAAGGAGGATGAAAGTCTGGAAGATTATATTTCAAGATTTTTGTTTTCGCTGAAAAGGAACTCAAACCATACTCTCAATGAAGACTCTCAGAAACTACTCTTTCTAAGGGGAATTAGTGATGCCTGTCTAGACGCCCTAGACCTGATGGGAGGAGGTAATATAACCCAACTTCTTTGGGATGATATAAAGAAAATATGTCTTAAATACTCTCAAGCAATAGTTAAGAAAGGTCGAGGTCATCATGCTACATTGGGGAAGTCTTCTTCTGGTGGATTTTCTTGGATGGAGATAACAAATTTGTTGTTTGACTTCAAGTAGGACATCATTAATAATATGGCCAGACAACTAGACATTATGCAAGCCCAGAAGAAACATGAGGCAGCCGAGGTAGTTTTGGACGAGTTCTGTCCATACTGTAGACAGAAGAAACATGACTATAGATGCAAGATGGTGGCTAATCTGGAAGTTAAGCAATTACCTACTGACTTTAAGTTAGTATAAGGTGATGATGATCAAGTGTTCTTTGTTGCATAGAGGAGACCATGGGCCCAAAGACAAGGTATGCCTCAAGATCCTTTGACTTTTGTTAATCCTCATTCTAGCTATAATAACCAATGGAAACCTACATATGGACCACCACCACCCTAGAATACACCTTAACCAAGCTGGCCTAATTATCAGACCCTACAATGGCAATCTCCTCAAGGAGGTTAGCAGCAGCCACAAGGACAATGGACCCCACCCCTAGGTAATTGGCAACAGAATCCTCAATAGAGAGGTCCTCAGCAATGGCAAAACTAGTCCCCTGGATTCATGCAGCTTCCATAGCCACAACCACAGGCCCTCATGCCACTTCCTACAGCAACTACCACAAATACTGACCCACCAAAACAAATGTCTATGCCTACCCAGCCATTGCCAAATTCCAATAATAATCAACAGCAGCAGCCACAACAACCTATGTATCTCGCTAAAGCTAACCAATATTAAGCTTATGCCTTAAACGTTAATGATATTCATTTAAGGTATAGAACCACTTTACCTACTCCACAACAAGCTCTAATTACTGAAATACCAGATTCTCCACTTGAAGAATCTACTGCACCTACTGTTCCTACTGAGCATATGCCTATAACTAATATGGTTTCTAAGGAGCCTGTTTTGAAAAGTCAAGACAAACCACATTTTCCTCAGAGGTTGCAAAGTACTGCATTTAAATCCATGGAAGAACCCACTTTTGACATTTTGGATTAGTTCAAGAATGTACAAATTCAAATTCCTTTATTTCAGGCTATTAAAGATGTACCCATTTTTGGAAAAGCTATTAAAGAGGCCTGTTTGCAAAAGCCTTGATGGAAGAAAAAGGATCCCCAAACAATTTATGTCTTAGGGATACTGGCTGATATAATGTTGGGAAATGTAGTCATTACAAAGTATATTGACCCTGGAAGTCCTGTAGTGCAAATACGTATAAATGACCAAATTGTAAAAAATATTTTGATTGACTTAGGTGTTGCCATTAATGTCATAACAAACCATACTATGGACTCCTTAAACATTTCAAACATTAGGTCTACACCTATAGTTCTCTAGCTTGTAGACAGCTGTACAGTTAAACCTGATGGGATGGTGGAAGATGTAATTGTCACTCTTGAATCTTGGGAGTATCCAGCTGATTTCACAATATTATCAGTTAAGGCAACTTTAGGAGGGTATCTAGTTATCCTTGGTAGGCCATGGTTAGCCACTGATGATGCTTTTATATGATGCCATTTTGGAGATATTACCATTTCTGATGGATAGTCCACAAAAAAATTGGCTTTGTATCCGCCTGTTAGACCTCAACCAGATTTGTCCCAACCTATTTGGCCAAATGTGGGGGAAGAAACTGAAGAATCCAATTCATTGGCTCAATTAATGATGCTTCAAAATGATCCATTCTCACAACTTCAGAATGGGGATGCCTTGTTTTTTTAAATTCTACAGTTTAACTCTGATATAGGTAGTTCATCTGATCCAAATAGTAGCCATCTACAATGTTTCCTACAGCAACCAAATTCTGAGAGTTCGCTGTCTAAATTTCTAGTAATTTTTCATAACTTGCTTCCACAAGAGGTACACACATCACCTGTAGATTCTATGAGTAATCTCACTAAGTAGATAGAATTGTCTCCAGGTCACTGTTTGAATATCAATAGCAAGCTGTCACAATCTCAATAGGCTGTCTTATTAAAAATGCTGCAAGTTCAGCATAAAATTTTTGCATGGGAATATGGGGACATGCAAGGAATAGATCCTCAAATTTGTACTCACAGGATCTATATCAAAGAAGATTGCTTACCAGTTAGGCAGCCTCAAAGAAGAGCAAATCCAACACTTAGGGAAATAGTTAAAAATGAGCTTCAAAAGTTGCTTGATGCTGGTTTATTTACCCAATCTCTGACAGTCAGTGGGTTTCTCCATTAGTTATTGTCCCTAAGAAAGGTGAAAAATGGAGAGTGTGTGTAGATTATAGAGAGTTGAACACTGCAAGTAAAAAAGATCACTTTCCACTACCTTTTGTAGACCAAGTACTAGACTCACTGTCTGGAAAAAGATATTTTTTTCTTTTTGGATGGTTACAGTGGGTACAATCAGATAAAAATTGCCCCTGACAATCAAGATAAGACCACTTTTACCTATCCATGGGGAATATTTGTTTATTCGGTCTCCCCTTTTGGTCTATGCAATGAGCCAGGAACATTTCAGAGAGCAGTAATTAGTATCTTTGTTGATATATTTCATGACTGTATGAAGATTTATATGAATGATTTCACTACCTCTGGAGGCACATTTAAGGAAGCACTGGTGAATTTAGAAAAAGTATTGAAAAGGTGTAGAGAGCAAAATTTTTCTCTAAATAGTGAAAAATATTTTCTAATGATGGAAGAGGGTATTGTTCTAGGCCATCATATTTCCAAGAATCGAATTCAAGTCGACCCTGCTAAAATTGAAGTTATTTTAAATTTACAAACTCCTGCAAAACAAAAGGATGTCAAAAGTTTTCTTGGCCATGCAGGGTATTATAGAAGGTTTATAAAAGATTTCAGTAAAATTTCCAGCCCACTTTATGCCTTATTACCTAAAGATTCTCAATTCGAGTGGACAGAGGCCTATAAAAAATCTTTCCTACAACTAAAGGACTTGATTACTAAAGCCCCTATTCTTCAAGGTCCAAAATGGAATTTGTCTTTTCATATACATGTTGATGCCTCTAATTTTGGTATAGGAGCAGTATTAAGTCAAAAAGAAAATTCAATTGAGCATACTATCTACTTTATCAGCAAGAACCTTCAAGGTCCTGAGCTAAACTATACTATTACATAAAAGGAATTGCTCGCAATAGTGTATGCTTTGAATAAATTTAGGCATTATGTCATAGGTTATTAGATATTCATCCACACTGACCATCCAAAAATCAAGTATCTGATGAACAAACCTGCCATCTCTGGTAGATTGGCAAGATGGCTCCTGTTATTACAAGTATTTGACATTACAATCATTGATAAACTAGGAAGAGCTAATGTTGTGGCTGACTTTTTATCAAAACTTCAAATAGCTGCACCTACTGAACACGAGGTCATTGATGATAGGTTCACAGATGAACACTTGTTTTCCATTGCTGCACATACTCCATGGTATGCAGACATTGCCAATTATCTAGCAACAAGCAGAATACCAGCTCACTTTTCTCCAAAAGAAAAGATAATTTTTAATAGAGAAAAGTTTTAACTTTTCATGGATTGCAAATTGTCTATTTTATACTGGACCTGATCAAGTAATGCGAAGATGTGTAAGAGAAGATGAGACTTACGATATCTTGCATACTTTCCATGATGAACCATGTGGGGGACATTTTGCAGCAAAGAGAACATCAATGAAGGTTCTTACAATAGGGTACTACTGGCCAACATTACACAAGGATGTTGTGGCCTATACAAGAAAATGTGACAGATGCCAATATATAGGAAAACCAACCAAGTCAAATGAAATGCCACTATATCCACAGGTAATAGTCACCCCTTTTGATAAGTGAGGAATGGATTTTGTGGGACCAATTGATCCACCATCAAATAGCAAGTCATACATTCTAGTTTGCACGGATTATGTAATAAAGTGGGTTGAGGTAAAAGCTATGACTCATGCTCGAGATAACAAGGTTGCTAAATTTTTGTATGAATAAATTTTTACTAGATTTGGAGTTCCCAGAGAGCTTATAACTGATCAAGGAGATCAGTTCACAACAAATCTGATCACTGCATTAATGAATGACTATAAAATCAAACATAGGAAGTCCAACCCCTATCACCCTCAAGCCAATAGTCAGGCAGAGGTTACAAATAGGGAAATTTAGGTGATCCTAACAAAGATAATGCAGTTCCAATAGAAAAGATTTGAGCAATAGACTTCCTAAAGCAGTCTGGGCCTACAGAACTACATGGAAGACAACAACTGGGTTTACACCTTTTGAGCTACTTTATGGGAAAACAACCATGTTGCCCGTCAAATTTGAGCACAAAACTTTGAGGATAGCTCTTGAACTCAATATGGAAATATCTAAAGCTCAGAAGGAACATCTCCTATAGCTAAATGCTTTGGAAGAAATGAGAAAAGTTGCCCTACAGTATACAGAAGCGATCCAACAACAAAGGAAGAAATGGCATGATCAACACATCAAAACTAGGCAATTTTCTGCTGGTGATTGGGCTCTGTTATATGATTTCAGATATCAAGAAAACCAAGGTAAGCTCACAACATGCTGGTTTGGTCCCTATGAAGTTGAGAATGTGTTCGACAATGGAGTTGTACAGCTAGCGACAATTGATCCAGTCCGTTTCAAATTACTAGTTAATGGCCACCGACTCTGGTTGTACCATAAACCAGTCTCAAAAGAAGAATTCATGCAGCTGTTTGTTCAAGATCCTACCGCTACTCTTCCTATAGCATAAGGCTTTAGCCTTTCTCCGGCAGCTTCACCGTAATTTTGAAAAGCATGCTCATAATAAAAGGTTTTCTTTTTAAGGAAACCCTTTTTCTCCATTCTCACTTATCACCCCATCTCACTTCTTTATCTTCCATCCATCCATCTCATCCATCCATTCCATCCATTCATCTCATCTGCCCACATCACCCATCCATCTCATCCATCTACATCACCCTTAATTATGATCTATCATTCCCAACTGTCAATTCATGAAGACGTCGTCATCTTTCTTCACACGTACATGCAATTATCAAAGGTATGCCATATCTTTTATTATCACATATTTGATTTATTTTATTCTATTCATTTACTGCTATAATAGTACCAGTCATTATTACCCGATCTCTGCCTATTCTTTAGTACATATGAGCACACATGTCATACTCTAAGTAGGGGGCGGGGTAATCCACCTTTTAAAACCTATGTTTTCGCCACTGCCACAACAATGCAAGTAACCTTTCTTTATTATTTTCTGGTACTTTTCAAATATGATCGCATGTCTTTTTTATTTTATATTTTTCTTATAAATAACAATAAAAAATGCTCATTCAAAAAAAGTTCATTTTTGGAAAATAGAGAAATGTGATGGCACGATAGAAGAGAAAACCAGAATAGAAAGGGAAACAAAAAGGAAATTTTTTAAATTTTTAGTAGGGTGTTGAGTTTAGCTAGGGGAAAATTATGAACATGGGTGGTCAACTAGTGCAACATGAGCCTGTAACTCATGAATTATTATTGCAAAATCCTCAAACAGTCCATGAATTCAGCCTCTATGGATGGTTAAACTACTTCTTGAGTTTAAATGCTTTTGATGAGGAGGCTACTGGAGAATTTTTGAGAACCCTTTCTAAAGGGGAAGCTACTGTATGGGGTCTAACGATTGTTGCAACTAAAGATAGAATTGCTGAAGTAATTGGGCTTCCAGCCATTGGAGAAAATTTTTCTTTAGATGCTGCCTCTACAAGGGCTGAGTTTTCAATGCCCACTGATGGACCTTTAGAAGTCTCCAAGCAGGAATGCAAACAGGTATCATTGCCTCCTCCTTATTCAGAATACACTGCTTACATAATCAGGTATTTAAACTATGAAGGTCATTTCTCCTACCTACATTCTTATTATTTCAAATTATTAAGTCATATGAGGCATGGGTTAATTGTAAATGTTCTAAATTTCCTGTTAAAATTTCTAGAACAAAGTGCCCACGGAACCCAACAAGGGAAAGATAATTCTATTGCTCACCATGGCCTTATCAAATTATTGATTGAGCATTCTTTGAGAGTTGTCTCACCTCTTTCCTGGCAATAATTCATTGCCTAAAAGAGTTTGGAAATTCCACAACCCCCTAGGGTACTTACCTCATAGCCTCAGAAAAAGAAGAAATAAATTGCATCTACCAATAGAAGAATAGGGCAAGGGTCATCTGCTCTTGTAGCACCTGGTCCTACAGCTCCCCCACTAGAATCCTCTGCTTGGGTACAAACTAGGTCTGCCACTAGGAGAGAGAAGGGAAAAACAAAGGCAGATGAGTCATCTGGGGCAGAACAAACCCTAGAGTCTGACCCTCATTCTTAGAAAAGGAAATGCTCTTCTCGTGCAGCACCTTCCCCTACAACCGTCTCTCCTACAGCAACACCTGTTGCTAACACCAGTTCACCATCATCCTCTAGTAGGGCAGAACCCTCTAGGCAGACCAGAAAGAGGAAGGCTACCAGAACAGCTCCTACATTTGCATCAGTGCCAAGAAGAGTTTCCACAAGGAAACAATGTAAGACCTCCCCTGCTTCACCTCAACCAAAGGTTATTGTAATTTCAGAAGGGTCTGTAGAGTTTGAATTTGATGTTTCTCAGAATGTGTCTGAAAATGCTGCATAGAGTTCATTCGTTCCTAAAGAGGAACAAGTTGAGACAAAGGAAATGGGGCATAATAAAGAAGGGTTACCAAGTCTTGATGACTTGGTTACTGCTGCTATGCAGTTTTTGACGGAAGTACAGTCTTCTCCACTGCAACAACAAGAATTCATCCTATAGCAAGAGCAAGAACAGACTGAACAATTGGATGTGGCTAGTGAAGCTACATTTCACCCTGCAACTTGTAAAGACATTGTTGTTTATAAGAAGACATTTTTTATTGAGTTTTTGGAATATGTCAAAGCTAACTGGGAAACAGTTAAATTGCAAACCCTGACTTTCCGGCACCTAGCCCAGACTGACATGCAATAAGTCTATGGGAGGTAGAAATGAAGAAACTGAAAAAGGAAATTGAAAGTCAGAAATAAAAAATTTCTGAGTTAAAAGCAAAAATGGATGAACTGTTAAAAGTAACTGGTAAGATTATGGAATGCAAACCACCACCCAGAGTTTATGCTTTGTGCCTTAAGGAACAATTCTTATGCTTCCAACTAATGAGAATTTCCATAAATCAAGATCCTATACTTCACACTGCTAAAGAATTTTATGACGCATACCAGGCAGCCCCTAATTGGTTAAGAAA
Source organism: Sequoia sempervirens (assembly GCA_007258455.2). NCBI lineage: Eukaryota > Viridiplantae > Streptophyta > Pinopsida > Cupressales > Cupressaceae > Sequoia > Sequoia sempervirens. Next base: position 42,449,971 of record VDFB02000017.1, on the reverse strand, counting down.
TTCTCTGTGTGAATTTTATTTACATGGCTTTTTAATTCCATCTGAAATAGAATAGAACCCTCTTCTATATATTGGTGATATCCATTTGAGATCATTTATGTCATAGGCAGCAAATGAAGCAAATTATGGTAGGAAATGGGAAACATATGAGGAAGCTGAAAGGAATGAGCCTATTCCATTACGCTCTCAAAGTTCAAACCCCCATGCAATGTTGAAAACCTAGTTTACTCTGGCATATGGCATTCATAATAATACAGCCAGAATGAAAATATTTGATCTCAGGAAATAGGTATATGATAAATTTCAGGAACAGCCATATTCATTTTGGAGACTGGCATACACTAGAAGTGAGAAAAGGTGGGAAAGATTAACTGTTGTGCTAAGAAGGTCCGAACCTCGCAGTCCCCTAAATTTCACAGTAGCTCTTAAATGACCAAGAAGATATACACAATTGGGACTTCAAAAGATATTTGAACTATGGTTGTCGTTGTCATTTAGACCTCCTGTGCTAATGTGGCCCCTTTATCCTTACCAAGCTACAAATCTCAATGATGATTTAGAAGCTCTTAGGTATGAGAGGTGGGAGACTTTTAGAGGATTTTATTACAGGTTTGGAACTCCATTTCAGAGTCACACCACAACCACTGATTTTAGAGAAACTACCAGGAAAGTTAATGCTGGAGGACCAACATTGGGCTAAGTAGGGGGTAGAATGATGAGCTTAAAATGTGCTCATAGTTTGGATATTATGATGAACTTTTAATACCATTACTTTTGTTATTCGTAGTTGTTTAAACTCTTTTGAAACCTTTTATTGGGATATCCTGTAGCAAAATATTTTCATATTCCTGCAGCCTATTATGTTGACTTGACTACATTTATTACCCTGTTCACTCCTTAAATGACTGGTATATCGCATACAATTTTTGAATGATGAAATAGATTTAAATATGTGATTAATGAATGGATGTTGTGTATGTGCCATACGCCTTTTTCTTTCACATTTGTTACCTTTTGTTTCGTAGGTTGTTGAAGAAGGTATCATCAAGTCAAGCATAGTTGATCTTGGCCTTGCAGTAAAGTTTATTTCCTGCATGACTTCGAGGAAGCTCTGGCAAAGACTCTTTGACCGAAACCATTGGGAAGGATTTTTAATAGAAGTCAATCTAGAAAGAGTGAAGTGCTAGATTCTCTATTGATTGGGTTCAACACATAAATTCATTTATGAACTTTGTTCCTTGATTTTTGGATACACTTTACTTTCATGTCTTTCTTTGATAGGGTTAGTTAGTTAATTGCTCTCCTAATTTTAAATATAGTACTCCTCCTGCGTGAGTGAGAAACGAGATAACAGTTAGTAAGGTAGAAGCATAGTGATAGAGAGATAACATATATCATGTAAGAGTCAGTATGATAATGAAAAGCAGAATCTGTATGACAAAAGATAGAGTTTGTTGTTAGTTTCCATATCAACAAAGCAATGTATACCATTGTGTTTTCATGAATAAAGTTTGATGAAGTTCTGAGTTTAGCACTTGCTTAATCAGTAGATGCTTGCTAAGGGGGCCCACTTAGTAAGTATATGTAGCTAGTAAGTTAGCTATTCTTTTCTGTTGATCATCAGTTAGCTTTCATCTTTGAAGTTTTCATACAAACTCAGTCTTGTATTGCTCCTGCAGCATCAGGAATCCATCCCTGTGCCTGTTCCTGTAGCATAAAGTCAGTTCATAGTTTGTGTTTCAGTCGTAGCTATTATGGTTTCTGTTTTAATCAAATCATAGTTGAGTTAAAAGAGCTTTGCATTACCTTCCTATAGCGTAGATAGAATTCCTTTCAAGTATTTATTTCTATTAAGTTTTGACCGAAACTAGTTCTTAGTGCATATATTGTACTGCGCCATTTAAAGTATACGTTCCCTAGTTTGATAAGTAAATGAATGTCCATAGAGAGGTATTAGTCACTTGTTGGAATTTCCAATTCCTTGGAAAGGTTTTACTGTGATTTTCATATCTTTTTGTGGGCACGACCAGAATCTACTTCACCTACTCTTCCTACTGAGCATATGCCTATAACTGATACGGTTTCTAAGGAGCCTATTTTGCAATGTCAAGACAAACCACCTTTTCCTCAGAGGTTGCAAAGTACTACATTTAAATCCATGGAAGAACCCACTTTTGAAATTTTGGATCAGCTCAAGAATATACAAATTCAAATTCATTTATTTCAGGCTATTAAAGAGGCCTATTTGAAGAAGCCTGGATGGAAGAAAAAAGATCCCCAAACAATTCATGTCTTAGGGATACTAGCTGATATAATGTTGGGAAATGTAGTCATTCCAAAGTATATTGATCCTGGAAGTCCCGTAGTGCAAATACATATAAATGGCCAAATTGTAAAAAATGTTTTGATTGACTTAGCTGCTACCATTAATGTCATGACAAAGCATACTATGGACTCCTTGAACATTTCAAATATTAGGTTTACACCTACAGTTCTGCAACTTGTAGATAGCTCCATAGTTAAACCTGATTGGATGGTGGAAGATGTAATTGTCACTCTTGAATCTTGGGAGTATCTAGTTGATTTCACAATATTATCAGTTAAGGCAACTTTAGGAGGGTATCGAGTTATCCTTGGTAGACCATGGCTAGCCATTGCTGATGCTTTTATAGGATGTTGTTCTGGAGATATGACCATTTTTTATGGACAGTCCACAAAAAAATTGGCTTTGTATCCACCTACTAGACCTCAACCAGATTTGTCCCAACCTATTTGGCTAGATGTGGGGGAAGAAACTGAAGAAGCCAATTTTTTGGCTCAATTAATGATGCTTCAAAATGATCCATTCTCACAACTTTAGAATGAGGATGCTTTTCTTTTTCAAATTCTACAGTTTAACTCTGATACTGGTAGTTCATCTGATACAAATAGTAGCCATCTACAATGTTTCCTGCAGCAACTAAATTCTGAGAGTTCATTGCCTAAACTTCGTGCAATTTTTCATAACTTGCTTCCACAAGAGGTACAAACATCACCTGTAGATTCTATGAGTAATCTCACTAAGCAGATAGAATTATTTCCAGGTCATTGTTTGAATATCATTAGTGAGCTGTCACAATCTCAACAGGCTGTCTTATTAAAAATGCTACAAGATCAACATAAAGCTTTTGCATGGGAATATGGGGACATGCAAGGAATAGATCGTCAAATTTGTACCCACAAGATCTATATCAAAGAAGATTGTTTACTAGTTAGGCAGCCTTAAAGAAGAGTAAATCCAACACTTAGAGAAATAGTTAAAAATGAGCTTCAAAAGTTACTTGATGTTGGTTTTATTTACCCAATCTCTGATAGTCAATGGGTTTCTCCATTAGTTATTGTCCCTAAGAAAGGTGGAAAATGGAGAATGTTTGTAGATTACAGAGAGTTGAACACTACCACTAAAAAAGATCAGTTTCCACTACCATTCGTAGACCAAGTACTAGACTCACTGTCTGACAAAAGATATTTTTGCTTTTTGGATGGTTACAGTGGGTACAATCAGATAAAAATTGCCCCTGAAGATCAAGATAAGACTACTTTTACCTGTCCATGGGGAACATTTTCTTACTCGGTCTTGCCTTTTGGTCTATGCAATGTGCCAGCAACATTTCAGAGAGCAGTAATTAGTATCTTTGTTGGTATATGTCATGACTGTATGGAGATTTATATGGATGATTTCACTGCCTATGGAGTCACATTTGAAGAAGCACTGGTGAATTTAAAAAAAATATTGAAAAGGTGCAGAGAGAAAAATTTGTCTCTAAACAGTGAAAAATGTTTTCTAATGATGGAAGAAGGTATTGTTCTAGGCCATCATATTTCAAAAAATGGAATTCAAGTTGACCCTGATAAAATTGAAGTTTTCCTGAATTTATAAACTTCTGCAAAACAAAAGGATGTTAAAAGCTTTCTTGGCCATGTAGGGTATTATAGAATGTTTATAAAAGATTTCAGTAAAATTGCCAGCCCACTTTATGCTTTATTAACTAAGAATTCTCAATTCGAGTGGACAGAGGCCTGTGAAAAATCTTTCTTGCTACTAAAGGACTTGCTTACTAAAGCCCCTATTCTTCAAGGTCCAAAATAGAATTTTTCTTTTCACATACATGCCAATGCCTATGATTTTAGTATAGGGGAAGTCTTAAGTCAAAAAAAAAATCAATTGAGCATGCTATCTACTTTATTAGTAAGAACCTTCAAGGTCTTGAGCTAAACTATACTGTTACAGAAAAGGAATTGCTCGCAATAGTGTATGCTTTGAATAAATTTAGGCATTATGTCATAGGTTATTAGATATTCATCCACACTAACCATGCAGCAATCAAGTATCTGATGAACAAACCTACCATCTCTGGTAGATTGGCAAGATGGCTCTTGTTACAAGTATTTGACATTACAATCATTGATAAACTAGGAAGAGCTAATGTTGTGGCTGATTTTTTATCAAGACTTCAAATAGCTGCACTTGATAAATACAAGGTTATTGATGATAGGTTCCCAAATGAAAACTTGTTTTCCATTGCTGCACATACTCCATGGTATGCAGACATTGCCAATTATCTAGCAGCAAGCAGAATACCAGCTCACTTTTCTCCAAAAGAAAAGAAATTGTTAATAGAGAAAAGTTTTAACTTTTCATGGATTAGAAATTGTCTATTTTATACTGGACCTGATCAAGTAATGTGAAGATGTGTAAGAGAAGTTGAGACTTATGATATCTTGCATGCTTGCCATGATGAACCATGTGGGGGACATTTTGTAGCAAAGAGAACATCAATGAAGGTTCTTACAACAGGGTACTATTGGCCAATGTTACACAAGGATGTTGTGGCCTATACAAGGAAATGTGATAGATGCCAACATATAGGAAGACCAACCAAGTAAGATGAAATGCCACTATATCCATAGGTAATAGTCACCCCTTTTGATAAGCGGGGAATAGATTTTGTGGGACCAATTGATCCACCATCAAATGGCAAGTCATACATTCTAGTTTGAATGAATTATGTAACAAAGTGGGTTGAGGTAAAAGCTATGACTCATGCTCGAGATAACAAGGCTGCTGAATTTCTATATGAACAATTTTTCACTAGATTTGGAGTTCCCAAAGAGCTTGTAACTGATCAGGGAGCTTAGTTCACATCGAATCTGATCACTGCACTAATGAATGACTATAAAATAAAACACAGGAAGTCTAGCCCTTATCACCCTCAAGCCAATGGTCAGATGGAGGCTACAAATAGGGAAATTGAGGTGATCCAACAAAGATAATGCAGCTCCATAGAAAAGATTGGAGCAATAGACTTTCTGAAGCAGTTGGGGCCTACAGAACTACATGAAAGACAACAACTGGATTTACACCTTTTGAGCTACTTTATGGGAAAACAACCATGTTATCCATAAAATTTGAGCACAAAACTTTAAAGATAGCTCTTGAACTCAATATAGAAATATTTGATGCACAAAAGGACCAACTCCTATAGCTAAATGCTTTGGACGAAATGAGAAAAGGTGCCCTGCAACATACAAAAGTGATCCAACAACAAATGAAGAAATGGAATGATCAACACATCAAAACTAGGTAATTTTCTGCTGGTGATTGGGCTCTGTTATATGATTCTAGATATCAAGAAAACCAAGGTAAGCTCACAACATGCTAGCTTGGTCCCTATGAAGTTGAGAATGTGTTCAACAACGGAGCTGTACAGCTGGCGACAATTGATCTAGTGCATTTCAAATTGCTAGTTAATGGCCATCGACTCTGGTTGTACTATAAACCAGTCTCAAAAGAAGAATTCATGCAACAGCTCATTCAGGATCCTCCCGCTACTCTTCCTACAGCCGAAGGCTTTAGCCTTTCTCCTACAACTTCACTGTAATTTTGAAAAACATGCTCATAATAAAAATTTTCTTTTTAAGAAAACTTTTTTCTCCATTCTCACTTGTTACCACATCTCACTTCTTTATCTTCCATCCATCCATCCCATCCATCCATTCCATCCATTCATCTCGTCCACCCACATCACCCGTCCACCTCATCCATCTACATCACCCTTAATTATGATATCATTCCCAACTGTCAACTCATGAAGATGTCGTCATCTTTCTTCACACGTATATTCAATTATTAAAGGTACGCCATATCTTTTGTTATCGCATATTTGATTTATTTTATTCTATTCATTTACTACTATGACAGTACCAGTCATTATTACCCAATCTCTGCCTATTATTTAGTACATATGAGGACACATGTCATACTCTAAGTAAGGGGTGGAGTAATCCACCTTTTAAAACCTATCTTTTCACCGCTGTCAAAATTGTGTAGATAACCTTTATTTATTTTCTAGTACTTTCCAAATATGATCGCATGTCTTTTTTATTGCATGTTTTTCTTGTAAATTACAATCAAAACTGCTTGTTGAAAAAAGTTCATTTTTGGAAAAGAGAGAAATGTGATGGCACGACAGAAGAAGAAAACCAAAACAAGAAGGGAAACAGAGAGGAAATTTTTTGAATTTTCAGCAGGGAGTTGAGTTCAGCTAGAGGAAAACTGTTAACATGGGTGGTCAGCTGGTGCGACATGAGCCTGTAGCTTATGAATTATTATTGCAAAATCCTCAAACAGTCCAGGCATTCAGCCTCTATGGATGGTTAAGCTACTTCTTGAGTTTAAATGATTTTGATGAGGAGGCTATTGCCAAATTTTTGAGAACCCTTTCTAAAGGGGAAGCTACTATATGGGGTCTAACGGTTGTTGCAACTGAAGACAGAGTTGTTGAAGTAACCGGGCTTCCAGCCGTTGGAGAAATTTTTTCTCCAGATGCTGCCTCTATAAGGGTTGAGTTTTCAATGCCCACTAATGGACCTTTGGAAGTCTCCAAGCAGGGATGCAAGCAGGTATCATTGCCTCCTCCTTATTTAGAATACACTACTTATATAATCAGGTATTTAACCTGTGAAGGTTGTTTCTCCTACCTCCATTCTTATCATTTCAAATTATTAGGTCATATGAGGCATGGGTTAGTTGTAAATATTTTGAATTTCTTGTTAAAATCTCTGGAACAAAGTGCCCACGGAACCCAACAAGGGAAAGATAATTCTATTGCTCACCATGGCCTTATCAAATTATTGATTAAACGCTCTTTGAGAGATGTCTCACCTCTTTCCTGGTAACAATTCATTGCTCAAAAAGCTTGAAAATTCCACAACCCCCTAGGGTACTTACCCCACGGCCTCAGAAAAAGAAAGAAGGAATTGCGTCTACCAGTAGAAGAACAGGGCAAGGGGCATCTACTCCTGTAGCACCTAGTCCTGCAGCTCCCCCACTAGAATCCTCTACTCGGGTACAAACTAGGTCTGCCACTAGGAGAGAGAAGTGAAAAATAAAGGCAGGAGAGTCATCTGGGGCATAACAAACCCCAGAGTTTGACCCTAGTTCTCAAGAAAGGCAATGCTCTTCTCCTGCAACACCTTCCCCTGTAGTTGTCTCTCCTATAGCAACACCTGTTGCTAACACCAGTTCACCATCATCCTCTGGTTGGGAAGAACCCTCTAGGTAGACCAGAAAGAGGAAGGCTACCAGAACACATCTTGTAGCCGCACCAGTGCCAAGAAGAGTTTCCACAAAGAAACAATGTAAGACCTCCCATGCTTCACCTCAACCAGAGGTTATTATAATTTTAGAAGAGTCCGTAGAGTCTAAATTTGATGTTTCTTAGAATGTGTCTAAGAATGCTACATAGAGTTCATTCGTTCTTGAAGAGGAACAAGTTGAGACAAAGGAAATGGGCCATAATGAAAAAGGGTTACCAAGTCTTAATGACTTGGCTACCGCTGCTATGCAGTTTTCGGGGAAGCACAGTCTTCTCCACTGCAGCAACAAGAATTCATCCTGCAACAAGAGCGAGAATGGGCTGAACAATTGGATGTGGCGAGTGAAACTACATTTCACCCTGCAACTTTTAAAGCCATTGTTGTTTATAAGAAGACATTTTTGATTGAGTTTCTGGAATATGTCAAAGCTAACTGAGAAACAGTTACATTGCAAGCCCTGACTTTCCAGTAACTAGCCCAGACTAACATGCAACAAAGTCTATGGGAGGTAGAAAGGAAGAAACTAAAAAAGGTAATTGAAAGTTAGAAACAGAAATTTTTTGAGTTAAAAACAAAAATGGATAAAATGTTAAAAGTAACTGGTCAGATTATGTAATGCAGACCACCACCCAGATTTTATGCTCTGTGCCTTAAGGAACAATTCCTATGGTTCCAACTAATGAGAATTTCCAGAAATTAAGATCCTATACTTCACACTGCTAAAGAATTTTACGTCACATACCAGGCAGCCCCTAATTGGTTAAGAAATTCTCTGTGTGAATTTTATTTACATGGATTTTTAATTCCATTTGAAATAGAATGGAACCCTCTTCTATATATTGGTGATATCCATTTGAGATCATTTATGTCATGGGAAACAAATGAAGCAAATTATGGTAGGCAATGAGAAACATATGAGGAAGCCGAAAGGAATGAGCCTGTTCCATTACGCTCTCAAAGTTCAAACCCCCATGCAATGTTGAAAACCTGGTTTACTCTGACATATGTCATTCATAATAATATAGCCAAAACAAAAATATTTGATCTCAGAAAATAGGTATATGATGAATTTCAGGAACAGTCATATTCATTTTGGAAACTGTCATACACCAGAAGTTAGAAAAGGTAGGAAAGATTAACTGTTGGGCTAAGAAGGTTCGAACCTCACAATCCCCTAAATTTCACAGCAACTCTTAAACAATCAAACAGATATATACAGTTGGGACTTCAAAAGAGATTTGAACTGTGGTTGCCATTGACATTCAGACCTCCTATGCTAATGTGGCCCCTTTATCCTTACCAAGCTACAAATCTTAATGATGATTCAGAAGCTCTTAGGTATGAGAGGTGGCAGAATTTCAGAGGATTTTGTTATAGGTTTGGAACTCCATTTCAGAGTCATGCTGCAACCACTAATTTCTGAGAAACTACCAGCAAAGTTAATGCTGGAGGACCAGCAGTGGGCTAAGTAGGGGGCAAAATGATGAGCTTAAAATGTGCTCATAGTTTGGATATTATGATGAACTTTTAATACCTTTACTTTTGTTATTCATGGTTGTTTAAACTCTTTTGAAACCTTTTATTGGGATATCCTATAGCAAAATATTTTCATATTCCTACAGCCTATCGTGTTGACTTGACTACATTTATTGCCTTGTTGACTCCCTAAATGACTGGTATATCACATATAGTTTTTGAATGATGAAATAGATTTAAATATGTGATTAATGAATGAATATTGTGTATGTGCCATATGCCTTTTCTTTTGTATCTATTACCTTGTGTTTCACAGGTTATTGAAGAAAGTATGATCAAGTTAAGCGCAACCGATCTCAGCCTTGTAGTAATGTCTATTTCCTACACGACTTCGAGGAAGCTCTGGCGAAGACTCTTTGACCGAAACCATTGGAAAGGATTTTTAATGACAATCAATCTAGAAAGAGTGGAGTACTAGATTCTCTCTAGATGGGGTTGAATGGATAAATTCATTTATGAAGTTTGTTCCTTGATTCGGGGATACACTTTACTTCCATGTCTTTCTTTGATAGGGTTAGTTAGTTAGTTGTTCTCCTGATTTTAAATAAAGTACTCCTCCTGTGCGAGTGAGGAAGGAGATGATAGTTACTAAGATAGAAGCATAGTGATAAAGAGATAGCAGATATCATGTAAGAGTCAGTATGATAATGAAAAACAAAATTTGTATGACAAGAGACAGAGTTTGTTGTTAGTTTCCATATCAACAAAGCAATGTATACCATTCTGTTTTCATGAATAAACTTTGATGAAGTTATGAGCTCAGCACCTGTGTAATCAGTAGATGCTTGCTAAGGGGGACCACTTAGTAAGTATATGTAGCTAGTTAGTTAGCTGTTCTTTTCTATTGATCATCATTTGAAGTTTTCATACAAACTCAGTCTTGTATTGCTCCTGCAGCATCAAGAATCCATTCTTGTGCCTGTTCCTCTAGTATAAGGCCAGTTCAGTGTTTGTGTTTCAATCATAGCTGTTATGGTTTCTGTTTTAGTCAAATCATAGTTGAGTTAAAAGAACTTTGCATTACCTTCCTATAGTGTAGATAGAATTCCTTTCAAGTATTTATTTCTGTTATGTTTTGACTGAAACTAGTTCTTAGTGCATATATTGTGCTGCGCCATTTAAAGTATATGTTCCCTATTTTGACAAGTAAATGAATGTCCATAGAGAGATATTAGTCACCTATTGGAATGTCCAATTCCCAGGAAAGGTTTTACTGTGATTTTCATATTCTTTTGTGGGCGCAACCATTAGGGATTTAAATTAAATCAAAGGGATATTAAAGGTGATTTCAGACTTCATTAAATAAAGGTTTGATTTATTTAATCAAGGAGGGTGATGTTATGATCAAGTTCATTTATTTAATTTAAATTGATGACTTTAGGAGATTGACCAAATAAAATATATTTATTTGATGAATGGATGAATATGACCTAATCAAATGTATTATACCAATTTTGCATGTCTACAAAAAGGTTCAATTAGTTTTGATGGAGTGCATAGTACTGATGATGTGTATTATGTGAAGGGTTTGAGGCATAACCTTCTAAGTGTTGGTTAAATGTGTAGCAATGTCTTTAAAGTTTCATTTTAGAACAATAACTATGAAATGAGGAAAGGATCTAGTAATGGAGATATGATTGCTATAGGAAGAACTCTTGGAAACATCTATTAGCTAAAAGGAGTTTGGAGTCATTGTATTGTATCTTGGATTGGTGAATTTGGTTATGGCACCAGAGAATGGGACATGTGTACTTTGATAACTTGGTCAAGATCAATGCAAAGGAGATTGTTCGATGACTTCCTAGAATCACAAGACCTGCTAATGCCATTTCTAGAAGCTATCAATTGGGTAAGTAGAGAAGATGTAGTTTTAAAGGAAAGGAACATTCTACTACTGGAATGTTGGAATTAGTACATATTTATCTTTGTGGTCTAACTAAGACTAGAAGATTGGATGGTGATTTATATTTTATGTTGCTTGTTGATGATTACACTAGAATGAGATGGGTTGCTTTTCTTAGAGAAAAGAATCAATACATGGATAGGTTTAAGGTATTCAAAGCAAGAGTGGAAAATGAAGTAAATCTAAAAATCAAGTGTTTGATATTTGATAGAGGTATATAATTCACTTTTGGTGAATTTAATGCATTTTGTGAGGATCACGACATAAAAAGACAATTTTCTTCTCCAAGAACCCTCAATAGAATGGAGTAGTTGAAAGGAAAAATAGGACAGTTCAGGAAGCTACTAGAACTATGATGAAAGAGTCTAATGTACTAGATGTATATTGGAGAGAAATACATACTATTTTTTATATTCTTAATAGAGTTCAAATCAGGCAACAACAACACAGACACCTTTTGAGCTATGGACTGGTAAGACTCCTATTGTGAAATATTTAAGGTATTTGGAAGTAGATGCTACATTAAAAGAGATGATGAAAATCTCAGAAAGTTTGATGCTAGATGTGATGAAGGAATATTTCTTGGATACTCTAGTACTAGCAAGGCATATAGATGCTTTAACAAAAGATTGAGAAAGATCATTGAAAGTGCTAATGTGAAATTTTATGGAGTCATACATAGACCTATTGAGATAAGTGAAGTTGAACCTAGTGATCCTATCCACCAACATATACCTAAAGAAAATAAATAAGAAGAGAAAGAAGAAGAAGAATAATAAGTGGAAGAAGAAGAAGAAGAAGAAGAAGAGAATGAACTACAACATGCTACTAGGAATCCTAAATATGTACAGAAGAATCATTTGGAAGATTAGATAATTGGATATAAGAGTGAAGGTGTGAAGAAAAGAAGCAGAGTTTTAGTTAAGTTAAATTTGTGTTTACTCTCCAAACTAGAACCTAAATTTGTAAAAGAAGCATGTGAAGATGAAAGTTGGATGAGAGCTATGAAAGATGAACTAGATGATAGAAAATAATTAGACATGGGAAATAGTCCCTAGACCTATGAACAAAAATGTGATTGGTTTTGTTGGTTTGTTTTACTATAACCAGATTAGTCTTCTAATCTACCTATGGAATTAGTAATTCCAATCAAGGGTAGCTCAAAGGACCTAGACCAAGTGATGAGGATTTTAAAGGCCTCCTACACTTTGGGCTCTACAAGACCCAGGAGGGTGATCCTTTAATGTGTTTACTACCTCTGCACCATTATTATAAACAACATGAATAATAATTGATAATATCACTTAATATCCCAACACAATAGGATAATATCGAATAGAATTGGATATTCATTGATTATATCAACTATTTGGAGCATGAGATAGTCATTTGACTTGCAATTTGTAGCAAGCTCTAAGCAAATATGAAAAAATACTAAATTATATGAATAAGTATGACTTAGATTAGTGCCATATATCCATTGCAGGAGTCAAATTCATAAGAATCTAAAGGTTCATGATAGATTTATTAGATAACATATAGGAGCCTTGACAATTTTGCATTACAAGTTCATCAGTACACATTCTAACCCAATACTACTTATTAAATCCTTATACAAAACATATCCACCTATAATCCCATTTCAGCATTTTAATTAATTCCTTGAATTAAAGCTAAAAAAAGCATCACACACACCACAACAGTGAGATGAATGAAACAACCCTTAGTCATGTTATTCAAAATTCAAATATGAATGTATAGTGGAGAGACATGAGTTTGAATTTATCATTTCAACTCAAATGCTAGTATTGTTATGCAAAATTAAATCCCCATAAATTCAAACCTACTACAAAATGACCCAGAACCTAAATTGTATTTCTCTCTAAAACCATCTATCTTTACAATTGATCTGCAACTTCACCTAGACTCGACCCAAAATTATCTAACTTTCTAACTCATACTTCTGGCCTTAAATCCTTCTTATAGAAAATGAAGGAGCAAACAAGCATTGGGCCAGAAAGTACATGTGTCACCAACCAAATGATGCCCCTAGTGATATTCCAAAAATATGTTACAATAGCCATCACCCTGGAGAATATTCTTCTTTATCATGCTAGTTGAAAATAGTTGACGCAACAATAAAAAACCACAAGAAACCCATGCCAAGACTGCCATCAAGGTAAAACTAGAAATCGTTGTAACCCCAGCTTTTGATTTACCACCATTAGTAGTCCATTCTTTTATTCTTCCTTAGTCAAATATTTAGTTACCCTTTAAAAAAAACTGACACAATCACCAACATGGCAATAAGGGGCCTAACATACCATATGTTGTGAAGGAAGTCCGCATGGCAGTCACCCGCAATATCGCAATCAGTAAAAATCCTACAAATTTTCATCACACGATGGTGGGAAAACATAGATCTTGAGCATTAGTGATCTTGTTCCTTCAACATGGTCACCAACCTTATCATTAATCATAAAGCAACTTTCCCACCAAGATTATAAAAATCCATCAATTTAAAACACGTGCACCTTAAGAGCACATTAGTAACCTTCCTTTTAATGTATTTAAAGTTAGATTAATGTACCATGGTATTTCCTTTATTCCTTAAGCTCCATCAAATGAGACACGTGGCACCCACTTGTGATATCGTGATCAATAACAACCTTGTAACTCTTGATCACATGATGGTGAGCAACCATTGATATTTGATGATATTTGATGGATGGTAAACCAAGCCTATCCCCATCGGACTCACCAGAAAGGAAATGTGGTGCCTTCCTGTGATATCGTCATCAACCAAAGTAGTGTGGTGGGGTCATCGCTGGATAGTGGGCAATGATTGAGATTGAAAGGCAATTGATCAATAGTAGCACAAAATTTATCCCTCTGAAAAATAAAACATTTATAAAAATAAAAAAGGGGCATCACTAGGAAGATGACAAAAAATGACATAAGTTGTTTCTAAATGATGAAAGATGGGGCCAACCAAGACTTAGGAAAATAAAACCCAACGGAGGAAATAAAATATTTGACACCAAAGGGACCTAGCCTAGATGGAATGATAGAACATAATATGTTTTAAATCCCCTAAAAAAGTAACAATGAAATAGATCCCAACCAAGGAATAAAATAAACACAAGTGTTTTACATGTAAAAAACGCTAAAACCCCAACCCTAAGAAATGTCCAACACCATGAAAGACTAGTGAGAAAAGGTAGGGCCTGAGTGAAAAATAAGGAGCAAAAATTTGAAGTTCCATTAGGTTCAAAATGGTTGTTCTGGAACAAACTGAATGAATGTGGAGTAGTATGGAATAAGGTAAGAATAGTATGCAAAGGATATTCACAAGTTGAAGGTATATATTCTGAAGAAAGATTTGTCCCTGTAGCCAAAATGGAAGCTATAAGAATGTTTTTGGTATTCTTTGCACACAAAGACTACAAGGCATATCAAATGGATGTTAAGTCATCTTTTCTAAATGGTGAGTTGGAGGAAGAAGTGTACATGGAGAAACCTAAAGGGTTTCAGTTGTCTCGCAATATGGACATGTTCTGTAAATTGAAGAAAGCATCGTATGGATTGAAGCAAGCTCCCTAAGCTTGGTATGCAAGACTATGTAGATATCTACCAAAGTAGTGATTCAACAAAGGTTCTACAAACAACAACCTCTACTTCAAAATGTAGGGTAAGAAGATGTTGATTGTAGTTGTCTATGTTGATGATATCATCTTTGGTGGAAATAAAAGCATGTGTAAAAATTTCCCTAAAGAAACATAAAAAGAGTTTGAGATGTCTATGATTGGTGAATTGAATTTCTTCCTTGGTCTACAAGTGAATGAAACTAATAAAGGGATATTCATTTCACAATATAAGTATGTAAAAGAGTTGTTAAATTTTTTTGGGATGGAGGATTCTAAACGGGTTTGTACTCCTATGGTAACTAGATGTAAGCTAAGCAAGGATGATGAATCAACTAAGACTAATAAGAGAAAATATAGATCCATGATTGGCGGATTGTTGTATCTTACTGCTACCAGACCATATATTATGCATGCAGTGTGTTTAGTTCCTAGATTCCAAGCGGATCCTAGAGAAGCACATCTTATAGCTATTAAATGGATATTTAGATATCTTAAAGGCACATCAGATTAGGGACAAAATCTATGGTCTGTGGGAAGTTTTCATTTATCAGGGAACTTAATGTTTCAATGAGTAGCCATTTTTTTACTACTTCCTGAAGATTCTTTTAGGATAGGGTTGAAGCAATCAAATTTATGATGGTCTTGTAAAGTAGCCCTGTAATCAAAATATTTTGATTTACCTCTTAAAAATTACATATGCACATTTAAGTTAAATCTAAAGTACTCTTCAATTACTAGAGAGTACCGCCTTTATCTATTTTTGTTTCCTTGCAGCTAAAGTTGAACTCATTACAACATAGGGGACTAGCCAACAAAATACAGAGTATCTCACATTTTTATGTCCTTTTCTTTAGTAGGTATTGAGGTTGGCAAGTGATGTGTGTTGTCTACAGGGATGAGGTCTAAACTCAGTACTCTCAAAGACAATTTAGCCAGCCCAAATAAAGCATTATGTATGCTATTTATCACCCCTCCTAACCATTGTAAGACATTAATGTAGACTATTATCATGCCATACCCACTGCATGGTTAGAATAATCTCTATCTTCTATGTCATGAATACACTTCAATTAGTAAAAGCTTTTAATTTTATCCATTTAGCTTTCAATAGTTGAAAATAATGATTTATTTTCATAATATCATCTACCTGAAAAATGTGTATTTAATTGAACCAGAGGAAAGTGGTTCAAGAAACAAAACTTTTCTAATTCTTGTTGCCTAGAGATCCGCCTGGTTTGACATGTTGGTGAGTCACTCATCTATTGGAAATATAAAATAGAAAGATATGTTTACCCAAGACTTTGTATCATCTAAATTTATGCTCAAACAAGTGGGCTCTTTATAGAAGAAAGATTGGACTAATTTCACTTTCTTGAATTTGGCGGGTTCCTAAAGGAAAAAGAAATGTATCAATTCAATTACAATGAAATAGTGGTATTCATTGAAGGGATAACTAGAGGAACTATATATATTGGCATTGGTAATAGTTTCTATTTTTTAATTAACTACTCACTTTGGCTTTGAAGTTTTTAAAAAATAATTTGGGCATGTTTTTTTCACTCTGTCATTCATATCATACTTGAAATTTTTTAAAGCTCCCATTCTAGGATAGGTAAAGCAGCATCTAGGAGATGTTTTAGGAACACAGCTTTAACACTTTCCATTTGCATTAATTACATAGATTTGTACCTACCAAATACATTTTTGTGAAAGTCTATGCCCTTTTTGACATGTCCTTTACACACAAGCCAAACAATTATTCTTTACGCTTGCTAGGTTTACATATGCCATTTGCATTAATTGAAAGTATTTCAACAAGCATTATGGTAAGAACTTTTATATCTACTAAGTGCAAGTCTCTAAGAAACCACTCATTTGATTTCACACTTGTTGAATCCGTCATTCGGTTTTCCAACTACCAATTTACTAGATCTTATCACTAGCCCACTTTATATTGTTCTCATTCTTAGTCATTTGAGCCTTGTGAACTATAAGGCCTTCCATCTCAAAAGAAACAATCACTAATCTCAAAAGAAAAAAAATAGTTGTAAAAAAGGGTTCTTTTTTATTCATCTCACAAGAGCCACACCCATCAGTAGCTCAGGGGATCCTACCTACTTTGTTGAAAGCTTTGAGATCTTTTATGCATAAATGATAATATTAGAAGTTTGTGTCAATATTTTTGGGATATAATTTGACTTTTATATTAAATGAACATAGATTTCAACAAGCTTTTAGAATCTTATCTCCATTGGTAAGTAATGATTAATTAGTGGGTAGCTATACTTTCCCAGTGTTCCATTTATTACTAAGTCTCACATCAACATTATTATTGGAAATAAGTTATGGTATTCGATGTGGAAGCAATTCCTCATAATTCTATACAATCTTTTGATGGCACTCAGTGGAAATGAATACAACATGATTAAATACAATTGATAAGGTTGTGTGAACAAAAAAAGTCTATGTACATGTTTATTAATAGGATGATGACTTAGTAAGTTGCAACATTAAGGATACATAAAAATTGTACAATTTTTTGTATATGAATATTGTGTTATTATCAAGGTGATGAATGCAAGGTCATTGGTGTTTTCTAGCATGGAAATGCTTTAGAGAAACGAATTGAAGTCAGTAAAGATCATTGGGGTTTGTTGTCTTAATATTGTGTTTTTCTATTCATTTTTTGTCAATATCATATTGATGTTCAATATTAATCTTGTTGTTTCTCTCCACTAATATTAATATTTTCTTTGAGTACATAATTAGTGAACTATTGGATTTGTCGAACAATCACTTCTTAACATTTGTTCTTTTAGATGATTTCTTTTCTTAAATGTTTCTTTAATATACCAATGTTTTATTTGCATGTCTCTTGAAGACAATGGAGTAGCAAGACGAAGAAAATATGCAAATAAAAAAAATTGAATTTGAAAAGTGGGCATTGGAACTAGAAAAAGAATTTTAAATGATTATTGTAATAGCCTAGAGCCTCCATTTACTGCTTCAATTTTCTGTTTTAAGCCAACTAGAAATTTTTTTTTCAAAGTTCGATTAAAATTGAATTTTAAAAACTCACTAGAATTTGGGTTTTGAGGTCTAAAATCATTAAATCAATCTCACACATAAAATTTGGTGCTTAAAAAGGAATTAATTTCTATCTAATGTTAAAATGAACAAGTGATTTCATGTTTTTATAAAAAAAATTGCAAAGTAATTTCACTTAAAAAGACATATGTACTTCTCTCGTGTTTCACGACGATCTTGAGAATCAAAAGTATTTTTGGTGACATTAAATTTCATAAAATATTGCTTCCACATTTTCATTTTGGGAACTAAAATTGAACAAATCTTGCAAGTGTGAGTTAGGTATATTGTGTGCATTCTTCCTTTTTTTCTAAACAAAGGTTGATCGAACTACGAATGTGCTTGCTTGTTGTTAGTTACCTTTAGAGGGGCTTGCCTTAGAGAAACATCCGAAAGGAGAACTCAAAAGTGACTCCAACTAGTTTTTCATTTGGGTTGGTATATAAATGGATAAGACTAAACTGTCAAGTCCTCATTGTATGTAAGCCTTATTCATATAGGTTCTTTTAGAACAAGGTACTACTGTAAAAAGTATAAGTGCCCCTAGTAGCATTGATTAAAGCCTTTAGTGGCTTGCTCGACACTCACAAGGTGCCATGTCCTTGATGTCATGTCATTAAAAACCTTTTTTGTAGTAGCCAACCAATCCATCCAATGAGTCTATCAAAGTGGTGCATTGGAACTTAAATTGCATGAAGTTACTTGCCATGTCCGATCTTCGTTGAAATATAGAGGTTAAGACTTCATTCTTAACATACCTTTATATTTTTTCCTTGGTTGCATGTAAAATCATCTCTTTTACTACAAATAGCATGAGGAAATACCACCAAGAAAAATGTACCAATTGAGCTAGGATGTTATATTGCTTGTGAGTCAGTTTGAAAACACAATGCTTGGATCCAAAATATTGAGACAAACTTTAAACAAATCACTCAAATTTGAAACCCTTTGGGAGAAGCAAATATCCTTGAACAAATTTACATGCCCTTTCTATCCCTTGGGATTCATGTCCTTAGAGGTTTATAGAAATTTACATTTCATCTCAATTTGCTCCTACTAAGGTAAACGTTAGGAAACCTTTGCCCTGATTTACTTGATTTCCACATAATGCATTTTTTGGGATGAAAGAAAATTAGGACATTGGACATTCAACTTGAAAAGTAATCAAGAAGTATTTGTGGTAAAAGGAATCCATTAATCAAAGATTAATTCAATTGGACCCCACACATGTGCTTGTGTATCTTTTGATCATATGGTTTTTCATGCAAACATTGGTCTTTTGGGTTTTGAACTACTCTTAGAGAGAAGCATGTTCTTCACTATCTTGGTCTTGTAAACAAGGTTATCATTGGGTTCACTTAGGATCAAATCAAACATTTCATCCATTCCAAACATTCATCATCTTCATTCCACCAAAAAACTTTAGAACTTTGGAAACATAATTATCTAGACATAGGTACATCCTTAAACCAAATAAAAAATCATCTATTTGGTTAGCTATGTGTTAATGAATCCTTCCTTGCATACTTAGCTAAATTATCACCCTTTTTAATGAATTCATCATAAGATCATATCTAACATCTTAGGGTTTACAAGTTCCAAATCCAATCAAACCAATCAAAATCAAACCCTCAAGTCTAGAATTGATCCAAAGTTCCTAAACATTCAATGCCATACCATTCACCCCTTTCATCCTTCATCTCATCGTTGGTACTAAGAACCTTAGAGGTCACTTTCCCAAGTCTATCAACCAAACACCCAATGCATGACCCTTTAAACAAACAACATCATCCCACCAAATCCATTCATGCCAAATGTGAATGTACCAAGTACAAGTCGTCTAAACATGAACATTTCAAATCTTCACTTGGTAAAATTTTGGGTAAACATGTTTGTTAATCATACAAATTCTATTCAAAGTCCAAAAAAAATGTTAACTCCATGTATTGATCAAAGTCAAGGTAAAACCATGTAAAATCAAAGTTACCTAAATCAAGGCAATATGATTCCCAAACACAACAATGTTCAATTTCAACCTATAATGCCAAATCTAAACGTCATCCAAAATCATAACATTGTCCAACATCAATTTTTCCATGATCTCATGCAAACACCACCATCATACATTCCAAATCCGCTTAAACAAAATCCAAACCAACTATATCAAGAGTTCCAAGATCAAAATCAAGACCAAGTTTTGCTAGACCAAATTGCTTCATTTGACAAACTAATTGAAGCCTTGAAACAAGAGACATTTTTACTCCAAAATCAATACAATCTTCCATTGGTTGAACAATGTCACCAGAGCATTGAGTTGTATCCACAACCACATCAAGAATAATATCTCTAATGTAAAGAGGTTGGAAATCAAGATCGACCACATCAACAAATCCAACCCCCACATCTCGAAGATCAATCACCACATCTCAAAGATCAATCATCACATCTCCAACATCAATCATGACAAGAATCATCTTAATGAACACAAATCTCACAAGGTAACAAATGGAAATGCACACCACTTCGGGGACCCATCAAATTGATCGTGCAATATAGTTGGCACAAGGAAATCTCATTAAACTCCCTGTTTATGAGGATTATCAAGAGGCCTTAGTTATACCACTAGGGTATAACAAGAAGAACTTTTGTCACTTGCACAAAAAAAAGGGACACACAACATCGGATTGTATTCGACTCATAAATCTCATCTAAGACCTCACTGATCAAAAGATAATCACTATTGGGTACAATGATCAAGATCTATTCATCAATGAGAACCTTAAAGATGTTTCCACCTCATCCAATGATCAAATTAACATACCTTAAGAGTCACTTTTCAATCATGATCCAATTTGACAAATTTCAACATCATTTGACCCTATGGTTGAAGATATTCATAATCTCTCTATTGCAATTGTTGAAAAAAATATTCAAGACCTATCCATCAATGAGCATATTAAGTCTATGTTTCTACCCCATCCGATGATCAACTCACCATACATCAAGAACCACTTTTTAGTGATCTATTTCAAGGAGTGTTGGAATTATTTGATCAAATTGGCATAATCCATGACCCATCAACCAATGAACATATTGAAAATGTCTCTACATTTCCTAATGAGTTAGATGACATATCTCAATAATTTATTCCAGAGTAGGATCAAAATCTTTCACCAAGGTCCAACAATGGCCCTTTCCAAGAAATGTTAACCCCCTTTGACCTCATGATTACAAATACTAAAGGAATCCTCAACTCAAAACTTGATCCAAGTCCACTCAAATATCAAGAGGATATTCAACCAATTGCCATGACTAATGATAATATCCAAGAACCCCTTGAAAGCAATCCATCCTCTGAAACTGACCCATGTTAAGAACTTGATCCAAAGCACGATGAAAGCAACTCCGAAATCATTCAAGATCAAGAATTTGTATCTCCAAGATACTGTAATGATCTAATGGACACTCTCCTATCTATATGAGATGTTGCAAATGATGTTCAAATCCGCATAGCACATACTCTTCCATCTACTCATGAGATACTTTATATGGATAGAAACATAGATGATCTTCATTCAGAATACAATTCCTTTACTCCTGACATTATTACACAAAAAGTTTATGTTATTGATTCTTATAGTCAAACTAATTTTTCAACATCAGTATCAAATATATTGCAAATTTAGACTAAGGAAATCATGTATGAAGATATCCAACATTATCCACTCAAGGAAACTAGTCAAATAGAACAAGATATTTTGTAGTCAGCAGAGCATCCAATTGAAATAACATCATCTATAGTGGTCATTTATCAAATAATGCATTCCAAACAAGAGCTCTTAGAACATGCAAAATAAAATCATGAAGGTAGTGATTCCACAATACTAGGGGAAACTATGTCTCAAGAAAACATCAACATAGGGAGCACGAAGAGTCCTTATGATGAAACTAGTGTCAATACTAGAACCATCCACATCATGAATCTTCATCCACCCATCAACCCTTTCAAGAATTGGGACCAACATAAAAAGAAAGATTTGAATCAAAGCATAAAGAATTTTATCAAAGCAAAAGAAACAAAGCATGAAGGACACATCAAATACACATGGATACCAAAAAGTACAAAGAAATATTATCCCTATCAAACTCCATCAGTCAAAGAAACTATGGGGAAAAATAAAAAAGGGAAAAGTATCCATCAAAGATGTCCACAAAATAAAAAGTAGGCTTTTCAAGTGAAGTACAAAGTGTATCATACAGTTGGTCCTAATTCCAAGCACACTTTCGTATCCACCCATCATTCCTCATCTTCCCAAGTTTGGAGAGTCAAATATTCTAAGCTATCAACCAATCCATTATTTTATTCCTAAGCACACTCTATCAACGAAGTAGATCAGGAATCTCAAAAATTATATTCAAGTGCATGTATCTTGGAAAAACAACTTCTTCATGTAGGATATCGATGACACATTATGAAAAAGGTGTCTACATCAACACCACAAGGTGGTTTGACATGAGCTTAAAATCTTTTAGAAAAACCAAAAAAATCAAAAAATCATGAAAACAGTAAAGATAAAAATCGTCCTCTAGTGAAATCCACTATGGTGGCTCTTTAGGAAAGACCATGATGAAACCTAGAAAATAGGCACCATGTGTGGAATCAAGCATCTACGTGCACCAAATCAAGCTTAAGCATCTTATTCCATCCATAATAAATCTATCATTCCATCCATCTCAGGTATAATAAATCCATTCATCCATGAACCATTTATCCAATCCATTTTCATCCATTTGCATCCATCATCCAAGTTATCTTGTTCTTGATGGAAGTTTGGGGCACACGTTATACTTGCTTATGGTAAACATCTTGACATGGGTCATTTTCATTGATCCTATCCTACCCATTGTTAACTAAGCCATGAAGCATTATCCAATGAGAATTCTTTATCTAAAAACCTTATCTTATCACAAGATATTCCTTAGCATCCTTTGTGTGCTTACCATACCCATCCATCCATCAACCTATCTAGGCATCTATCCATAACATTCCATACATTTCTAGACATTGGGGCTAGATATTTGAATCTTACTTCAGGAATAAATCTTGGTCTATATCCTCCAAAATTATGTGGTGATCCAAACATTGGCAAATACATAATCAAATTGGTCAAACCACTTGTGAGAAAAATTCCAAATCACTAGCCCATGGCATATTTTGACAACCAAATGTTCCTTATCAAGCTTCATCTTTCATCGAACATCAATCCAAGTAATCACTATCAGTTGCATCTAAGTTGCACTTCAAACATCACATCAAATCATTTGAACAACTTTTGTTCCAAATCAAGCTTCATCAATCATGATCAATCAAATCCAATGAAAAAATCATCATCTTAGGATATACATGTGTTGCTTAACACTATCCTTGCATTGTTGTGCATCCTCAACAATGTTATAATTATCAAACCTTGATCATCTTGGTCTATCCATCCTAATCCTTGTGTTGTGTAACACTATCCTTGCATCGTTGTGCATCCTCAATAATGTTATCATCATCAATCCATCAATTTGATCAATCAACCTTAGTTTGGTTTTCAAAAAAATCTCAAAATGGATCACTAATATCATCACAAACATCCATATCCAAATCATTAAAATCATGCAAAAAATTCAAAAATATCCAAAAACATATCAAAATATGAAAATAGGTCAAAAATTAAAAAAATAGAGTCATCTTACCAAACTATGGGTCTCTAATCCTTGAACATAGGAAAGGTTGATCTTTGATCATCCCCCATGACACTTAGGTCAGTCCTTTAGGAGTCTATCCTAATAAATTGACATTTCATCATGTATATCTTCATCTGTAAATTGGTCAAGTCGTTAATTGAACTACGTGGTCTCTGTGTGTATAACGTAGGCAAGGATAATCTATTGATCAACCCCTAAGAACCCTAGGATAGGTCCTTAGGTTAGTCTCTTGTTCAAAATCTCAAAAAACCCTAAAAAATTTGAAAATAAAAATTTAAAACATTTATAAAATCTCAAAAAATACCAAAAATAGCCTCAAAACATTTTAATTCTCCAAAAACTTCCAAATATTTGAAAAAAAATCCATCTGTATCATCTCACTTTCACCCATAATAACATCATTCACAATAAATCAATCATCATCCCTAACCTTTGTTGAAACAGTCAGAAACATGTCTAGCAGGTTAAAAGTGAAAATTCAAAACGTCAAGTCTTAGGTTTAGGTTAGTACATAAACAAGTTAGTCAAATCTTTTTGTCAATAGCCCATCATCTAATCAGACCCATTTCAATCATCTAATAACATCACATCGTAGGATGTATCCTTCCTACAATAGGCATTATTTATCAGAAAGAACACTATGGATAAATAAGATGGCGTGTCACCATCTACTAATATGTCCTAGGATGTATCCTTCCTACAATGGGCATAATCTTTTGGCAATAGTTTTGATTCTTATCCTTAAAAACACATTTCCTTTTGCTTAGTGGTACTGAAGAACATTAGCTTGTTAACTTTATCTCTTTTCTTTTGACTTATCTCTTTGCGCTCATTCTAATGACCTCTCGATCATGTCTAATCAAAGTGATTTAGAGAGAAAGGAATAGGGCATTGGTCATTATCATTTTGTTTGTTATGCTTGTTGGATGTTGTTCTAATATAACTTGGTGAATACTTGCTTTGTTACGTACATCCTAGCAAGGTTTCCATATGTCAAGTGTGAACAAGAGTACTCCTATGTGTTTGTTGAGTCAAAGTCCATTGCACTAGGTACAATGCCATCCTAGTTCTTTATACCTTAATGTGTTGTATCTATGTGTGTTATCAAACATAAGGTAAGTAGCCCTTTTAAAACCCCAATTCTTGATAAGAAATTCATCCATCATCATCATCATCATCATCATCTCTAATAAAGTCTTATCAGATCATGGACTTGTTGGATCCTCTTGTCATCATCTCATTTCTTCTTTCTTCTCTTTGTGCTAACATAACATCACCAATGCACCCATATTGCATCCATCTTGCATCCACAAATCATTAGCGTATACAAATCTCATTATCACAGCATATCACATCATCCATCTCATCCATCTCACATGCATTACACCATCATTTTAAGTTGTTTAGGATAATATAGATTGGTTATTCTAAGCATCTTAAAATCATCTCATTTGCATCATCATCATAACCATCAATATATCCATCTTCAACCTCTTTATTGCATGATTGACCCTCAAATTGAATCTTTTCACTTGATCTCTTGAGGGGACAATCTACTAGTGTTCTTTCCACTAGGCCATCCAAAAAAATAAACAAAAAAATGAATTTTGATCATGACAAGTTTATTCTTTGAACTAATGCAGCAAGTACATTGCTTCAGAGAGGGAAAAATGTAAACATGCAAAATTGGAATCATGCATCTAATCCATATTCACTAATTCCATGGCATCCTTAATCATCTCTTTATCATCATATTTGTCTCTTTAATCAAATAAATCAAGATTATTTAATTAATCTCCTAAGTTATCTCTTTAATTAAATAAATAAAGTTTATTTAATTATCCTTCTAAAGTTGTTCATTTAATTAAATAGATCAAAATTATTTAATTAAACCACTAACACCATTCCCTTTAGCTAAATAAATCAAACAAATTTATTTAAATAATTCTAAATCATTTTCCATCTCCTTTTGATTTATTTTAAATCCACAAATCTAAATCAAATAGGTCAAATCACCTAATCCCTCATTAAATTAATTTAATCCTAATCACTTATATTCTCTAGATTTTTCTACTTGCACATGAAAAGGCATTTAAATAATTTATTAAAATCTTTATTTATTTTCAACATGGAATCTTTGGGAAATATTCTCAAAGTTTGAAATCTACCCCCAAATTGACATGTACATACAAAAAAGAATTTAAGAGGTCTTACATGTCTCTTACATGTCTCTTTCAAACATCAAACTTAACATTTAACTCATCTTTTCATCAAATTGAAATTTCAAATCTACCCCTCTTTGGCACATTAACCAAAATGTACTCATTCCTCAACCTCTCACATGTTGAAAAGTGGCATCTTGTCATTGGTGGATCTTTAATCCCACATCCTCCATGTTTGTCATTCTTCTATCATCCTTGGCTATAAATAGAGGCCTCCTTTATTGTACTAATTCTCCACAACTCACCTAAGTTGGCATTTCATCTTATCCACCATCTCAAGCATTTAAATCTTGTCATCTAGAAGCTTATCAAGGATTGGGAAAGGGATTATTTCCACATCGAAGAAACACCAATCCAATATGGGATAGGTATAATTCATGTTTTTCTTGATATGCTTTAGTTATCTTGTTATTGGATTGCATTTTAAAAGCATGTTGGCTTATCTCATATGGATATTGAACATTTTCTTTGTTTTGAAATACTAATCATGCTCTATGTGTTTGTATTTTATCCATTTGCAAATTTTGATGTCCACAGTACTAGTGGTGGTGCTTTCTTTCGTTGTGGAAGACTAGTTTCATGGTTGAATGAAAAACAAGACTTAGTTTCTTTATCCACTACAAAGGTATAATATATTGTTGCAGCATCCTACTACAAATTAGTTCTATGGATGAAGCAAACTTTAAAGGAAATTGGTGTGATATGTGATGAGCTTATTTGCATTTTCTATGATAATACAAGTGCAATAAACATTTTGAAGAATCTGGTTATGCTTTCAAGAACAAAGCAGATATCTATCAGGTATAATTTTCTAAGAGAGAGAGTGCTGAAGAATGAAGTCAAACTCGAGTATGTGACAAGAAAGGAAAAAATTACAGACATATTTACTAAAGCTCTTTTGGAGGATATTTTTGAGCATCTTAGGGAGAGGTTGGGGGTCATTGTCCCTCCTAACTAGTTGCACATGAAGATGGGCCAGTTCAGTAAATTCAGAGATTCTTCATTCATCTAAACTAATAAATGGGTCTACTCTATAGGGGGAGTAGAAAAGGTTTTCATTGTTATAGTATGAGGTTTTCATTCCATCAATGACAAAGGGAGATATTCTTGCAAGTATAAGCTAGTTTGGTGTTGTTGTCATTAATGCTATCATTAATTTAAACACATTTCAATATGTTCTAGATTGTACATGTACGCTTGAGATGTTGTTGAGATCTTGTGAGTACATGAAACTATCTTATAGAGCTACAAATGTGTTGTGAGGATGAGCTTCCAAGTTCTTTTGTGAAAATTAATATAGAAGTGAAGTCACAAGAAGGAATGTATTCATATTGTCCTCTAGTATGTGCTCCAAATTTCTCTTATTTTGATCCTATTCTGGTGCGGACCTAAAGGTTTGATAAAGATGATTTAGTGGTCATATATACTAAGTTTTACCTTCTAGTTAGGTTATACATGAAAGTTTTGTCCACCGGTATGTGTGCTCTACTGACGGAGTCAATATTTTGTGGACTGAGTTAAATATTGTTGCTCTACATTTTTCTCTATTTCATTTAAGATCTTGTGGATCTAGAATATGCTTTATGAAGTTCTTTACTATGATCTAGCAAAGATTTTTGAAGTTTGGAGATCCAAAAATCATCTTTCAGTATGCTTGTGTGTATCTGTAGAGTATGAATTGTTTGATGAAAGAAATTCACTAATTGAAGCATATTGTTCTTGTTACAGATGTATCTAGAAGTTTATAAAACGTATTCTCATGCTTAATGAAGTGTGTTGTGGCATTCACCTATCATCTTCTAGTTCGGAAGTGTGCACATGAATGTGTATTTGTGTTTTAATTATGTTTGGCCGACCTAGTGCTTAAACTTTATTAAGGGAATAAAATTCAATCAAGAAATCATGGAGAACATTCAAGAATATCATTTCTAGTCTTGGTTATATGTTTTATTTTTTGACTCTTATTCCTTTCGAATGTGGGAATTTATAGTTTTTGACCTAATTTGAATTTATGAAATTATGTATTCTAGTCAACCTTGGTAAATATTTCTAAGGTTGATAATAGTATAAACATAAGTCGAATTCTAAAGAGGTGTAAGACAATGAGATGCAAAGTGATGAAAGCATGCCACAAATCATAAGATCAGAAGTGTGTATGAGTTAGTTATGATAGCAATTTTTCAATTTTTTGAAGGAAATGAACTGAAGGTTTATATAATTATGTGAATGTGCTTTAATTGTAGTGGTGGATCTCTTCTTCTCTTTTGTATGTGTAGGTAGTGACCCTCTCTATTGGATAATGAGTCCTTTCTAGCAAGTGAGCCTTTGTATTTGGATAGTGAGTTCTCTTTTGGGCAGTGAGCCCTTGGTTGTTAGCCTTTTTATTTAGTTTATAATATTTATATTGTGAGTTAACCCTCACTATGGTTTTTTTCCTGATTGGGTTTTCCACAGAAAAATTTGGTGTTCATTGTGTTGATTTAATTTTTGTTATTTATGTTTCATGCTTATATTTAATCACAAAATAGTGTGGTTGAAGATTTGATAAGTGATAAAGTTTTAAGTTTAAATTTATGTGGAAATTGATTCACCCCCCTCTCAATTTTCCTATACTTGTTTAACAACAAGAACCAAAGAAACTTTTACATAGCTAACTTCTTTCTTTGTTAGTGGTTCCATGTTGTGGCATTAAAATTATCAAACCCTCTACAAGGAATAGGGAATTCATCAAAGCTTGGGAAAATTGCATACCTGGAGAAAGGAGAAACATTAAAAATATCAAACCCCTACC
This sequence comes from Sequoia sempervirens, assembly GCA_007258455.2. Classification (NCBI taxonomy): domain Eukaryota; kingdom Viridiplantae; phylum Streptophyta; class Pinopsida; order Cupressales; family Cupressaceae; genus Sequoia; species Sequoia sempervirens. The sequence goes on along the minus strand of VDFB02000017.1, from coordinate 42,421,396 downwards.
ATACACTCTATCATGCCTCAAGCCTATTGTGTTCCTACTCCCCTCTAATACCTTGGCATTTATTTTTTTATAATTTAATTCTCCTTTGTAGGTGTGGATTGTGAAACTAGGAACCCATTAGGGGTTCCTAAGGTTTTTAATTCACTGGGAACCATCGATAGCCACCTTCCCCTTTGACATAGCCAATATTTTAAATTTTTATTTTCATCAATTGATTAAAGAATGTGGAAGCTAAAATATATTAAATAACACATTATGAAATGATGATCCTTATATATTTCTCAAAATCAATTATTAATCATGGATCATGTCATATCAACACATACAAAGGAGTGGAATCAAGAAAAAATGACATTATTAAATTGATTCCCAATAATGGCTTTAGTTGGGGATATGTTCCTCTAATAGGGACAACAATAATCTAGATCTTTTATCAAATAAAAACTATGAAAAACATGAAATAGAACTAATTTATGGAAGAAAAAAAATGTATACACATGATGGGCTAAAACAAGATGCAAGAAACAATATGGAAAATAAAGGTATGGCTATGACACAAAATTTTGAATATTGTAGGGAAATCCTACTAAGGATGCAAATAAATTTCTTGCCTCTATCAAGCACAAACATGTTGACAGAAGTAATTTCCCTCAATTCATAGTTTCCTCTTTCATAAAAATGCAACAAATGTAACCTTCTCCAATGAAGGACAACCTTGTGACTACCACTGAATAACTTAAGACAAGTACTCCACCATTTACCTTGCTATTGCATGACAACCACAAAAAATTAGTCACCAAATTTACCAACACTGCATCCTTCAATTTTATATCAATTGGTGATATGACTTGAAAACTCAAGTTAAAACAAAAGAAAACATGGTATTTTCATACCTATTGACCTCCTTGAGTGAATTGAGGAAAAAATAGAGGAGAAATTCCAATTAACAATTGATGAAAAATATTCTTTGATAAGTTGATATGGATAACGAAACTCCTCATGCACATCAAATTGAAAAAAATTGAAGCTCTAGCACAAAATAAAATTTACCCATGAGCTGATCATAAGCCTAGAGAACTTTGCTACTCAAGAACATTACAAAATGCATATTGGGCCCAAGTGAGACACTCAAACTACTATCCACACTATAGGAAGCTATGCCTTCATCGAAAAGGAAAGTCACACAATCAATTTTGTACACCTATGGAACAACATGAAGCTAGCATACATTGGGATTCACTCATGCTAATGTAAAATTCAGTAGAAAAAATAATTAATTCATGAAATACTTCTTTCAAGTTCATGTCCATACTTGGAACAACATGAATCTAGCATACAATAACCCTTTGTGTGCTTACCATATCCATCCATGGAATTCCATACATTGCTAGACACTAGGGGAAAATATTTACATCTTCCTTCGAGAATAAATCTTGATCTATATCCTCCAACTTATGTGGCGATTTGAACATTGAAAAACAAGAAAACAAATGAGTCAAAGCATTTGTGATCCAAAATCCAAATCAAGAGCCCATGGAATATTTGGCCAAGAATATGTCACTTATTAAGTTTAATCTTTAATCAAACATCAATCTAAACAATCAATATTAGTTCCATCTAATGTGTTCTTTAGCATCACATCAAATCATCCAAACAAAATTTTGTTCCAAACCAAGCTTCAACAATCATGATCAATCAAATCCAATCAATTTATCATCACCTCAAGATATCCTTCCCAATCCTTGTGTTGCTTAACACTATCCTTGAATTGTTTTGTATCCTCAACAATGTTATCATCATCAATCCATCAAATATGGTCCATCAACCATAGCTTGGTTTTTAAAAAAATCCCAAAATAGAGAACTAATATCTTCACACATTTCCATATCCAAATCATCAAAATCATACAAAAAATCCCCAAACATTCATAAAATCATGCGAAAATCCGAAAACATCCAAAATCATATCAAAAATAAAAAACACTAATAAAATTTTACAAAACATCAAAAACATGTTATCCTAACTATGTCATCTCTGAGCTTAAAAGTAGGAATGGCTAATCTTTGATCAGCCCCCAAGACACAAAATCCAAAAGCATTCATAAAATCTCAAAAAACCCCAAAACATTTGAAATTTTGAAAATCAAAACGTTTGTAAAATCCTAAAAATAGCAAAAATAGCCTCAAAACATTTCAAAACTCCAAAAACATCCAAATATTTGAAAAAAACCATCCATCTCATTGTGCTTTCACCCGTAATAAATCACTAATCCATAATAAATAAATTATGACACTCACCCTTTACCAAAACAGACAGAAACAACCACAGTAATCAGCAAAAGCAAACTTCAAATTCAAAATCAAAATTTAAGCAACAAACCTTTAAACACAAAATCAAACTCTTGATCATTCATAAACATGTTAGTCGACCTTATATTAGTAGCCTTTTTGAACAATCTATCAACTTTCCACCATCTACTAACATGTCTTAGGAGGTATCCTTCCTAAAATGGGAATTATCTTTTTGTAAAACACTTTGGGTAAACAAAATGATGTGGCACCATCGACTAACATGTCCTAGGATGTATCCTTCCCACAATGGGAATTATCTATTGGAAACAATTTTGGTTCTTGTCCTAAACAAAAAAAATCCCTTTGGCTAGAGGTATGAAGAACATTGACTTGTTTTTGTTCTTCATCTTTTCTTTTTGGTTTATCTTATTGCGCTCATTCCAATGACTTCTCAATGATATCTAATCAAAGAAATTTAGAGAGAAAGGAATGGGGCATCAATCATTATCTTTTGTCTATTATTCTTGTTGGAAATTCTTGTAATATAACTTGGTGAATACTTTCTTTGTTAGGTAGGTATGGAGGGTGTTTTCAGCAACTTGTTTACTATTGCATTGATAGGTTATACCTTTCCATGTTTTGGTCTAAGATGTTTGAAAATTTTTAAGTGCATCCTAGCAAGGGTTCTCTATGTCACGTTTGAACAAGAATACTCATATTTGTTTATCGAGTCAAAGTCCATCGTACTAGGTACAATGCTATTCTGGTTCTTTATACCTTGATGCATCGTGCCTACGTGTGTTATCAAACATAAGGTAAGTAGCCCTTTTAAAATCCCAATTATTGATAAGAAAAATCATCCATCTCTAATAATAATCTCTAATAAAGTTCGCTTGTTGAATCCTCTTGTCATCATCTCATTTATTCTTTTCCGCACTAACATCATAACATGAAAGTTAATCATCACCAATGCATCCATCCTGCAGCCACAAACCATCAACATACTACATATAATATCATATCATATAAGAAACATTGATCATCTCACATGCATGTTCATCATCATAATATAGTTCTATTAGTCTAAGCATCTCATAACCTATAGATTTGCATAAAAAATCCATTGAATAATCATATAGGAATCATCACATCATTCATCACAAATATATTGCATCATCATTTAAGTTGTTTAGGATAATACAGATTGGTCATTCTAAGCATCTTCAAACCATCTCATTTGCATCATCATCATAAACATGCATACACCCATCTTGAACATATTTGTCATGAGATCAACCCTCAAATCAAAATTTTTGCTCAATCTCTCTAGGGGAAATATACCAATATACTTATTTCTGCTAGGGCATCTAAAAATATATATATATTTTTTAATTTTGATCTCGACAAGTTTATTCTTTGAACCAATGTAGCAAGTACATTGCTTAAAAGAGGGAAAAAAATGTAGACATGAAAAATTGGCATCATGCATTCCTCATACTTAATTAAATCTTATTCACCCATCAATTAAATAAATCATGATTATTTGATTGATCTCCTACGGTTATCTATTTAATTAAATAAATCACTTTACTTAATTATCTCCCAATGTTTCTCCATTTAATTAAACCAAATTTATTTAATTAAATGGAGTGGTCGGGCCCACAAAAGGATATGAAAATCGCAATAAAACCTATCCTATGAATTGGACATTCTAGCAGGTGACTAATATCTCTCCATGGATGTTCATTTACTTGTCAAACCAGGGAACATATACTTTGAATGGAGCATCACAATATATGCACTAAGAACTAGTTTCAGTCACAACTAAATAGAAATAAATACTTGGAAAGAATTCTACCTATGCTACAGTAAGGTAATGCAAAGTTCTCTTAACTCAACCATAATTTAAGCAAAACAAAAATCATGACAGCTACGACTGAGAAACAAACTATGAACTGGCCTTATGTTGTAGGAATAGGCACAGGGATGGATTCCTGATGCTGCAAGAACAATATAAGACTGAGTTTGCATAGAAACTTCAAAGATGAGATCTAACTGATGAATAATAGAAAAAGGAATAGCTAACTAACTACTACTGATACTTACTAAGTGGGCCCCCTTATCAAGCATCAACTAATTACGCAAGTGCTGAACTCAGAACTTCATCAATCTTTATTCAAAAACTCAGAATGGTATGCATTGCTCTGTATATGAAAACTAGAACAACAAACTCTGTCTCTTGTCATACATATTATGCTTTCTATTATCATACTGACTATTACATGATATCTTTCCTATCACTATGCTTCTATCTTACTTGCTACTTTTTCTATCCATCTCTTCATTGCTCACTCACGCAGGAGGAGCACTTATTTAAAATCAGAAAAAACAACTACTAACTAACCCTATCAGAGAAATACGTGGATTTGAAATGTATCCTAGAATCAAGGAATAGACTTCATAAATGAGTTTATCCGTTCAACTCGACCTAGAGAGAATATAGCACTCCACTCTTTCCAAATTGACTCACATTTAAAATCCTTCCCAATGGTTTCGGTCAAAGAGTCTTTGCTAGAGCTTCCTCAAAGTCGTGCAAGAAATGGACTATACTACAGGGCCAAGATCAGTTGCGCTTGACTCGATCATACTTTCTTCAACAGCCTATGAAACACAAGGTAACAGATGTGAAAAAAAAGGCGCATGGCACATATACAATATCCATTCAGTAATCACATATTTAAATCTATTTCATCATTCAAAAACTATATGTGATATACCAGTCATTTAGGAGTCAAACGAGGTAATAAATGTAGATAAGTCAACATGATAGTCTATAGGAACATGAAAGTGTATTACTATAGGATATCCCAATAAAAGGTTTCTTAAAGAGTTTAAACAACCATAAACAACAGAAATAAGGATAGTAAAAGTACACCAAGATAACCAAATCATGAGCACATTTTGGGCTCATCATTTGCCCCCTACTTAACCCAATGTTGGTCCTCCAACATTAAATTTTATGGCGGTCTCTCTGAAATCAGTGGTTGTGGCATGACATTGAAATGCAGTTCCAAACCTATAATAAAATCCTCTGAAAGTCTGCCACCTTTCATACCTACAAGCTTCTTAATCTTCATTAAAATTTGTAGCCTGGTAAGGCTAAAGGGGCCACATTAGCACAAGAGGTCTGAATGTTAATGGCAACCACAGTTCAAACCTCTTTTGAAGTCCCAACTATATATATCTGCTTGATCATTTAAGAGCCGCTATGAAATTTAGGGGACTGTGAGGCTCAGACCTTCTTAATCCAATAGTTAATCTTTCCCACCTTTTCTCAATTCTGGTGTATGACAACCTCCAAAATGTATATGGTTGTTCCTCAAATTCATCATATACCTATTTCCTAGGATCAAATATTTTCATCCTGGCTCTATTATTATGAAATCCATATGCCAGAGTAAACCAGGTTTTCAACATTGCATGGGGGTCTAAACTTTCAGGGCGCAATGGAATAGGCTCATTCCTTTCAGTTTCCTCATATGTTTCCAATTGCCTGCCATAATTTGCTTCATTTGTTGCCCATGACATAAGTGATCTCAAATGGATGTCACCAATAAATAGAAGAGGATTCCATTCTGTTTCAAATGGAATTAAAAATCCATGTAAATAAAATTCATATAGAGAATTTCTTAACACATTAGGGGCTGCTTGGTATGCATCGTAGAATTCTTTAGCAGTGTGAAGTATAGGATCTTGATTTATAGAAATTCTCATTAGTTGGAACCATAAGAATTGTTCCTTAAGGCACAAATCATAAACTCTAGGTGGTGGTCTGCATTCCATAATCTAACTTGTTACTTTTAACATTTTATCCATTTTCTCTTTTAACTCAAGAATTTCCTGTTTCTGACTTTCAATTTCCTTTTTCAGTTTCTTCTTTTCTACCCCCCATAGACTTTGTTGCATGTCAGTCTGTGTTAGGTGTTGGAAAGTTAGGGTTTGCAATGTAACTAGTTTCCATGTAGCTTTGACATATTCTAAAAACTCAATTAAAAATGTCTTCTTATAAACAACAATGGCTTGACAAGTTGCAGGGGGAAATGTAGCTTCACTGGCCATGTCCAATTGTTCAATCTGTTCCTGCTCTTGCTGTAGGATGAATTCTTGTTGCTGCAGTGGAGAAGACTGTGCTTCTTCTGAAATTGACATAGCAGCAGCAGCCAAGTCATCAAGACTTGGTACCCCTCTTTCATTATGCTCAATTTCCTTTGTCTCAAGTTGTTCCTCTTTAGGAACAAATGAACTCTGTTCAGCACTCTCAGACACATTCTGAGAAACTTCATGTTCAGACTCTACGGACTCTTCTAAAATTACAATAACCTCTAGTTGAGGTGAAGTAGGAGAGGTTTTACATTGTTTCCTTGTGGAAAATCTTCTTGGCACTGGTGTGGCTGCAGGAGGTGTTCTTGTAGGCTTCCTCTTTCTGGACTGTCTATATGGTTTTTCCTTGTTAGAGGATGATGGTGAACTACTGATAGCAATAGGTGTTGTTGTAGGAGAGTTTGTTGTAGGGGAAGATGCTGCAGGAGAAGGGCATTTCCTTTTCTAAGAATGAGGGTTAGACTCTGGGGTTTTTTCCACCCCAGATGACTCTCCTTCCTTTGATTTTCCCTTCTCTCTCCTAGTGGCAGACCTAGTTTGTACCCGGGTAGAGGATTCTAGTGTGTGAGCTGTAGGACCAAGTGCTGCAGGAGCAGATGACCCATTCCCTATTCTTCTACAGGTAGATGCAATTTCTTCTTTCTTTTTCTGAGGCCGTGGGGTAAGTACCTTAGGGGGTTCTAGAATTTGCAAGCTCTTTTGGGTAACGAATTGTTGCCCAAAAAGAGGTGAGACATCTCTGAAAGAGCGTTCAATCAACAATTTGATAAGGCCATGGTGAGCAATAGAATTATCTTTCCCCTGTTGGGTTCTATGGGCAGATTGTTCTAGAAATTTTAACAAGAAATTTAGAACATTTACAGCTAACCCATGCCTCATGTGGCTTAACAATTTTAAATGGTAAGAATGTAGTTAAGAGAAACGACATTCACATGTTAAATACCTGATTATGTAAGCAGTGTATTTTGGATAAGGAGGAGGCAACGATACTCACTTGCATCCCTGCTTGGAGACTTACAAAGGTCCATTAATGGGTATTGAAAATTCAGCCCTTGCAAAGGCAGCATCCGAAGAAAAATTGTCTCCAACGGATGGAAACCCGATTACCTCTATAATTCTATCTTCAATTACAACAACTATTAGACCCCATACAGTAGCCTCCCCTTCAGAAAGGGTTCTCAAAAATTCATCTGCAGCCTCCTCATTGAAAGCATTTAAACTCAAGAAGTAATTTAACCATCCACATAGGCTGAATGCCTGGACTATTTGAGGATTTTGCAATAATAACTCATGAGCTACAGGCTCATGTCACACCAGCTAACCACCCATGTTCACAATTTTTTCTTAGCTGAACTCAACTCAACTCTTGTTGAAAATCCAAAAATTTCCCCTTTTGTTTCCCTTTCTGTTCTGGTTCTTTTTTGTCCCACTGTCACTTCTCTCTTCTTTTCAAAAATGAACTTTTTAAACAAGCAGTCTTAATCGTGATTTTCAATGAAAAAGGCATGTGATCGTATTTGGAAAGTACCAGAAAAGAATAAAGAAAGATTATCTAAGTAGTTATGGCAGCGGCGAAAAGACAGGTTTAAAAAAAAGGATTATCCCACCCCCTACTTAGAGTATGACACGTGTCCTCACATGTAATAAAGAATAGGCAGAGATCAGGTAATGATGACTGATACAGACATAGTAGTAAATGAACAAAATGAAATAAATCGAATATGCAATAACAAAAGATATGGCATACCTTTCAATAAATGCTTGTATGTGTTGAGAAAGATGACGACTGCTACATGAATTGACAGTTGGGAATGATATCATAATTAAGGGGTGGTGCAAATGAATGAGGTGGATGGGTGACATGGGTGGACGAGATGAATGGATGGAATAGATGGATGGAAGATAAAGAAGTGAGATGTGGCGACAAGTGAAAATGAAGAAAAAAGGGTTTCCTTAAAAAGGAAACCTTTATTATTAGCATGCTTTTCAAAATTACGGTGAAGCTGCAAGAGAAAGGCTAAAGCCTTCGGCTGTAGGAAGAGTAGTGGCAGGATCTTGAATGAACTGCTACATGAATTCTTCTTTTGAGACTGGTTTCTGGTATAATCGGAGGTGGTGTCCATTAACTAACAGATTGAATCTAATAGGATCAATTGTAACAAGTTGAACTGCACCATTAGCAAATGCATTCTCAATTTCATAAGGGCCCAACCATCGGGTCTACAATTTTCCTAGACTGTCCTTGTACCATGAATCATAAAGCAGAGCCCAATCTCCTACTTTGAATTTCTTTTCCTTAATGTATTTATCATGCCACCTTATTCGCTAATTCTATATCATCTTAGTGTGCTGCAAGGCATGCTTTCGGAGTTCATCCAGAGCATTGAGCTGCATGATTCTATCCTTTTGTGCATTTGTTAAATCCCTATCCATCTCTAGTGTTGTTCTGAGAGTCTTATGTTCAAATTCTATTGGCATCAGAGCTGTTTTACAATACACCATTTCAAAAGGTGTAAATCCTGTAGTAGTCCTCCAGGTGGTACGGTAGACCCATATAGCTTCCGATAACCTTGTGGCCCAGTCCTTCCTATGCAAATCTATAGTTTTAGTAAAAATTACCTCTATGTCTCTATTGGTGACCTCAACCTAGCCATTGGCCTGGGGGTGATAAGGAGTTGATTTCTTGTGCCATATATTGTATTCATTGACTAAAGTTGTGATAAGTGTAGAAGTAAATTGTGCTCCCTCATCTGTCACTATCTCCCTAGGAACACCAAACCTAGTAAATATTTCCTCGTCGAGGAATTTAGCCACTTTATTATCCCTAGCATGTTTCATAGGTTTAGCTTCTACCCATTTTGTGACATAATCTGTGAATACAAGGATCTAGGACTTACCATTGGAAGGTGGATCAATTGGTCCCACAAAATCCATTCCCCATTTGTCGAAGGGTGTAACTACAACTTGTGGAAATAGAGGCATCTCATCAGAGCGAGTTGGTCTTCCCATCTATTGGCATCAGTCACATCTCCTAATATATTTTACTGCATCTCTATGCAAGGTTGGCCAATAGTAACTAGTATTTAAAATTTTCATTGTTGTCCTTTTGGCAACAAAATGTCCACCACATGGCTCATCATGGCTTGCATGTAGTATATCATGAGTTTCTTCCTCTTGTACACATTTCCTCATAACTTGATCTGGCCCTGTATAAAACATGCAATTTGCAATCCAAGAAAAGTTAAAGCTTTTCTCTACCAATAATATCTTTTCCTTAGGGGAGAAATGAGGAGGAGTGCTTCCTATAGCCAGATAATTTTCTATATCAGCATACCATGGGTGAATAACCTTGATTGCAAATAGGTGTTCATTAGGAAAGGAGTCTTCAATAAGTGTAGTGCCATCTTGCCTTTGAATTCTAGAAAGAAAATCAGCAGCTACGTTGGCTTTACCTGGCTTGTCCACAATTGTAATGTCAAATTCCTGCATCAGCAATAACCATCTTGCCAGTCTCCCAGATATTGAGCTTTTGTTCATGAGATACCAGATTGTTGCATGATCATTGTGGACAAATATTTGATAACCAATGATATAATTCTTGAATTTATTGAGGGTGTAGATGATTACCAACATTTCTTTTTCTGTAACAGTGTAGTTGAATTCAGCCCCTTGTAGATTTTTGCTTATGTAGTAGACTGCATGTTCTGTTGATCCATCCTTCTGCCCTAACACTGCTCCAATTGTATAATCTGACGCATTAGTATGAATATGAAATGGAAGTGACCAATCAGGTCCTTTCAAAATAGGTGCATGTGTGAGGGCGACTTTCAAGTCAAGAAATTTTTTTTCACATTCCTTTGTCTAGGAAAACTCTACATCTTTCTTCAGCAGATTGTATAAGGGGCCTGCTATTTGGCTGAAGTCCTTTATTAATCTTCTATACTATTCGGCATAGCCTAGAAAACTCCATACCTCTTTTTGCTTAGTAGGAGAGGGTAACTTAGAGATGACCTCAATTTTAGCGGGATCAACCTAAATTCTTGCAGCAAAAATATAGTGACCAAGCACTATTCCCTCTTGCATCATCATGAAACACTTTTGACTATTCAGCGATAGGTTGTGATCTTCACATCTCTGTAGTACTTTCTCCAAGTTGGCTTGAGCTTCCTCAAATGTTGTACCATAAATAGTAAAGTCATCCATGTATATTTCCATGCAATTATATGAGATGTCTAAGAAGATACTTATGACCGTCCTCTAGAAAGTTGCAAGAGCATTACAGAGACCAAAAGGAAAAACTAAATAGGAAAACATTCCCCAAGGGCATGTAAAAGTAGTCTTTTCTTGATCTGCAGGAGCAATCTTGATTTGATTGTATCCACTGAAGCCATCCAAGAATGAGAAGTACTTTTTCCCTGCTAAATTATCTAGAACTTGATCAATGAAAGGAAGAGGAAAGTAATCTTTCTTTGTTGCCAATTTGAGCTCTCTGTAATCTACACATACCCTCCATTTTCCTCCTTTCTTAGGAACAATGACCAATGGGGAAACCTATTGACTATCGGATATTGGGTAGATAAAGCCAGCTATTAACATTTCCTGCAATTCTTCTTTAACAATTTCTCTCAAGGTTGGATTAATTCTTCTTTGGGGCTGCCTGATAGGTTTGAAGTCACTGTTAATATATATGTGATGTGGTCATATTTTTGGGTCTAAACCTTTTATATCTCCATAGTCCCATGCAAAAGTAGACTTATGATTGCTAAGCATTTTGATCATAGATTCTTGTTGCTCACTGTTGAGCTTTTTATTAATGCACAAGGTTTTTCCTGCAACTACCTCAACTCGGGAGGTTAAGTCTATCATAGATACTTTAGACAGAAATGGCATGTCTACCTCATGGGGTAGTAAGGTGTGTAAGCAATCAGTTGCTGGAGGATAATGAACTGATGTAGACGGAGGAAGAATAGTCTGCAAGGAACATGGATTTTTTTCACAATGAAAATATTCAGTACCATAGTTATTCAGTAGGATATTGGACAGTATATCTTCTTCTTGTTGTGCAATGAAAGGCTCTCTGGTAATCATCATTAAATTGGCCACGAAGTTCACTTCTTCGTCTTCTCCCAAATTTGGCCAAACAACATCTCCAGGCTCAAGTTGGGGCAGTGCTAGAGAATAGAGGGTAAGCTTCTTTGTGCTATGTCCATCAGATATTGTCATGTCACCTGACCTACAACCAATGCAAGCACCAACAGTAGCCAACCAAGGGCTTTCTAGTATGACAGGGTATCCCCCCAATGATGCCTTTGGAGATAAGACCACAAAATCAGTAGGGTACTCCCAGGAATCCAAGGTGACTACCAGGTCTTCAACTACCCCATCAGGTTTGACAGTTGAGCTATCAACAAGCTATAATATTGTAGGTGTAGTCCTTATTTCTAAAATATTAAGTTTTACAACTAGGTCCTTTGTCATGACATTGATAGTTGTACCAAGATCTATTAAAGCATTCTTAATTTGCAACTCATTAACATTTATCTCCACAACATGACTTCCTGGATCTAAATATTTTGGGATGCTAAGCTTCCCTAGTATAAAGTCAGAGAGTTGGCCTATTACATGGATAGTTTGAGGGTCTTTCTTTTTCCTTCCCGGTTTCTTCAAACATGCCTTCTTGATGGCCTTGCCATAGATAGGTGCTTCTTTGATTGCTTGGAACAAGAAAATTTTCATACATATATGCTTTAGCTAGTCAAGGATGTCAAAAGGTAGGTTCCTCTTGTTTTTTCACATTTTCACCTTCCAATCTTTGTGGGAAAGGAGGGGGTACTTTATCAGATGTATTAGGGAATGATGGAATCTGAACTGGCTGATTAGGTTGGGCTTGGTCATTGATATCTTCTTCTTGATCGGTCTCCTCAGATGGTAATTATGAGATTATGGGACGAGATGGTGTGGGCAGCGTGGTTCCTAAATGTAAATTAATATTATTCAGGTTAAGAGCATAGGTAGGCTGATGATTAGGATTAGCAAAATAGACTTGTTGCTGATGTGGTTGTTGGTTATTTAGATTAGGTGTTGCCTGAGCAGGTAGTTGGGTTGATTTTGGATTCTGACCTTGATTAGTTGCAGGAGGTGGCATAAAGGATTGCTACTAGGGTTGTTGTAGGAAACCTGTGGGTGGATTTGACCATTGCTGGCCTCCTCTCCATTGGTTAGGCTACTGCCAATTCCCTTATGGAGGCTGCCACTAATTTTGTTGTGGTGGTTGCCAATTCCCTTGTGGGGATTGCCTACGGTTTTGCTGAGCATTTGGCCAAGGGTTATTCTACTGAGGTTGGGAGTATGGCCCATAGTTTGGAGGGTATTGATTTTTCCATTGATTATTATATGAACCAAAATTTTGCAAAGGGTCCTAAGGCAACTATTGAGCCTCTATGTTGGCCACCATCTTACATCTACAATCACATTTCTTCTGTCTACAATGTGGACAGAACTTATCCAGGATTGCTTCAACTTCCTCATGTTTCTTTTGAGCTTTCATAGTGTCCAACTGTGTAGCCATGTTGTTTATGATTTCCGCTTGAAATTAGACAGCAAATTTGTGATCTCCATCTGGGAAACTCCACTAGAAGAAGACTTGCCCACTATAGCTTGATGACCTCTACCTTTCTTCACATTTGCTTAGGAGTAATTAAGACATATTTTCTTGATATCATCCCAAGGTAGTTGGGATATATCACCTCCTACCATCAGGTCCAGGGCATCTATACAGGCATCACTGATTCCCCTAAAAAAAAAAGTAGTTTTTGAGAGTCTTCATTGAGAGTATGGTTTGAAGTCTTTTTCAGGGAAAACAAGAATCTTGAGATGTAATCTTCCAAGCTTTCATCCTCCTTTTGTTGAATTCTGAATATATCATCTCCCTTACTACCACTCTTACAATATTCCTTATATTTCTCAAGAATTTTTTTTTGCATGGCTACCCAACTATCAACAACACCTCTCCCCAAACTTATGAACCATCTAAGAGCTCCTTCCTTCAAGGAGGAAGGAAACAACTTCAACTTGTGTGCATCTGAAGTGTAATCATAGTTGTGATAGAGGATATCAAACTCAAATAGGAAAGTTTCAGGGTCCTCCGTAACTAGGCCATAGAACTTGGGAAGTAATGAAGAAGGAATATTTTTTAAGGTTATGAGTATCTCGCTGGGGAACAATGGGAACCTCAAACGTAGGAGGTGGATTAGGTGGATTATTTTCCATATTTGCTTACTGGAATATCAGAGAAAATGGATTTTCCTTAGGTTCTTCATCAGCTAGGTCAAATTGCAATTCAACAAATAGGTTTTCAGGGAGAAACCTTCCAAGCGCGTCTCTTCTTCTATGCATGCAATAGAATGAATAGTGATTTAGAAGGATTTTGAAAATTCTTGATTAACAAACTAAATAAATGCTAAAAATGACTTCTGATAAGTTCTTAGCTTGACACCATCCTCGACAATGGCACCAAAAATGGTTGCGCCCACAAAAGGATATGAAAATCAGAGTAAAACCTATCCTGGGAATTGGACATTCCAGCAGGTGACTAATATCTCTCCATGGACATTCATTTACTTGTCAAACCAGGGAACGTATACTTTGAATGGAGGAGCACAATATATGCACTAAGAACTAGTTTCAGTCACAACTTAATAGAAATAAATACTTGGAAAGAATTCTACCTATGCTATAGGAAGGTAATGCAAACTTCTCTTAACTCAACCATAATTTAACCAAAATAGAAATCATGACAGCTATGACTGAGAAACAAACTATGAACTGGCCTAATGCTTTAGGAACAGGCACAGGGATGGATTCTTGATGCTGCAGGGACAATATAAGACTGAGTTTGCATAGAAACTTCAAAGATGAAATCTAACTAATGAACAATAGAAAAAGGAATAGCTAACTAACTACTACTAATACTTACTAAGTGGGCCCCATTAGCAAGCATCAACTAATTACGCAAGTGGTAAACTCATAACTTCATCAATCTTTATTCATAAACTCAGAATGGTATACATTGCTTTGTATATGAAAACTAACAACAAACTTTGTCTCTTGTCATACAGATTATGCTTTCTATTATCATACTGACTAGTACATGATATCTTTCCTATCACTATGCTTCTATCTTACTTGCTACTTTTTCTATCCATCTCTTCATTGCTCACTCATGCAGGAGGAGCACTTATTTAAAATAAAAAAAACAACTACTAACTAACCCTATCAGAGAAAGAGGTGGATTTGAAATGTATCCTAGAATTGAGGAACAGACTTCATAAATTAGTTTATCCATTCAACCCGACCCAAAGAGAATATAGTACTCCACTCTTTCCAAATTGACTAACATTTAAAATCCTTGCCAATGGTTTTGGTCAAAGAGTCTTCGCTAGAGCTTCCTTGAAGTCATGCAGGAAATGGACTTTACTGTAGGGCCGAGATCAGCTATGCTTGACCCGATCATACTTTCTTCAACAACCTGCAAAACACAAGGTAATAGATGCAAAAGAAAAGGTGCATGGCACATACACAATATACGTTCATTAATCACATATTTAAATCTATTTCATAATTCAAAAACTATATGTGATATACCAGTCATTTAGAGAGTCAAACGGGGTAATAAATGTAAATAAGTCAACATGATAGGCTGCAGGAACATGAAAGTGTATTACTACAGGATATCCCAATAAAAGGTTTCTTAAAGAATTTAAACAACCATAAACAACAAAAATGAGGATAGTAAAAGTACACCAAGATATCCAAATCCTGAGCACATTTTGGGCTCATCATGGAGAATGCATCAATTTCCTCCCTTTTGATTTAAATATATCCAAGTATCTAAGTCAAAAGTCAAAATCACCTAATCCTCTCTTAAATTAATCAAATCCTGATTAATCTAATCTAATTCATGTCACATCCTCTATATTTTCCCACTAGCACAATAAATCAATTTATTTGATTTATTATTTCATCTAATTTCATTCAAAAAGGGCATTAAGATGGAATATTCTTTGAATTTGAATTTTCCCTCCCACATCCCTTGTCCTTCAACATGGCATTAACTCATCTTACATTGTCTCTTACATGTCTCCCACTTGGCATTTAAGAATCTTTCTTCTTCCTCCAACAAGCCATCTTTTGAATTTCAAATTTCCCCCTCTTTGACACATTGATCAAAATGTGCACAACCTTCATCCTCTCACATCTTGACAAGTGGCATCTTTTCATTGGCTCATGTTTTGCAATCCTCCATCATACTTTCTTATAAATAGAGGCCTCCTTTATTGTATTAATCCTCCACTACTTGATACACAATCTTAAGCATTTGAATATTGTTCATCACATCATCCAAGAGCTTATCAAGGATTGGGAATGGACTTCTTTCAACATCAAAGAAGCACCAGTCCACTATGAGATAAAGTTTGATTTATTTTATTATGTGTTTTATTTAGCTTCCTTTATTTCTTAGTTGCATACCTAACATAATTAAGTATTTCATAGAGATTCTTTTGTTTGCTTTCTTTTAAATGACAATACTATTTTTTTATTTTTTTTGAGAAAAATGCATAAAAAGGAATCCACTCTTCTCTATATCAAGTGTTTGTTGATGTGCACTATTTTTAAATAAATTATTATGATGGGTATTCAATTGGTCTCATTACTTTGGAATTACTTATTATGTATATGCATTTTTTATGTTTCATACTTTCAGGGGAAGCATTTTATGTTTGTAGGGCCCAAATGGTGCTCCTATATCTTTTTCCTATGTGATATTCTCCTAGTTTAGAGAAATGGTGCTCCTATATCTTTTTCCTTTTTGATATTCTCCTAGTTTAGAGCTAATTAATAAATCCATGGTGTTTACAATATGTTCAAACCTTAGGTATCCATTCACAAATTATATTCTTGGAATTTATAAATTATTCATTTCTTAATTTATAAGGATCTACCTGAAAATCCCTTATCTTATAAATTTTATAATTTATGTTGACTTGTGATGATTGATATAATTTTTACATCAAACCATATGTTATTTTCCTTTCACTCATATCCACCCATTGATAATTATCTTCGGTTCTTAGGTTCTCAATTCTATTCTTGGAATTTATAAATTATTCATTTATTAATTTATAAGGATCTACCTCAAAATCCCTTATCTTATAAATTTAATAATTTAGGTTGACTTGTGATGATTGATATAAGTTTCACCTCGAACCATATGTTATTTTCCTTTCACTCATATCCACCCATTGATAATTATTCTTAGTTCCTAGGTTCTCATTACATGTTTCATTATCTTATGCTTTTGAACCAGAGCTATCCAGTGGTGATGTCACAAATGGGTGACCTCATCTCCAACATAGCACTCAGCAATTAGCTAGACCCCAATGGGGTTTGAACCTTGATGGTAAGAACAAAAATACAACATTTCAACCATCACATCATGCCACTATTTGCTCCAATATGATTAATTCTTATTTGTATCTACCCAATCAATTCAATTCATGGAGTTAGGTTGATTTTTACTCTTATAGTGTATGAATCTGAATTTGGAATTTTCATGTACCAATATCAAAGTCCACTTTGCTATTTTTGGTAAGTGGCAACTATAAACACACTGAGTATAAAGTGACAAATCAAATATTGTTTGGGGGGTTTCATGATTAAGTGATTTGGTGGCGTAATCTTGTAGTGGTTGCTTGCATTCTTTAGCTTGGTTTGTGTTCTTGCAATGGGGAAATCTAAAATTGAACTCCTAATTCCACATAATTATTCTACATGGAAAAAATTAGTATGGAACTATCTCATGATGAAAAGTCTAATAGGTCATCTAAAGGACACAATTCAAAAACCTACTGATGCTAAAGAATTGGAAAGGTGGGAGATTGATCGTGAGAAAAAAAATGGATGCATATGTTCATTAGTCTCATTTGACTTGCAATTTCATATTGAATCATGCAATACACCCTAAGAGGCATGGGAGACTTTTGAAAAATTTTATGGTAAAACAAATAAGATTAGAGGTTATCAGATTGATAATGATTTGATGATTCTTGATCCTAAATTTTTTGACCACATCCAAGACTACATCTCCAAAATTGAGCAACTAAGAACACAATTGAAGGAATGCAGTATTGAAAAAGAGGATTTACAATTTATTTTGAATGTGTTATCCAAGCCTGGTCCTGAGTATACAATTTTTTTTTTTGGCTTTCATACCCATCAACTTTCTATGGGAGCATCATATGTTGATCCTAAGTTTGATGACTTTGCAAATATCCTAATCCAAGAGGAAGCGAAGTTAATGAACATGGGTCTAGTCAAGTCTTCCAAGTCACAAGCATTAGTGGCTAGTGAGTCTAAGGGACAAAAAGAATCAAGGAATCTTGATAAGAAGAAAAAGAAGAAAAAGAATGTAAGCCACATAAAGAATCAGAATCCTCATCCTCAAAAGGAGAAACATATAAGAAGAGGCCTTTTTGTGCATATTGCAAGAAGGATGGACCCAAAGAACACTATTTTTATAAGAATGATATTGATGAGTTGAAAAATCTTCTAAAAAAGAATCACATTGATTTGCCTTCTAGAATGTTTGAATCTTCTCCTCCTTCTTCAAAATAGTCTAAAAAGGACAAAGGTAAACCTTCATCATCAGAATATTAAGGACAAGCTCTTTGTGCTCTTTCAGGTCTAGGATAGGAAGATGGCTTCTAGATTCAGGAGCATCTCAGCATATGGCATCTTCACATACTATCTTCTCTTCATTTTAGCCTTGTACTATATCTCCTCTCTTGATGGGAAACAATAAATACATGAGTGAAATAGGAAAGGGATCTATTAGTTTTAGGGAAAACACTTTTCAGGATGTCTTGTGTGTTCCTCATTTAATGAACAATATTCTTTCCATTTATTAGATTACACATGGTGGAGATGGGAAAAATATGGAGTTCACACCTGATTTTGTCATCATTAGAGACTTGGAGACTTGAGAGATCATTGCTACTAGGGTGGTTGATCATTGATCTCAGTTGTATACCTTTGCACAGTTTTCCTCTAATGATGACCTTGTTCCTACAGTTTTTGATCACATGAACCATGATTCAGGGAGACATTTGGATTCTTGAAAGTGGGAGTTCTCACATCAGATCCAGTTCTTGAGCCATGCATTTCATCTCCATCATATATTGTTGCAGTTGATGATACTTGTGATTCAACAGTTTTGGCTCCTTGTGATTCAATGCAACAGGACATACATAGTCTTCTAGATATGGCTACTTTGGATGGCTTCTTGATAAATATTTTAGACTTGTTTGTGGAGTCTCATATTGCATATTTGGAGGACATCATCGATGATATTCATATTATCTTTGATGAAGATGTTCTTTCTTTAGTTGTTGTGAGGGAACATCATGACCCTCTTGTTCATTCTCTACATGATCATTCTTCACATATTGGTGTGATTGTGGATACTTTTGGACAACATTTGGAGGAGGCTTCTTTATCTTTAGAGGGGATATCTTTGTCTTTGGATCATGTTCTACATTCATCTCTACTAGATGTTGGATTTTCCTCTTTAGTAGTGTGGCCTAGAATGCCAGTTTGGAGTGTCTCAACTTTCGCCATCAACATGGAGACACTTGAGCAAGCTTTAGAGACATCATCACATATCATCCATATTTTTGATATCCTGCATACATTCATGGTTTTTTTTTTTTTCCCTAAGGGGAGGAATGTTGTTTAGCGAGATTGGATCACCTTTAGCATTCAATGTCATTGTATAACACAATTGCAAAGATCACTTTTATCATATTAATTAGTCATATGAAGATTGCTTCTAGGAATCATCTATCTAAGTGTTGTAGCCACTAAAATTTTAGAATTGAATGGCCATGAAATTGCTTCGAAGAATCCTCCAACATTGAGATTTATCTATTCAAAAGTTGTATCCATTAAATTTTAGGAATTTTACTATACCATCAATCCTTACTAAGATAAATATTTTTTAACTCTTCTTTTCATCCCTCTTTATGATTGTATTGTATTTTTGATAGAATGTCTAATCTTTTGTCTTGTTTTGCTATCTAATGACCTAACTCTTATTTATATACTAGGTTTAAGAGTTAGATGTAGTTTGTTGATAAAAAATTATCTTTTTTGTTTATTACAAAGTTATTTTATTTCATATTAAAATACATTTCTAGTATCTCGTCTAATCTATAAGGATTATATAAATAAATAAAAGAAGTATTTTTTAGGTAGACATATTTAAAATAATATATTTTTATATATGGATTTATAAATATATTATCTTAAATATATTTATATCAAAATATTTATTTTAATTCATTTATTTAATGAGTTGTTTTGTTTATTTAAGAGTTGAGTTACAATTATTTAATAATTATATATATATATATAGTTTTTCCTTATGTTTTGATTTTTATGTATATGGGTAATGACACAAGATTCTTGAATGTTACTGTATAATAGATGTAGGTTTAATAAAATTTAAATCTTAAAAGATCACTTTAATCATATTAATTATGGGTCACGTGAAGATTGCTTCTAGGAATCCTCTATCTACATGTGGTAGCCATTAAAATTGTGGGATTGCATGGCCCTTGAATATGGAAATTGCTTCTAGAATCATCCAACAAGAAGCTATAGCCATTAATAAAATTATGAACCCTAAACTGTGACTTTTGTTATTGAATACTAGAGGAAACCTGATATCTATTGTTTTCTCTCCATCAAATGGAAAAGTGGGATATTGATCTGAAACCTGATCATAAAAATCCTAAGATGGTAAAAGGTTGCAACAATTCAGCAATCAATCATTTTAACCGGATCCCAGATGAACTGGTCACCTGAATTTTCTGCAAACTTAGCTCCAATTCAAACGATTCTAAAGATTTCTTTGGAGCACTTTTTGCATAAGAAATCTGTTGTTTTTTCAAAGTAGTTGTATGTATAAGAGAGTTTTTCCATTTTTTAAATGCAGATGCAAGAGATTTAATATGCTAGGCAACCGGAAAGATTGCAATGTACCTCCCAATCCTTATGCACTTCGAAGAATATGGATTTCATCCAAAAATGTGCAGATGCCGGAAACATTGAGGCCTGTTACACACTTGGAATAGTAAAAGGCGACTTTACATACACATACACTGCTCTCTCTTATTTTATCATAAACTAAGATATTGAGCATATTTCCTTATTACACTATACTAGTCCGGCAACACATACTGTATTCATTTTGTAATGAACTTTCGATTCCAAGGTAAGTGAATACCTTCATATTTTTATATCTATTTGTCTGCAGGCATTTTAACCTCAAGAATGTTCAAGATTTTATTAGATTCATATTTTTACCCTCCTATAAATCTTAAACCCTAACACCTTTGTAGATTCTCACCGTTCTAATCTAAACCCTAGCACATCTGTCGAGTAGGGTTTTTTCTGTAAAGCACCCACTCAGAATCACAATGCCCCTTTTACACAAGCTATCAGTAAAACAGAAGCTGAGCGTACTCAGTAAGAAAAATTGCCTATCTAAAACACAAACATGCATCACCATACTCATTGGATTTAGATTTGAGGAAGGGATTACCTTTAATGAGAAATATCTTACTCCCCGAAAGAATCAAGGGATTAGGTCAGCCCTGCCTTAGGGGACATTCTCAGGAATAGTTGTGGTGTTGATATCTGTTGCATTGTGTATGATTCACAGTTGACAGACTAACCACAAAATCTAAAATTATAGAGCCATAATACCCTGTAGTCAACAGACCGCTGTTGATTGTCACCTATCTAACCCAAACACTAACACTTCCGTAACATGAGCATATTAAAAACATTACTTTACAGTCAAGACACCTCCATTGATTGTGTTAGCCCGGCTTTTACAAGATATATCTTACTCATCCAAAGTATCATCAGCCTTTCCTTTAGGGACATGATGAGGCCTAGTTGTGGATGGATAGGAAATAATGAGGCTGGCTTTCACAGGAAATGTCGTTATCAGGTCTAGTTGTGGATGAATTAAATTTTACAGGAAATGCCATATCAGGTCTAGTTGTGGATGAATTAAATTTAACAGGAAATGTCATTATCAGGAATTAAATCTGTGGTAGTATGAATGTCTTGTGCATTGTGGATGATTTTACTTTTGACCAACTTACCTGCCAAGAGTAAATTATTGATCTCCTCCTCTGCTAATTATATATTGTAGGTTTCATTGATCTATTAGAAATCACTTCAGCGTAAAATTAAACATGTTATCACTATCAGTGAAGCAGCTGAGCATGAAAATTAAATAATTCCTGATAAAAATTATTGAAAGAAATTGTGGCTGATAAAACCTACACTCACAGCCCAAATAAATCCAACAAACATTTTATAAACCAAATTATTAAATGCATATGTTTCTTAGGTCATACTGATGGTGTGTTTGTTTCTGTCTGGCCAGCTGATATTCTACTTCTGTAAATGTAAGGATAAAGGAATTTTACTTTTGGAATTTTACTTTTGGAATTTTATCTTTAGTGGGGGAGGAAAGGAGAGCAAAGATTTTCAGGCAGCGGTTGATCTCTGCAAGAAAGCTGCACTTCTTGGGCTTTGTTAGAAATTCGCGAACAGGGCGTCTGCTAAGGCGAATACGAACATTCGATAGTTATTTCAATTAGGATTCTACGAATTAAACTATACAGAAATTATGCAAATGGTTCAATGACCACCCACCAGGCAATGAAATGAAGTTATGTCCAAACATCAGTTGTAGACGGCCTAAAACAAGGAAAAAATGAGTTCCGCAGATGGCCAAAAGTTCGTTGCAAAAATGAGTTTTTCTGCTCATGGGTTTGTTGGTACATGTCTTATAGATCGGGGTACACCTGCACTGGCTAAATTTGCAATCATTTTTCCTTTTGCTTCTTATTACCTTTCCGTATAAGCTATCCAGCTTTTTCATGGCCATCATACACATTTTGCTTGATCATTTGTTTTATAGTTATCGAACCAAAAAACAATAATTCGAAATCATCTGTTCTTATAACCTTGACCTCTATTGATTTTTGGATTTTTTTTACATAAATTCTCAAATAAATAGACTTCTAGATGGTGATGTCCTTTGTTCGGCCCGTAGGATTTTTATTCTCTTATTTATAATGTTTAAAAATGTAATGGCATTCATCAATCTTCAAAGCTACATATGAACTGTAAAATAATTTCTAGGTTTTTCTCATGCACAAGAATGAGTATGATCATATATGATGATTTCATGTTAGAGTAGAGTGTAAAGACCAATAAAATGAATAATGTTGATAGATATAATCAAGAATATATATGTGAAAATTGAGATGCCCAAGAATTAAGAAAATAACACAACGAAGATTATGAATGAGGAAAGATAATGCATGTTGTTGTCATTTAGTGATAAGGTAATAAAGGTACAAATGTTAAAAATATAAAATTGAAAATAAAGTAGTGTATGATCATAAGGTGATTGATTATTAAATGTGTATATCATATTATAAATTATGTAGAATTAGTTAAAATTGGATCATGTATGATTTTAAAATGGTATATATAAAGTAAATAAGAAAACGAACGATATTGTCATTAGTATCTATCATATGGAAATAGGTGTTCATTGGCTATCAAATTTGTAGCTCCAAAAATCCTAGAGATACTTAATAACACAATAAGTCAATTACATTAACTTAGATATAAAGGTAAGAGTTGCTATTAGACAAAGGAAATTTAGGCATCAAGTGATAGGAAATGGCATGTGTTCTTCTTCTTTAGGTTCATACAAATCTAAGATGGTGTTTCTCTAAGGTTATCAATAGGAAAATTAAAAACAAATCAAAGATTATAATCCTAGTCTCACCCTAGCTCACCTCAACTACCCAAGGTAAGGGATGCTAGGGCATTGGGCTGGGTTGCAGGGACACCCCTATAGTTTCAAAGAAAAAATATCCATGCAATAAACTATGAAAAATAATTTGTACCACTTCACATAAATCCCCTTAACTTTGTGTACACATGTGAAACTTGCAAATAAAATTAAGAAGGCATATTGAAATTTTAATCAACTTTATTCCCACAAATGATTTAACACAAGTGTTAACTCTAAACCACAAAAGAGAGTGGACCCAAAAATACTCCTAAATGTGAAAGGTACATTTAAATATTTTAAAATGGCGATGGAAGGATAAGTTAAAGTAAAATGATGCCTTGATCACATACTTTATAACATTTCACAATGTAGATTTCTATGTATTAATAACATTCATTATTAATCATGCTTCATAAATCCATAATTAAAACTAAAATCCCATATAATGTACCAAAATGATGTATTTCAACTGCACCTTAAAATATTTTTATAAATCAAATTTTTGAGGACTAAATAGTCAATACACCAATAGGTTAATAAATATAGACTTGTGTATACATAAAGCATACATATCCTATAATATATTCTATTAACATATATTATTTTACCCTATATTTCATGATCCTCTCCTATCCCATCACACTAGTCTCTACTAGTTCATATTATGTTCAATTATCCCCTTTTATTCTCATCCCATTGTACCCTATCTCATTTCACCCTATGTTCCATTATCTCCTCTTGGTCTATTAACCCTTCTATATTATACCACCTCCCTCTAGATTTTATCTTATGCATATACCCTTATGTTGATGCTACAAAATGCAGTTCCACTTCCTAGAGAAAAGTCTCACTAACAAGGCTACAATTTTTTATCATATAAGTTAGATCATCCCATCAAAAATATATGGATGGTTAATGTCTAACTCTATGATAGTGGGTTTTATCTCTTATTCTTTAAGATCATCTTAGACTCGAGGTTTGTTCCTATGGGAATACCTTAATATCTATTGAGATCACATATAATGAACAAAAAATTATTAAATGATATAGCCAAACCCAACATACCTACTTTTCCCCAAAGACTATCACTGAACCAAACTTAAAACAATTTAAAATACATACAATACATTCATTTGGGGCTCAATGAAGATTGATCCCTAGTTATATCATGAGGTTATGAATGTATACAAACTAGTCCTACTCCTATACTATTGATTTATGTTTTTTATTGATGAATTACGATTGGCTAGGTAGACTAGAGACTAGTGCATCCAATAGGTTATAAAGTCATAGGTGACAAGAAAGAGAAACATCAAAGGAAACATAAGAGAATTGATTTGGGAACATAATCCATCAAAGAATAAATATTATACAAAGATCATACTTAGTCATCAAAATTGAGCTTTATATAGTGCATTTGAAACATGGAAAATGTCATTCCAAATATTGTAATATTTAAAATAGTGTTATATTCACCAATTGCATGCATATAAGTGAATATGGCAGGAGAAGTATTTACAACCATAAAATACCTTCCTATAGAAATATAAAAATGAATGGATACATTCTCTACACAACATATATACATTCATCTTATCCCTCACATACCCCATGAATCCATATCCATCCTATAATTAGAAAAGGCATGAGCTAAAACCATAGAAAAAAAATACACCTACACAACCTTCGAAAAATACAAGAAGAACCAACCTCTTCAAAAAATTATAACCTTATACAATATATAAACCTATGGAATCAAACCAAACAAAATTGTAACACTATTCACATTTGAAATTCATCACCTAGGATCAATCTAACACAAAAAAAGTATTCCATATCAATAGAGGCCAATCATAATCAATACTAGTGGATGGGATGGTCATGCCATGAATGAAAGTAGGTAGATAATATAGCACAATAAGCACACCATCAAGATAATTAGCCACAACAAAATTATTTCACAAGATGCACAGGCACAAAAAAAAATCATCATAGGCCTAAGATCTTTCCCCTATTGATTATTTT
Source organism: Sequoia sempervirens (assembly GCA_007258455.2). NCBI lineage: Eukaryota > Viridiplantae > Streptophyta > Pinopsida > Cupressales > Cupressaceae > Sequoia > Sequoia sempervirens. The sequence continues at coordinate 42,395,968 of VDFB02000017.1, read as the reverse complement.
ACACCCAATAACTGTTGTAAGTATGAGCTAGTTTGGTGGTGTTGTCATTGATGTTTTCATTGATGTCAACGCAGTTCAGTATGTTGCAGATTGTACATGTATGATTGAGATGTTGTTGAGATGTTGTGAGTACATGGAACTATCTTATATAGTTGTAGATGTGTTGTCTTCATGAGCTTCCAAGTGGTTTTGAGAAAAGTAATATAGAAGTGAAGTTAGAAGAAGGAATGTATTCAGATTGTGCTCTGGTATGTGCTCCGCATTTATGCTATGTTTATCCTATGATTGTATAGACCTAAAGGTTTGATAAAGGTGAGTTAGCGGTGAAATATGTTGAGTATCAACTTCTGGTAAGTTGGTACATGAAATTTGTTTCCATCCGTATCTATGTTCTACCAGTAAATTCAATATTCTGTAGACTAGGAGAAATATTGTTGCTCTACATTTTTCTCTTTTTTTTTTGAGATCTCATCGATCTACAGTATGTTGTGTGAAGGTCTTTCCTATGCTTTGGTGAAGAGGTTTGAAGTCTAGAGATCTAGAAATTAGGTTTCAGTATGCTAGTGTGTATCTCCAGAGTCCAAATTGTTTGATGAAAGACATTCAATGATTGAATCCTATTGTTCTTGTTGTGGATGATGTATCTGGAAGGTTTTGAAATGTATTATCATGCTTAAGGAAGTTTTTTCTTGTGTCTACATTACATCTTCTGGTTGGGAAGCATGAACATTAATGCGTATTTTTTTTCCATCAGGTTTGGCCAACCTAGTGTTTACACTTTATTCAAGGAATAAAATTTAATCAAGAAAGCATGTAGAAGATTCAAGAATGTTATTTGTGGTCTTTGTTATATGTTTAATTGGTCCACTCTTATTCCTTTCCACCATGGGAATTTAGAGTTTCTGACCTAATTTGAATTTAAGAAAAGATGTATTGTGGCTAACATTGGTAAATGTTTCTAAGGTTGAGAATAGTATAACAACAATTTGAATTGTGAAGAGATGTATATGACAGTGAGATGCAAAGTGACAAAAGTGTGCCACAAATCATAGGAGTAGAAGTGTGTGTGAGTTGTGATAGTATTTTTTCAATTTCTTGAAGGCAGTGAATTGAAGTTTTTTTTAATCCAAAAAATGTGCTTTAATTGGAGTGGTGGATCTTTTGTTCTCTTTTGTATCTGTAGGCAGTGACCCTATCTATTGGAAAGTGAGTTCTTTGCAGGTAGTAAGCCTTTGTATTTGGATAGTGAGTCCTCTTTTAGGTAGTGAGCCTTTGTATTCAGTTTATAATCTTTATATTATGAGTTAACTCTCACCGTGGTTTTTCCCTTATTGGGTTTTCCATGTAAAAATTTGGTGTTCATTAAGTTGAGAAAGTTTTAAGGTTAAATGTGTGTGACAATTGATTCAACCTCCTCTTAGTTGTCCTACTTTTGTTTAACAATTGGTATTAGAGCTTACCCACTTAAGGAAGATCCAATGGTGCACAAATTAACGATCCCTATGTTTGATTGAACTAACTACAAAGATTAGAAGGGTCAGATGAGAGGATATATTATCTCTCTTGGTTTGAAGACCTAGAAAGCTATTGAGAACTAGTATACTCTTTCATCTAGTGGTGTTAATTATGTAGATGAGATCTCTGGTTATGAAGAAAATGAGAAGGAAAAATATGCATTTTATAGTGGTTTATCTAAAAATGAGAGAATTAAGGTCTTTGGATATTGCATATGATGTCTAAAAGAATTTGGAAGACATGTATGAAGCAAAAGAAAAGGAGAAATTTACTAAGAGACTGGCAGAAAAGTGTAGATTTGTGGACCTCAAGATGGAAGATGGATAAGAATTTACAAGTTTCTTTCACAAGGTTGAACAAAATGTAAATGAAGTTAGAAATCAAGAAGGAAAGCTATCATATGAAGACATAATTGAGAAGATCCTGATCACTCTATTAGATGGCTATAGTGATAAAATTTATGTGATTGAAGAAATGTATGATCTCCTAAAAAGTACACCTTGGAATACTTATTTAACACCTTGCAAGCATTTCAATTGAGAAAGTTCTAGAAAGATGACAAGATAGAAGAAAATATAGAAATGGAATTTAAAGAAATGAAGATTAATGAGTTGGAAGCTAACTTCACTAGGAAGTTGAAGAAAGGTACCAAAAATTCTAAAGGTATGTTACCCTTTAAATGCTTTAGTTGTGGTAATATTGGTCACTAAGCTTCAAGATGTCCAAATAGGGCTATCACATAAGAATAACAAGGATTATAAAGATAAGGATAGCGAGGATAAGAAGTATAAGAAGTTGTACTATGTTAAGGAAGAGAGAGGTATTTCTAATGATTAATTTCAGAATGAAGCTGATGATAGTGAATGCTTATTCTTAGCTTTGGAAAGTAAATTTGTATCCACTAACCCTCGTAAATGTGTAAGTAAGAAGGCTTCAGAGGTTAAGAAGAATATGATGGAAGGTAGTTTGGTTACCACTTTTCATGCAATACAAGATGAAGACTATTGGGTAATTGATAGTGGATGCTCAAATCACATGAAAAAAGATAAGATTAAGTTCACTAAACTTGAGAGGTATGATGATGGTTTAGTTATGTTTGGTGATGATTCAAGAGCTAAGATCTATGTAAAAGGTTCAATTAGTTTTGATGGAGTGCATAGTACTGATGATGTGTATTATGTGAAGGGTTTGAAGCATAACCATCTAAGTGTTGGTTAGATGTGTAGCAATTTCTTTAAACTTGCGTTTTAGAAAAATACTTGTGAAATTAGGAAAGGATCCGGTAATGGAGATATGATTGCTACAAGAAGAAGAACTCATGGAAATATCTATTAGCTGAAAGGAGTTGACGGTCATTATATTGTATCTAAGATTAGTGAAAGTTGGTTATGGTACTAGAGAATGGGACATGTGTACTTTGATAACCTGGTCAAGATCAATGCAAAGGAGATTCTTCAAGGACTTCCTAGAATCACAAGACCTGCTAATGCCATATCTAGAAGTTATCAATTGGGTAAGTAGACAAGATTTAGTTTTAAGGGAAAGGAACATTCTACTATGGGAATGCTGGAATTAGTACATATTGATCTTTGTGGTCCAACTAAGAGTGGAAACCTAGATGGTGATAGATATTTCATGGTGCTTATTTATCATTACACTTGAATGAGATGGGTTGCTTTTCATAGAGAAAATAATTGAGATGTGGATAGGTTTAAGGTATTCAAAGCAAGAGTGGAAAATGAAGTAAATCTAAAAATCAATGTGTTTGAGATCTGATAAAGGTATAGAATTCATTTTTGGTTAATTTAATGTATTTTGTGAGGATCACAACATATAAAAGACAATTGTATTCTCCAATAACACATCAATAGAATGGAGTAGTTGAAAGGAAAAATAGGACAGTTTAGGAAGCTACTAGAACTATGATGAAATAGTCTAATGTACTATCTATGTATATTAGAGAGAAGCAATACATACTATTGTTTATGTTCTTAATAGAGTTCAGATCAGGCACAACAACACAAAGACACCTTTTGAGCTATGAACTGGTAAGACTCGTATTGTGAAATATTTTAAGGCATTTGGAAGTAGATGATACATTCAAAGAGATGATGAAAATCTTGGAAATTTTTATGCTAGATGTGATGAAGGAATATTTCTTGGATAATCTAGTACTAGCAAGGCATATAGATTCTTTAACAAAATATTAAGAAAGATCATTGAAAGTGCTAATGTGAAAGTTGATGGAGTCATACATAGACCTATTGAGATAAGTGAAGTTGAACCTAGTGATCCTATCTAAGAACATATACCTGAAAAAATAAGGAGGAAGAAGAAGAAGAGAAAGAAGAAGAAGAATAAGTGGAAGAAGAAGAAGAAGAAGAGAATGAACTACAACCTACTACTAGGAATCCTAAATATGTACAGAAGAGTCATTTGGAAGATCAGATAATTGGATATAAGAGTGAAGGTGTGAAGAAAAGAAGAAGAGTTGAAGTTAAGTTAAATTTGTGTTTACTCTAAAAAATAGAACCTAAATCTGTAAAACAAGAATGTTAAGATGAAATTTGGATGACAGCTATGAAAGATGAACTGTAGTAGAGATAACAGAATTAGACATGGGAAATAGTCTCTAGACCTATGAAAAAAAATGTGATTGGTTGAAAATGGGTGTTTTGGAACAAACTGAATGAATGTGGAGAAGTAGTATGGAATAAGGAAAGAATGGTATACAAAGGATATTCACAAGTTGAATGTATATATTTTGAGGAAAGATTGGTCCCTCTAGCCTAAATGGAAGCTATAAAAATGTTCTTGGCATTATTTGCACACAAAGACTTCAAGGTATATCAAATGTCCATGCTAAGTCATCTTTTTTGAATGGCGTGTTGGAGGATGAAGTGTACATGGAGCAGCCTAAAGGGCTTCGATTGTCTGGTAATTTGGACATGGTTTGTAAATTGAAGAAAGCGTTATATGGATTGAAGCAAGCTCCTTGAGCTTGGTATGAAAGACTGGACAAATATCTAACAAAGCAGTGATTCAACAAAGGTTCTACAAACAACAACCTCTACTTAAAATGCAAGGTCATAAGATGTTGATTGTAGGTGTCTATGTTGATGATATCATCTTTGGTGGAAATAAAATCATGTGTAAAAATTTCCCTTAAGAAATGCAAAAACAAATTTGAGATGTCTATGATTGGTGAATTGAATTTCTTCCTTGGTCTACAAGTGAATGAAACTTATAAGAGTTGTTAAATTTTTTTGGGATGGAGGATTCTAAACTGGTTTGTACTCGTATGGTAACTAGATGTAAGCTAATCAAGGATGATGAATCTTCTAAGACTGATAAGAGCAAATATAGATCCATGATTGGTGGATTGTTGTATGTTACTGCTAACAAACCATATATTATGCATGCAGTGTGTTTAGTTCCTAGATTCCAAGCGGATCCTAGAGAAGCACATCTTATAGCTATAAAAAGGATATTTAGATATCTTAAAGGAACATTAGATTATTGACAATGGTACCTTAAGATCAATGATTTCACTCTAAGGGCCTATATAATTTTTTATTGGGATGGATGTGTAGAGGACCGAAACAATACCTATAGATATGAAAATTTAGCATCATGCATCTAATCCATATTCACTAATTCCATGCCATCCTTAATCATCTTGTTATCATCATATTCATCTCTTTAATCAAATAAATCAAGTTTATTTAATTAGTCTTCTAAAGTTTTTCATTTAATTAAATAAATGAAACTTATTTAATTAAACCACTAATATCATTCCCTTTAGCTAAATAAATCAAAAACATTTATTTAACTAATTCTAAATCATTTTACATCTCCTTTTGATTTATTTTAAATCCACAAATCTAAATCAAATAGGTCAAATCACCTAATCCCCCATCAAATTAATTAAATCATGATTAATTTAATCCTAATACTTGTATTCTCTAGATTTTGCCACTTTCACATGAAAGGGCATTTAAATGATTTACTAAAATCTTTATTTATTTTTAACTTGGCATCTTTACAGAATATTCTGAAAGTTTGAAATCTGCCCCAAAATTGACATGTACATAAAACAAAGCATTTAAGACCTCTTACGTGTCTCTTGCAAAGGTCAAACTTAGCATTTAACTCATCTTGTCATCAAATTCAAATTTCAAATCTCCCCCTCTTTGGTACATTGACCAAAATGTGCTCATTCCTCAACCTCTCACATGTTGACAAGTGGCATCTTGTCATTGGTGGATCTTTAGTCCCACATCCTCCATGTTTAGCATTCTTATATATTTCATGGTTATAAATAGAGGCCTCATCTATTGTATTAATTCTCCACAACTCACCTAAGTTAGTATTTCATCTTATCCACAATCTCAACCATTTGAATCTTGTCATCTAGGAGCTTATCAAGGATTGAGAAAGGGCTTCTTTCCACATCAAAGAAGCACCAAGCCAATATGGGATAGGTATACTTTATGCTTTTCTTGATGTGCTTTACTTATCTTGTTGTTGGATTGCATTTTAAAAGAATGCTCGATCATCTCATCTAGATATTGAACATTTTTTTTGTTTTGAAATAGTAATCATTCTTTGTGTGCTAGAATTTTAACCATTTGCAGATTTTGATGTACACAAAATGGCACTAGAAGGAGGGGAGTTTTACAAAGCTCTTATCAATAGTTCATTATTTAATAGATTTAACTAATTCTGACAGTCCATGTATCACAATACACAATCTATGGTTTGTGGGAAGTTTTCTTTTATCAAGGCACTTAATGTTTCAACAAGTAGCCCTTTTTTACTACTTCTTGAAGATTCTTTTAGGATAGGGTTGAAGCAATCAGATTTATGATGGTCTTGTAAAGTAGCCCTGTAATCCAAATATTTTGATTTACCTATTAAAAATTGCATATGCACATTTATGTTAAATCTAAAGTTCTTTTCAATTACTAGAGAGTACCACCTTTATCTCTTTTTATTTCCTCGTAGCTGAAGTTAAACTCGTTACACCATAGGGGACCAGCCAAACAAATACAGAGCATCTCACATTTTATGTCCTTTGGTTTAGTAGGTATTGAGGCTGGCAAGTGATGTGTGTTGTCTATAGGGATGACATCCAAACTCAATACTCTCAAAGACAATTTATCCATCCTAGATAAAGCATGATGTGCGCTATTTATCACCCCTCCTAAGCATTGCAAGAAATTAATGTAGACTATTATCATGCCATAACCACTACATGGTTAACATAATCTCTATCTTCTATGTCATGAATATGCTTCAATTAGTTTAAGCTTTTAAGTTTATCCATTTAGCTTTCAATGGTTGAAAATAATGATTTATTTTCATAATATAATCTACTTAAAAAAAATGTGTATTTAGTTGAACCAGAGGAAAGTGGGTCAAGAAACAAAACTTTTCTAATTCCTCTTTCACAGAGATCCCCCTAGTTTGACACATTGGTGAGTCACTCATATGTTGGAAATAGAAAATAGAAAGATATGTGTACCCAAGACTTTGTATCATTTGGATTTGTGCTCAAACAAGTGGGCTCTTTATAGAAGAAAGATTGGACTAATTTCACTTTCTTGAATTTGGTGGGTTCCTAAAGGAAAAAGAAATGTATCAATTCAATTACAACGAAATAGTGGTGTTCATTGAAGGGACAACTAGAGGAACTATATATATTGGCATTGGTAATAGTTTCTATTTTTTAATTAAATGCTCACATTGGCTTTGAATTTTTCAACAAATAATTTGGGCATGTTTTTTTTCACTCTATCATTTGTATCATGGTTGAAAATTTTTAAAGCTCCCATTTTAGGATAGGTAAAGCAGTAGCTAGGAAATGTTTTAGGAACACGGCTTTTACACTTTCCATTTGAATTTATTACATATATTTGTACTGACCAAATACATTTGTGTGAAATTATATGCCCTTTTTGACATGTCCTTTACGTGAAAGTCAAACAATTATTCTTTATGCTTGCTAGCTTTACATCTTCCATTTGCTTTAAGTGAAAGTCTTTAAAGAAGCATTATGGTTGCAAATTTTATATCTACTAACTGCAATTTTCTAAGAAACCACTCATTCAATTCCACACCTACCAAATCTATCATTCGGTTTTCTAGCTACCAATTTACCAAATCTTATCACTGGCCCAGTTTATGTTGTTCTCAATCTTATTTATTTGAGCCATGTGAGCTACGATTCCCTCCAACTCAAAAGAAACAATCACTAATCTCTAAAGAAAAAAAAAATAGTTGAAAAAAAATGTTCTTTTTGAGTCATCTCACAAGAGCCACACCTACTTTGTTCAAAGCTTTGAGATCTTTTATACACAAACGATAATATTGGAAGTTTGTGTTAATATTTTTGGGATATAATTTGACTTTCATATTAAATGAACATAGATTTCAACAAGCTTTTAGAATCTTATTTCCATTGGTGAGTAATGATTAATTGGTGGGTAGAGATACTTTCCTAGTGTTCCATTTATTACTGAGTGTAATGTCAAGTTTATTATTTCCAATAAGTTATGGTATTCGATGTGGAAGCAAGTCCACATAATTTTGTACAATCTTTTGATGGCACTTGGTGGAAATGAATACAACATGATAAAATACTGATATAATGCAAACATTATTCCTAGAGTTAGGTTTTTCATATTTGACTAAGTTTAATGGCAATTGATAAAGTTGTGTGAACAAAAAAGTCTATGTACATGTTTATTAACATGATGATGACTTAGTAAGCTACAACATTAAGGATAAATACAGGTTATACATTTTTTTGTATATGAAGATTGTGTTATTATCAAGGTGATGAATGCAAGGTCATTGGTGTTTTCTAGCATGGAAATGTTGTAGAGAAAAAAATTGAAGTCATTAAAGATCATTGGGGTTTGTTGTCTTAATATTGTGTTTTTCTATTCATTTTTTATCAAAATCATATTGATGTTCAATATTAATCTTGTTGTTTCTCTCCACTAATATTAATTTTTTCTTTGAGTGTAGAATTACCGAACTATTGGATTTGGTGAACAATCACTTCTTAACATCTGTTCTTTTGGATGATTTATTTTCCTAAATGTTTCTTTAATATATCAATGTTTTATTTGCAGGTCACTTGAAGACAATGGAGTAGCAAGACGAAGAAAATATGCAAATAGAAAAAAATTGAATTTGAAAAGTTGGCATTGGAACTGGAAAAAGCATTTTTAAATGCCTATTGTAATAGCCCAGAGCCTCCATTTACTACTTTAATTTTCTATTTTAAGCCAACTATATTTTTTTTTCAAAGTTGGATTAATATTGAATGTTAAAAATTCACTAGAATTTGTGTTTTGAGGTCTAAAATTGAACAATCAATCTCACACTTCAAAGTTGGTGCTTAAAAAGGAATTCATTTCTTCTTTGAGGTTAAAATGAACAAGTGATTTCATGCTTTTATAAAAAAAATTGCAAAGTAATTTCACTTAAAAAGACATATGTACTTATCTCACCCTTCACAACGATCTTGAGAATCAAAAGTCTTTTTGTTGACATTAAAGTTCATAGAATATTGCCTCCACATCTTCATCTTGGGAACTAAAATTGAACAAATCTTGTGAGTGTGAGTTAGGTATATCGCGTGTGTTCTCCCTTTGTTTCTAAACGAAGGTTGATTGAACTACGGATGTGCTTGCTCATTGTTGTTTACATTTAGAGGGTCCTACCTAAGAGACACATCCAAAAGGAGAACTATAAGTGACTCCACCTTCTTTTTCATTCGGGCCGGTATATAAATGGATAAGACTAAATTGTCAAGTCCTCATGGTATGTAGGCCTTATCCATATAGGTTCTTTCAGAATAGGGTACTACCGTAAAAAGTATAAGTGCCACTAGTAGGATTGATTAAAGCCTTTAGTGGCTTGCTAAATGCTCACAAGGTCACATGTCCCCGATGTCTTGTCATTAAGAACCTTGTTTGTTGTAGCCAACCAATCCATCCAATGATTTTATCAAAGTGGTGCATTGGAACATAAATTGCATGAAGTTACTTTCCATGTCCGATCTTTGTTAAAATATAGAGGTTAAGACATCATTCTTAACATGCCTTTATATTTTTTCCTTGGTTGCATGAAAAATCATCTCTTTTACTACGAAAAGCATCAGGAAATCCCAACCAAAAAAATGTACCAATTGAGCTAGGATGTTATATTGCTTGTGAGTCAGTTTGAAAACACAATGCTTGGATCCAAAACATTGAGACAAACATTAAACAAATCATTCAAAATTAAAACCCTTTGGGAGAAGCAAATATCCTTGAACGAATCTGCATGCACTTGCTATCCCTTGGGATTCATGCCCATAGAGGTTTATATGAATTTGAATTTCATCTCAATTTTCTCCTACTAAGGTCAACATTAGGAAACCTTTGCCTTGATTTCCTCGATTTCCACATAATCCATTTTGTGGGAAGAAAGAAAATTAGGACATTGGACATTCAACTTTAAAAGTAATCAAGAAGTGTTTGTAGTCAAAGGAATCCATTAAGCAAATATTAATTCAATCAGACCCCACACATGTGCTTTTGTATCTTTTGATCATATGGTTTTTCATGCAAACATTGGTCTTTTGGGTTTTGAACTACTCTTAGAGAAAAACATGTTCTTCACTATCTTGGTCTTGTAAACAATGTTATCCTTGGGTTCACTTGGGATCAAATCAAATATTTCATCCATTCCAAACATTCATCATCTTCATCCCACCAAACAACTTTAGAGCTTTGGAAACATCAGTATCTAGACATAGGTACATCCTTAAACCAAATAAAAAATCTTCTATTTGGTTAGGTATGTGTTGACGAATCCTTCCTCACATACTTAGCTAAATTATCACCCTTTTGAATGAATTCATCATAAGATCATATCTAACATCTTAGGGTTTACAAGTTCCAAATCAAATCAAACCAGTAAAAATAAAACCCTAAAGTCTAGCATTGATCCAAAGTTCCTAAATGTTCAATGCCATAGCATTCACCGCATTCACCCCTTTCATCCTTCATCTCATCATTGGTACTAAGAACCTTAGAGGTCACTTTCATAGTAAAAACATAAGAAGAACATGGAATATAAACTTGATCCATACATCATGAGCAATCCAAACCAAAAAAACTATCAAAGTCTTACAATGCCAATTGATTATGAACACTCATATTTATGCAATCCATACATAGGATCATTATCTCCTACTAACCTGGGTGGAACAACAAATGTGAGTATTCCCAGTCAAAATTTTGGAACACCTTTTGCAATGGTTGATTTAAATCCAAAACTATAAGTCTATCAACCAAACACCCAATGCATGAGCCTTTAAACAAACAACATCATCCAACCAAATCCATACATGCCAAATGTGAATGTACCAAGTACAAGTCTTCCAAACATGAACATTTCAAATTTGCACTTGGTAAACATTAGTGTAAACATGTTTGTGAATCATACAAATTCTATTCAAAGTACAAAAAGAATGTTAACTCCATGTATTGATCCAAGTGAACGTAACACCATGTAAAATCAAAGTTACCTAAATCAACGCAATATGATTCCCAAACACAACAATGTTCAATTTTAACCTATAATGCCAAATCTAAACATCATCCCAAATCAAATCATTGTCCAACATAAATTTTTTCACGATCTCATGAAAAAACCACTAGCATACATTCCAAATCTGCTTCAACAAAATCCAAACCAACTATATCAAGGGAGCCAAGATCAAAATCAAGACCAAGTTTTGTTAGACAAAATTGCTTCACTTGAAAAACTAACTGAAGCCTTGAAACAAGAGACATCTTTACTCCAAAATCAATACAATCTTCCATTGGTTGAACCATGTCACCAGAGCATTGAGTTGTATCCACAACCACATCAAGAATAATATCTCCAATGTAAAGAGGTTGGAAATCAAGATCAACCACATCAACAAATCCAACCCCCACATATTGAAGATCAATCACCACATCTCCAAGATCAATCATCACATCTCCAAGATCAATCATGACAAGAATCATCTCAATGAACACAAATCTCACAAGGTAAAAAATGGAAATACACACCACTTGGGGGACCCATCAAATTGATCATGCAATATAGTTCACATAAGAAAATATCATTAAACTCCCTATTTATGAGGATTATCAAGAGCCCTTAGTTATACCACTAGGGTATAATGAGAAGCACTTTAGTCGCTTCCACAAAACAAAGGGACACACAACATCAGATTGTATTTGACTTAAAAATCTCATCCAAGACCTCATTGATCAAACGATAATCACTATTGGGGTCAATGATCAAGATCTATTCATCAATGAGAACCTTGAATATGTTTCCACCTCATCCAATGATCAAATTAACATACCTTAAGAGTCATTTTTCAATCATGATTGAATTCAAGAAATTTCAACATCATTTGACCCTATGGTTGAAGACATTCATAATCTCTCTACCGCAATTGTTGAAAAAAATGATCAAGACCTATCCATCAATGAGCATATTCAATCTATGTTTCTACCCCATTTGATGATCAAATAACCATACATCAAGAGCCACTTTTTAGTGATCTATTTCAAGGAGTGTTAGAATTATTTGATCCCATTGACATAATCCTGACCCATCAACCAATGATCATATTGAAAATGTCTCTACATCACCTAATCAGTTAGAGGATATATCTCAAGAATTTATTCCAAAGTAGGATTAAAATCTTTCACCAAGGTCTAGCAATGGCCCTTTCCAAGACATGTTGACCCCCTTTGACCTCATGATTACAAATACTAAAGGAATCCTCAACTTCACACTTGATCCAAGTCCACTCAAATATCAAGAGGATATTCCACTACTTGCCCTGACTAATGAAAATATCTAAGAACCCCTTGAAAGAAATTTGTTCTTTGAAACTAACCCATGTCAAGAACTTGATCCAAAGCATGATGTTCAAGCAACTCTGAAATCATTCAAGATCAAGAATTTGTATCTCCAAAGTACTACAATTATCTAATGGAAACTATCCTATCTATAAGAGATGTCACAAATTATGTTCAAATGCACATAGCACATACTCCTCCATCTACCCATTAGATACTTTATGTGGATGGAAATGTAGATGATATTCATTCAAATTAGGTTTCCTTTACTCTTGGCATTATTACACAAAAAGAGTAGTTTGTCGATTCTTATAGTCAAACTGAGTTGTCAACATCAGTATCAAATATATTGAAATTTCAGACTAAGGACATCATGTATGAAAATATCCAACATTATCCACTCAAGGAAACTAGTCAGACAGAACAAGATATTCCACAGTTAGTAGAGCATCCAATTGAAATAACATCATATGTAGTCATCATTTATTAGAGAAGTCATTCTAAACAAGAGATCTCAGAACATACAGAATCAAAGCATGAAGGTACTACTTCCACAATACTAGTGGAAACTATGTCTCAAGCAAACATCAACATAGGGAGCATGAAGAGTCCTTATGATGAAACTAGTGTCAATACTACAACTAGCCACATCATGAATCTTCATCCACCCATCAACCCTTTCATGAATTGGGACCAACATCAAAATAAATATTTGAATCAAAGCACAAAGAATGATATCAAAGAAAAAGAAACAAAGCATGAAGGGCACATCAAATACACATGGATACCAAAAAATACAAAGAAAGATTATCCCTATCAAACTCCACCAGTCAAAGAAACTATGGGGAAAAATTAAAAAGAGAAAAGTATCCATCAAAAATGTCCACAAAAGTAAAAGAATGATTTTCAAGTGATGTACAAAGTGTATCAAACAATTGGTCCTAATTCCATGCACACATTCATATCCACCCATCATTTCTCATCTTCCCAACTTTGGAGAGTCCAAGATTCTAAGTTGTCAACCAATCCATATTTTATTCCAAAGCACACTCTATCCACACCTCCACACATGATATCCAATTCTTACATTGACCATGTATTGGAAACGACCCTTCATCATAAGGATTTAGAAGGAACTCTATCACGATGTGTGCACAAAGGTAAAGTCAACTTTGGTATCAACAAAGTAGATCAGGAATCTCAAAAATTGTATTCAAGTGCATGTATCTTGGAAAAAAGAACTTCATGTAAGATATCGATGGCACATTATGAAAAAAGTGTCTACATCAACACCACAAGGTGGTTTGACATGAGATTAAAATATCTTGGAAAAACCAAAAAATCCAAAAAATCATGAAAATAGTAAAGATAAAAATCATCCTCTAGTGAAAACCACTATGGTAGCTCTTTGGGAAAGACCATGATGAAACCTAGAAAATAGGTGCCATGTGTAGAATCAAGCATCTACGTGCACCAAATCAAATGAAAACATCTTATTCTATCCATAATAAATCTAGCATTCATCCATCTCAGCCATAATAAATCCATTCATCCATTTGCAGCCATCATCCAAGTTATCTTGATCTTGATGAAAGTTTGGGGAACACTTTACACTTTCTTATGGTAAACATCTTGACATGGGTCATTTTCATTGATCATATCCTACCCAATCTTATCTGAGCCATGAAGCATTATCCAATGAGAATTCTTTATCTAAACACCTTATCTTATCACAAGATAATCCTTGGCATTCTTTTTGTGCTTACCATATCCATGCATCCATCAACCTATCTAGGCATATATCCATAACATTCCATACATTTCTAGACACTGGGGGCAGATATTTAAATCTTGCTTTGGGAATAAATCTTGGTCTATATCCTCCAAACTTATGCAGTGATTTGAACATTGGAAAATGCAAAATGAAATTAATCAAACCACTTGTGAGTAAAAATCCAAATCACTAGCCCATGACATATTTTGACAACCAAATGTTCCTTATCAAGCTTCATCTTTCATCGAACATCAATCTAAGTAATCACTATCAGTTGCATCTAAGTTGCACTTCAAACATCACATCAAATCATTCAAACAACTTTTGTTCCAAATCAAGCTCCATCGATCATGATCAGTCAAATCCAATCAAAAAATCATCATCTCATAATATACTTATGTTTCTTAATTCTATCCTTGCATTTTTGTGTATCCTCAACAATGCTATCATCATCTTGGGCTATCCATATTAATCCTTGTGTTGCGTAACACTATCCTTGCATTGTTGTGCATCTTCAACAATGTTCTCATCATCAATCCATCGATTTGGCCAATCAACCTTAGCTTGGTTTTCAACAAAATCCCAAAATAGATCACTAATATCATCACACATATCCATATCCAAATCATTAAATTCATGTGAAAAATCCAAAAATATATCAAAATCCCAAAATAGGTCAAAAAGTTAAAAAGTAAAAAAATAGAGTCGTCTTGTCAAAGTATGGGTCTTTGAGCCTTGAATGTAGGCAAGGTTGATCTTTGATCATCCCCTAAGACACTTACATTAGTCCTTTAGAAGTCTATCATAATAAACTGACATTTCGTCATGTATATCTTCATTTGTAAATTGGTAAAGTCATCAGTTTAACTACGTCATCTCTACATGTATAACGTAGGAAAGGCCAATCTATTGATCAGCCCCTAAGGCCCCTAGGATAGGTCCTTAGGTTAGTGTCTTGTTCAAAATCTCAGAAAACCACAAAAAAACTGAAAATAAAAATTTAAAACATTTATAAAATCTCAAAAAATAGAAAAAAAAGCCTAAAAAAAATTTGAATTTCCAAAAACATCCAAATATTTGAAAAAAATCCATCCATCTCATCTCGCTTTCACCCATAATAACATCATTCACTATAAATCAATCATCATCCCTAAACTTTGGTGAAACGGTTAGAAACATGTCTAGTAGGTTAAAAGTTAAAATTCAAAACGTCAAGTCTTGGGTTTATTTTAGTACATAAATAAGTTAGTCAAATCTTTGTGTCGATAGCCCATAATCTAATCAGTCCCATTTCAATCATCTAATAACATCACATCCTAGGATGTATCCTTCTAAGAATGGGCATTATTTATCATAAATAACACTTTGGATAAATGAAATGACGTGCTGTCATCCACTAACATGTCTTAGGATGTATCCTTCCTACAATGGGCATAATATTTTGGCAATAGTTTCAGTTCTTATCCTTAAAAACACATTTCCTTTTGCTTAGCGGTACTGAAGAACATCAGCTTGTTTGTTAACTTTATCTTTTTCTTTTTACTTATCTCTTTACTCTCATTCCAATGACCTCTTGATGATGTCTAATCAAAGTGATTTAGAGAGAAAGGAATGGGGCATCGGTCATTATCATTTTTTCTTTTATGCTTGTTGGAAGTTGTAATATAACTTGGGGAATATTTGCTTTGTTAGGTACATCCTAGCAAGGTTTTCATATGTCAAGTGTGAACAAGAACACTCCTATCTATTTTTTTAGTCAAAGTCCATCACACTAGGTACAATGTCATATTGGTTCTTTATACCTTGATGTATCATATCTATGTGTGTTATCAAACATAAGGTAAGTAGATGTTTTAAAATACCAATTCTTGATAAGAAAATCATCCATCATCATCATCATCTCTAATAAAATCTTTTCAGATCATGGACTTGTTGGATCCTCTTGTCATCATCTCATTTCTTCTTTCTTCTCTTCGCACTAACATAACATCACCAATGCACCCATCTTGCATCCATCTTGCATACACAAACCATTAGCATATATAAATCTCATTATCATAGCATATCACATCATCCATCTCATCCATCTCACATGCATTACATCATCATTTTAAGTTGTTTAGGATAATATAGATTGGTTATTCTAAGCATCTTAAAATCATCTCATTTGCATCATCATCATAACCATCAATATGTCCATCTTCAACCTCTTTATTGCAAGATTGAACCTCAAATTAAATCTTTTCAATCAATCTCTCGAGGGGATAATCTACTAGTGGTCTTCTTTCCGCTAGGCCATTCGAAAAAAAATAAAAATTGAATTTTGATCGCAATAACTTTATTCTTTGAACCAACATAGCAAGTACATTGCTTCAGAGAGGGGAAAATTGTAGACATGCAAAATTGACATCATGCATCTAATCCATATTCACTAATTCCATGGCATCCTTATTCATCTCTTTATCATCATATTTGTCTCTTTAATTAAATAAATCAAGTTTATTTAATTATCCTTCTAAAGTTATTCATTTAATTAAATAAATCAAACTTATTTAATTAAACCACTAACATCATTCCCTTTAGCTAAATAAATCAAAAAAATTTATTTAACTAATTCTAAATCATTTTCTATTTCCTTTTGATTTATTTTAAATCCATAAATCTAAATCAAATAGGTCAAATCACCTAATCCCTCATTAAATTAATTTAATCCTAATTACTTGTATTCTCTAGATTTTGCCACTTGCACATGAAAAGGCATTTAAATAATTTATTAAAATATTTATTTATTTTCAACATGGCATCTTTGGGAAATATTCTCCAAGTTTGAAATCTCCCCCCAAATTGACATGTACATACAACAAAGCATTTAAGAGCTCTTACATGTATCTTACATGTCTCTTGCAAAGGTCAAACTTAGCATTTAGCTCATGTTGTCATCAAATTGAAATTTCAAATCTCCCCCTCTTTGGCACATTAACCAAAATGTGATCATTCCTCAACCTCTCACATGTTGACAAGTGGCATCTTGTCATTGGTGGATCTTTAATCCCACATCCTCCATGTTTGACATTCTTCTATCCTCCTTCGCTATAAATAGAGGCCTCCTCTATTGTATTAATTCTCCACAACTCACCTAGGTTGGCATGTCATTGTAGACATGTAAAATTAGCATTATGCATTCAATTAGGTCCACTCATCAGGTAAATTAGGTTCATCATCCATTTAAATTAAATAAATTGACTTTATTTAATTTAAGCCTACCATTACCTCATTTAAATAAATCAATAAAATAATAGCATTTCATCTCTGATAAATAATTCCCTAGAGTCATATTCCTTAAATTAATTAACCTTTATCTTGCATCATCCTCCATGTTTGGCATTCTTTTATCACTTTTGGCCATAAATGGAGGTCTCCTCTATTGCTCAAATCCTCCACAACTCCACAATCATTCATGTAAAGTCACTCTCTTCAGGAGAACTAATTTTTCCCATCATCACTCCATCTTCAAGGCATTTCATCATTTAGCTTATCTATCAAGGATTGGGAAAGGGCTATTTTCCACAATAGCACCAATCCACTATGGAATAGATTATTAATTATGCCCTTTAGTATTTCAATTAGTTTGTTTTATTGTTATATTTGTAGAGCATAAGGGATTATTTCATAAAGAATACCTTTTTTTTCTTTTTTCTTTTAACTAACTTCATGTTGGTATACATGGAATAGAGATAAAAGTTGCAAATATTTGGTGTTACATTTGGTGCCCACCATGGTTTTGTTTATCTCTATTTATTTCAAGCATTAGTTTGGAAACATAAAGTATTTCATTGCTTTCCATATAAAACTTAAGGCGTTGTTTCCTTTGTTACCAATCATGTAGATGTCAAACTTTTTATTTCAAGCATTACTATTCACATTTTAAACAAAGGTCATTGTTTGGTAATCGCGATTGTGGTAGAAAAGAATGATGATTCAAGTTATCTCATACTCTTTTTTTGGAAGCATTGTAATTAGTAATTACATATATGTTCCTCAATGTTTCCTTTTCTAATGCTTGGTGATTATTCTTAGCAATCTCGTGGTGTTGTTTAACCAAAGGATTGTGAAATCCTGCTCCTTTCATGCAACATTCTAAGATTCTAGTCATTCATTCAACATGCGGTTTGATGTCATATCATTGATGGTAATATAGTATAGTTGGATAGGCTTTGAGTCAATTTCTTTTTAATGCTGAGATCAAATCTGCAAGTTTCCTAGCCGCTTTAAATTAAATCTATAAAGATATATTACAAATCAAACTTCACCCACCCCAATAGCTATTTATTGAGGTCTGACGAAATAGTTCTTGAATTGCATGGGGAACAATACCAAGAAAATCTGGTTTTCCTTCCATAGTAAATGTTTTTCCAATTCATGTCTGCCCATAAGCAAAAATGCACACATTGTGTCCATCAATAGCAGATCTGATAATTGGCTAAACTTCTGCAAATATTTCATCTTGTGAAGTCCCCAAAAGGAAAATCTTGTCAAATTTATATTCTCAGGTCTTTCCTCCTGCTAATTTTATGACCAATTTGTCAGAGTCCAAAAGTACAAGAGGGCCAAGATATGCCTACTCATTATGTAATAGGAAAGGCCTCACCCAACAGAAGACACAGATGCTCCCTTTTAGATCTAGGACCTTGTTTAGGGCCTCTCTGCACTTAGAATCCAACTTTCCAAGATAGGCCTTGAGTGTAGCTAGCTCATCTTCCAGTTTCAAAATGGCAACCTCCAAATCACAATTTTCTTTATGAGACAGCTTGGCATCTTTGAGATATGTAGGATTGCTAGTAGAATCTAGAGAATTGGTGGTAGAGGACAAGGCTTCAATGATTAAGCACGCTGATTCAGCCCATGTGAATGTTAAGTCCTCTTTGAAGCCCAAGAGAGACTGTATGGTTTCCCCCAAGTTGTGAAGTGATTTTTTCATGTAATTCCCCTCAAAATGTTTGAATTCATTAATTGGTGGGAGAAACATTCCTACACTCCTCTTTAAACTTCCTTTGCTCCTCTTTATGCTCCCATTTGGTTATGGGCTGCCTTTGCTTGAAAATTTCTTGTGTAGTGATCAAAACTTCATTAGCATAGTCCTTCATTTGTTTGAAATATTTTAAGGCCTTTACAACCTGAAACCATTTCTTTGAAACCTTTTGTCAAAAATTCTACATTCCTTATCTGTCAAATAGTTTGTGTGCCTTTACTATGCTGTTGTGTTAAGAAAAAAAAAACTTCTTTTATTATGCATTGATGGATTTCCCTTCATTATTACTAGATACCTAATGTGGTGTTGGGTATTATAGTGTAGGGCAGTTGTTTCATTTGCTGCACCTATATGTCTTTAAGAAATTGATTGAATCCAACAAATCCATCAGGCCAATCCCATTGCACTGTATGTTTGAACCTGATAAATACTCCAATGTTTGTACCTAGATGGCTATCTACTTCCAATACTTATTTAATACTACTAAGAGGTTTTTTTTTGGAAAATCTATAGAGCCTATGATGTGCAACATCATTATTATCATTTAAATGCATTTCTAAGATATTGTGGTACAATCTTGCTAAAGCTTATTAATGATTTACACCTGGAGTTTGTATCTAACAATAGTTAATTGATGGCAGGAAGGCAATGCGGTAGAAGATAACATACTCTATCACTTTTTTGGTGACCTCTGCATAAATCAGTTCAACATCCTAGTCAAAGCTGATGACAAATATCTGAATGACCTCATCTAACATGATAAATTGAGCATCTGAAAAAATCTTTTTAGTATGTTATGCTTTGATGAATGTCTACAACCATTTTCATGCAGGTAGAAGGGACGCCATAAGGTTATTGAATTTGGACATACACCTACCAATTACACTAGCTTGGAAGCTCTTAAAAATAGAAAAAGAAAAGGAATTTATCCACTATTCTATTTTACACCCACCAATTACATTTTACTTATTAGTTTGACAACCGTAAATGTACAATCATTTGGCCATATTTATCATTTTTGTAGGAAGACTGTCCCACATGATTATATTTATTTACCACTTCTGCGCCATTGGTACCTATCATTGTTCATTAATTATATTTCCCCCCATTTTGATGTCTAAGTCTACTAAAATCCAACAGTAGGTTCATCTAAATTGATAATATTCTTGTTGCAGCAAAAAAAAATAGTTTGTTCTTGACTTTTAAATTCTTTTGGGAGTTGATTTGGTAGAGATAATTAAAGGACACATTTTTCACTCAATTCAAACATTTCTTGCTCATCTATTTCTTTCATGTAGGGAAACTACTGTACTATGGAGTAGAGAGTGCACAGAAATAGCTGCAGCAAAATCAATGATGCATGATCTTGACAATGACAAGGCTTTATTTATTTTCAGATTTTGTTTCAATATTTATACACTCTTTTGAATGAAAATGGTCATTTTGAGATAGCCAAAATTTGATCTTGTGATAATTCTTTTGGAAGGATTTGTTCATTTGGGGTTGACTTGTTAATGCAATTTATTGGATTTCAAATTTTAAGTTATTTTATCAATATGTTCATTTTAAGATAGCTAAAATTTGAGTTTGTGATATGCTTTTGAAAGATTTATTCTTCACTCAATACCTCTAGTGATGAAGATTATGATTAGGAGACTAAAAAGTGTGACTCCTTCTCAAATAGAATCATTAATGATTTAATTATAATTCCTCCTTTTATTATCATTAATTAGGATCATGTTATTGTTTGAAGTTAAATCAAAATAAATTGAATTCTCATATAATTGTGTTTTTTGATGGAATAGGAAAACAAGGTACAAGGAAAACAATGAAAGAAAAGAAGGAAAACAAGGTACAAGGAAAACAACGAAAGAAAAGAAGGAAAACAAGGTACAAGGAAAACAATGAAAGCAAAGAAGGTACAAGGAAAGCAAGGAAAGTGTAAAAGGTGAAAATGAAGGAAAATAAAGAAAAGAAAATGGTCAAGGTGAAATCGACATTGGAATCAAGCATTAGAGTTGAGCGAAAATGAAAGCGAAGTTGGAGTTGAAGAATTGAACATCAAAATTTGAAACTCACAAAGAATTTTTTAATGCTTAAGGACTTCCATCTCATGCCTTAATTTTTTGTTTTATGCTAACTCATCTTTGGATTTTAAAATGAACATTTCAAAATGCTTGGATAGTTTTTTCGTATGCTTTAATTTTTTGTTTTAGGCTAACTCATATTTTGTTTGGTGCTTTAAAATGAATTAATCATTGCTTTGAGTCTTAAAATGAACATGTGATTTTTGTGTTTAATAATCTCTTATTCAAAGTAATCTCATCTAAAAACACATATGCATTTCTCTCACACTTCATGGCGATCTTGAGAACCAAAAGTATTTTTGATGGCATTAAGCTGCATAAAATATTTCCTCCACACTTTGATTTGGGTTTAAAATTGAACAAGATCTTGTGCGAGTGTGAGTGGGGGTGTTATCATGTATATTCTCTCTCTTTGTTGCCATCAAATATTGATCGAGTTATGGATTTTGTCTTTACTCACTTTTGTTTACCCTAGAGGGCCTTCCTTGGGGAAAAAGTACTCACTCAAGGGAATGACTCAATCGGTAACACTCTATAGCCAAGAGTATTTCCAACTGGGATATAAATGTGGGTATTGGAGTAAATGCTAGTATCACATGGTTGGCTTGGATGAGATGCATTCAAAAGGGGACTCTTGCCATATGGGTCAATCTCCATGAATGAAAATTCTAAAATAAAAACCTTGTTTGTAGTGACTAATTAACCCATTCACTGAGTTTATCGAAGTGGTGCATTGGAACTTAGATTCTGAGAAGTTACTTGCCATGTCCGATCTTGGTTAGAATATAGAGGTTAAGACTTCATTCTTAACATACCTTTATATTTTTTCCTTGGTTGCATGTAAAATCATCTCTTCTACTATGAAGGGCATGAGGCAAGCCCAATAAGAAAAACGTACCAATTGAGCTAGGGTGTTATATTGCTTGTGATTCAATTTGAAAACACAGTGCTTTGATCGAAAACATTGGAAAACCAACATTCAACATGAGCATCAAATCTCAAACCCTTTAGGAGAAGAAAATATCCTTGAACAAATTCACATTTTATTGCTTGCCCTTGGGATTCGTATCCTTAGAGGCTTCTAAGCATTTAGATTTCATCTCAATTTGCTTCAACTAAGGTCAACAATAGGTAACTCTTGCCTCAAATTTCCTTGGTTTCCACATAATACACTTTGTGGGATAAGAGAAAAGTTGAGACATTAGACATCTAGATTCAAAAGCTAATCAAGAGTGTGTTTGTGGTAAAAAGGAATCTGTTAATCAAAGATTTAATCAATTGGACCCCACATATGTGCTTGGTATCTTTTGGTCATATGGTTTTCAAGTGAACATTGGTCTTTTGATTTTGAAATACTCTTAGAGAAAGGCATGTTCATCACTTTCTTGGTCTCGTAAACAAGTCCTCCCTAGGTTCATTTAGGATCAAATCAAAAACTTCATCCAAATTTCAAACATCTATCAAAATCCATCTCATAAAAAACTTTTGAGCTTTGGAAACATCATTCTAGACCTGGGTAAACCATCAAAATCAAAATCATTTGTTTATTTAGGTGTGTCAGAATGCTTCCTTTCTCATACATTTAATTAAATTATCAATCCTTTGAAAAAATTCATCCTAATATCAGATCTAACATCTTAGGGTTTACAAGTTCATTATCCATTATCCAATCAAAACCAATCAAAATCAAATCCTAAAGTCTAGCATTGATCCAAAGACCCTAAACATTCAACACTCATATCATTTTCCATTTTCATCCTTCATCTTGTCATTGGTCCTAAGAACCTTAGAGGTCACTTTTGAAAACAAGGTCAAAACACAAGAGGAACATGGAATAAAAACTTGATCCATACCTCATGAGTAATCCAAGTCAACTAAGCTATCAAAGTCTTTCAATGCCGATTGATTATCAACACTCACAACTATACAAACCGTACATGGGATCATTACCTTCTCCAAACCTCAATGGTACAACAAATGTGAGTCTACCCAATTTAAATCTTGGAACACCTTTCCCAATGGTAGATTTAAATCCAAGTCCAAACCTACCAATCCACCAACCAAACAATCAATGCATGAGCCTTCAAATGAACAATGTCATCCCACTAAATCCCTACATGCCAAATGAGAATGTACCAAGTACAAGTTTTTAAAACATGAATCCAAAAAACTTTGGGATAAATATGATTGTAAATCATATGAATATTGTTCAAATTCCAAACAATATTTTAACGAATCCAAGTCAAGGTAACACCATACAAATCAAAGTTACCTAAATCAAGGAAATGTGATTCCCAACATCAACAATGTTTAATTTCAACCTCTCATGCTAAATCTCAACATCATCCCAAATCAGAACAATGTCCAAAATCAATTTTTTGATGATCCCATTCAAAAACAACAAGTAGGCATCCCAAATCTGCTTGAACAAAAACTAAATCAACAATATCAAGGGAGTCAAGATTGAAATCATCAAATTTGGTGAGATCAAATTGCTGCACTTACAAAAATAGTTGATTCATTGCACTGAGAGACATCTCCACCACCATTACCCATATCAACATCATTCCTTGGTTTAGGGCTTACCCCTTTACCTTGCACCAATCACTCCATCCAATTCAAGCCATCACATCAAATCCTTTGAATATACCATTGACAACACACCAACAGATGGTATCTAATCAAATGACAACATCAATCCTGAAAAATCAAAACATGGTCTCCCAAGGACCTGTCACCTTGGTCATTCTGGCCATTCATATCACCTTGATCACTCCATCCACCCCTATCACACCCATCATATCTCAAACCCTCACTACCAAGATGCCTCCAAGCGTATCTCAACAACTTGGCACTACATCCAACATAATTCCAAATCCACTACCACTACCACCAAAACCAAATGCAGCAAGACAATATGACATTGCACTAAAAGCTCACTAGGCCTACCAAAATGCCATCCAACAATATCTAGCCACACAACAATAAATACAAGCTCAACAAGTGCAAAAAGCCTCTCAAGCTACCGAACAAACACAAGCACAAACACAAAAAATGACAACTATTGAGAACAAGTATCAATATCAATCCATCATTTAAGACCTTGAAGTTGTGTCTACTCCATCCAATGATCAAATCAACACACATCAACGGTCACTTTTCAATCATGATCAAAATCCATCAGCAATACTCGAAAATGATCCAATTCAAGAAATTTCAACATCATTTGACCCTATGGTTGAGGACATTGGAAATACCTCCACCACAATTGTTGAAAAAAATGTTCGAAACCTATCCATCAATGAGCACATTGAAGGTGTTTCTACCTCATCCAATGATCAACTCACCATAGATCAAGAGCCACTTTTTAGTGATCTATTTCAAGGAGTGTTAGGATTATTTTATCCTATTGATATAATCAACAATCCATCTACCAATGATTATGTTGAAAATGTCTCTAAATCACCTAATAAGTTAGAGGAAATATCTCAAAATCCTATTCCAAAGCATGATAATCGTCTTTCACCAAGGTCTAGCAATGGTCCTTTCCAAGACATATTGACATCCTTTGACCTCATGGTTACAAATATTGAAGGAAATATAAAATTGACACTTAATACAAGTACACTCAAAGATCAAGGGGATATTGAACCACTTACAATGAATAATGATCATGTCCAAGAACCCTTTGTAAGAGATCCATCCTTTGAAATTAACCCATGTCAAGAACTTGATCAAAAGCATGTCAAAAGAAATTCTAAAATCATTCAAGATCAAGAATTCATATCTCCAAGATACTACAATGATGTAATGGAAACTCTCCAATCTATGCAAGATGATCATATCCATGATGCACATACTCCTCCATCTACCCATGAGATGCTTTCTATGGATGGACACATAGATGATCTTCATTCAGAATAAGATCCCTTTATTCCTGACATTGTTACACAAAAAGAGGAGGTTATTGAATTGACAACATTAGGATTAGATATATCCCAAATTCAGACCGAGGACATCATGAATAAAGATATCCAACATTATCCACTCAAGGAAACAAGTCAGATAGAATAGGATATTCCAGAGTTAGTAGCACAAAAAATTCCAATAACATCATCTACAATGATCATTGATTAGAGAATGCATTCTAAACAAGAACTCTTAGAAAAAGTGAAATCAAAGCATGAAGGTACTACTTCCACAATACTGGGGGCAACTTTGTCTCAAGAAAACATCAACATAGAGAGCATGAGGAATCCTTATGAAGAAACTGATGCCAATACTACAACCAATCACATCATGAGTATTCATCCACCCATTACCCCATCCATGAATTGGGACCAACTTTGAAAGAAAGATTTGAATCAAAGTATGAAGAACGTTATCAAAGCAAAAGAAGTTGAGAAGCATAATGGAAAAATTAAATATGCATGGATACCAAAACATACAAAAAGGGATTATCCCTATCAAACTCCATCAGTCAAAGAAACTATGGGGAAAAATAAAAAAGGGAAAAGTATCCATCAAAGATGCCCACAAAAGTAAAAGTAGGATTTTCAAGCAACGTACAAAGTGTATCAAGCAGTTTGTTCTAATTCCACACACACTTTCGTATCCACCCATCATTGCTCATCTTCCTAAGTGTGGAGAGTCAAAGATTCCAAGCTGTCAACTAATCCATCTCTTATCCCTAAACACACTCCATCCATGCCTCTATGCATGATATTCAATTCTCAAATTGACCATGTATTGGCAACGACCCTTCATCATAAGGATTTAGAAGGCACTCTATCATGATGTGCACACAAAGGTGAAGTCAACTCTGGTATCAATGAAGTGGATTAGGAATCTCAAAAGTTCTATTCAAGTGCATGTATCTTGGAAAAACAACTTCTTCAAGCAAGATATCAATGGCACATCATGACAAAAGCATCTACATTGACACCACTAGGTGGTTTAGCATGAGCTTGAAATCTTTCAGAAAAAACCAAAAAATAAATAAATATGAAAATCCAAAAAAATTAGACAAAGGATTGAAAATAGTAAAGAGAAAAATTATCCTCTAGTGAAAACTGCATGGGTGACACTTTGGGAAAGACCATGATGAAAACTTGGAAAATAGATGTCATGTGTGGAATCAAACATCTAAGTGTGCTACTTTAGGAGAAAGTATCTCATCCAATCAGTAATAAATCCAACATGCCATCCATAATATCCATAATAAATCCATTCATCCATTAACAATTAATCCAATTCATTTTCATCCATCTTCATCCATCATCCAAGTTATCTTGAGCTTGATGAAAGTTTGGTCACACTTTGCACATGCTTATGGTAAACATCTTTGACATGGGTCATTTTCATTGATCCTATCCTATACAACATTATTTGAGCCATGAATCAATATCCAATGAAGCATTCCTTCATTTGAACACCTTATCTTATCACAAGATAATCCTTGGCATCCTTTGCATGCTTACCATATCCCCCCATCCATACATCCATCCAAGAATCTATCCATAACATTTCATACATTGCTAGACACTGGGGGCATATATTTACATCTTGCTTTGAGAATAAATATTTATATATATCCTCCAACTTATGTGGTGATCCAAAGATTGGCAAATGTAGAATCAAATTGGTCAAACCACTTATGAGCAAAAATATAAGTCACTAGCCCATGGCATATTTTGACAAGAAGATGTTCCTTATTAGTCTTCATCTTTTATCGAACATCAATCCAAATAATCACCATTAGTTGCATCTAAGTTGCATGTCAAATGTCACATCAAATCACTCAAACAACTTTTGCTCCAAATCAAGCTTCAGGATCAATCTAATCCAATCAAAAAATTATTATCTTGGGATATCCTTGTGTTACTTAACACCATCCTTGCATTGTTGTGCATTCCCAACAATGTTATCATCATCAATCCTGATCAATCAATCCTTGCATTGTTGTGCATCTTCAACAATGTTATCGTCATCAATCCTGATCAATCAATCTATGCATTGTTGTGTATCCTCAACAATGATATCATCATCATCAATCTATCTATTTGATCAGTCAACCTTAGGTTGGTTTTTAGCAAAATCCCCAAACAAAAATTTGATATCATCACACACATCCATATCCAATTTGTCAAAATCATGCGAAAATTCAAAAACATCAGAAAATCCAAAAATCCAAAAACATCCAAAACATATCAAAAAATTAAAAAAAACACTCTAAAAAATAGAAAACATCAAAAACATGTTATCTGAACAATGTCATCTCTGAGCTTAAACATAGGCAAGGCTAATCTTTGATCAGCCCCCGACACAAAAAGCCAAAAACATTCAAAAACATCAAAATCTAAAACATTCAAAAATATCAAAATCCAAAAACATTAAAAAAATTAAAAATTAAAACATTTGAAAAATCCAAAAACTCAAAAAACAGCCTTAAAACATTCCAAAAATGTCAAAAACATCCAAATACTTGAAAAAATCCATCCGTTCCATTTGACTTTCACCCGCGATAATCAATCATCCATAATAAACTGATCATCACCTTCATTGTTTGGCAAAAAAAATAGAAACAATCATGTGCAATGAACAAAAGCAAGCTTCAAAACACAAAATCAAAATCGAAGCATCAAACCATTAAATGCAAAATCAAACTCTTGATCATTTTCAAACATATCAATCAACAGCCTATCAATCAACCTATCAAACCATCATCATCCTATACAATGCATGTCCTAGGATATATAGTTCTGACAATGGGCATCATTTTGGATATCACTTTGGATTCTTATCCTATCAAACCACATCCTTTTTGCTAGCGATATGAAGAACATTGGTTTGTTTGCATACTTGATCTTTTCTTTTGATTTATCTTATTGTGCTCATTCCAAGGACCTCTCGATGATATCTAAACGAAGGATTTAGAGAGATAGGAATGGGGCAATGATCATTATCCTTTTATCTGTTGTGCTTGCTAGATGTTGTTGTAAACTAACCTGGTGAATACTTGCTTTGTTAGGTACGCCCTAGCAAGGGTTTCGTATGTTAGGTGTGAACAAGAATATTCCTATTTGTTTGTCGAGTCAAAGTCCATCACACTAGGTACAATGCCATCCTGGTTATTTATACCTTGATGCATTATGCTTATGTGTGTTATCAAACATAAGGTAAGTAGCCCTTTTAAAATCCCAATCCTTGATAAGAAAATCATCCAATTTTCATCATCCATTTATCATCATCATCTCTAATAAAGTCTCGTCAAATCATGGACTTGTGGGACCCTCTTGTCATCATCTCATTTCTTCTCTGCACTAACATAATATCATCAATGCATCCATCATGCATCCATCATGCATCCACATATCATTTGTATCATACATAATAGGAAACATCGATCATTTCACATGCATTGCATTTGCATCATCATCATAATATAGATCTATTAGTATAAGCATCTGCATAAATCATACATAGGAAATCACATCATCCATCTCATCCATCATTGCATCATATCATCACTTAAGTTGTTTGAGATAATATAGATTTGTTATTCTAAGCATCTTAAAATCATTTCATTTGTGTCAACATCCATAACCATCCATTTTTGAACCTCTTTATCATGAGATCAACCTTCAAATAGAATATTTTCACTCAATCTCTTGAGGGGGCAATGTACTAGTGTACTTCCTACTAGGGCATCTAAAAAAATAAAATAAAAATTGAATTTTGATCGTGGCAAGTTTATTCTTTGAACCAATGCAAAAAGTACATTGCTACAAAGAGGGGAAAAATGTAGACATGCACAATTAGCATTATGCATTCAATTAGGTCCACTCATCAGGTAAATTAGGTTCATCATCCATTTAAATTAAATAAATTAAGTTTACTTGATTTAAGCCTACCATTACCTCATTTAAATAAATCAATCAAATAATAACATTTCATCTCTCATAAATAATTCCATAGATTCATATTCCTTAAATTAATCAACCTTTATCTTGCATCATCCCTTTAATTAAATAAATCAAACATTCATTTAATTAAATCCCAAATTCATATTTCTCCCCTTTTGATTTAAATAAATCCAATATTCAAGTCAAACGGTTTAGACTCACCTAATCATCCTTAAGCTAATCTAATCCTAATTAGCCTAACCTAACCACCCATCACATCCTCTAGATATTCCCACTTGCACAAATAAATCAACTTATTGATTTATTAAAATCAACATTTTCCATCAACAAGGCATCTTTAAGGAATATTCCCTCAAATTTGAATTCAAAAGAAAGTGGACATGTACATATCCAACAAATAATTTATGAGCTCTTACATGCCTCTTACATGCCCCTTGCACAAGTCAAACTCAACATTTACTCTCAAATTCAAATTTGAAATCTCCCCCTCTTTGGCACATTAACCAAAACTTGAACATTCCTCAGCCTATCACAAGCTGTCAAGTGGCCTTTTCTCATTGGCTTATCTTTAATCCCACATCCTCCATGTTTTCCATTCTTTTATCACTTTTGGCCATAAATAGAGGTCTCCTCTATTGCTCAAATCCTCCAAAACTCCACAATCATTCATTTAAAGTCACTCTCTTTAGAAGAACTGATTTTTCCCACCATCACTCCATCTTCAAAACATTTCACAATTTAGCTTATCTATCAAGGATTGGGAAAGGGCTATTTTCCACAATATCACCAATCCACTATGGAATAAATTATTAATTATGCTCTGTAGGATTTCAATTAGTTTGTTTTATTGTTATATTTGTAGAGCATAAGGGATTATTTCATAAAGAATACCTTTTTGTTTTCTTTCTTTTAACTAACTTCATGATGATATACATATGGAATAGAGATAAAAGTTGTAGATATTTGGTGTTATAGTCATCATATCCACCATCTCAAACATTTGAATCTTGTCATCTAGAAGCTTATCAATTATTGGGAAAGGGCTTCTTTCCACATCAAAGAAACAACAATCCAATATGGGGTAGGTATACTTCATGTTTTTCTTGATATGCTTTAGTTATCTTGTTATTGGATTGCATTTTAAAAGCATGTTGGATTATCTCATATGTATATTGAACATTTTCTTTGTTTTGAAATACTAATCATGCTTTGTGTGTTATAATTTTAGCCATTTGCACATTTTGATGTCCACAGTACTAGTGGTGGTGCTTTCTTTCTTGGTGGAAGACTAGTTTCATGGTTGAATAAAAATCAAGACTTAGTTTCTATCCACTACAAAGGAATAATATATTGCTGCAACATCATATTGCAAAATAGTTCTATGGATGAAGCAAACTCTAAAAGAAATTGGTGTGATATGTGATGAGCCTATTTGCATTTTCTATGATAATACAAGTATAATAAATATTTTGAAGAATCTAGTTATGCATTCAAGAACAAAGCACATATCTCTCAAGTATCATTTTCTAAGAGAGAAAGTGTTGGATAATGAGGTCAAACTAGAGTATGTGAAAATAAAGGAAAAAATTGTAGACATATTTACTAAAGCTCTTCTAAAGGATACTTTTGAGCATCTTAGGGAAAGGTTAGGGGTCACTGACTTTCCTAACTAGTTGCACTTGAAGGTGCATCAGTCCAATAAATTTAGAGATTCTTCATTCATCTAGACTGATAAATGGGTCTACCCCATAGGGATAGTAGAAAAGGTTTTCATTGTTACAGTATGATGTTTTCAGTCGATCAATGACAAAGGGGGAGATTCTTGCAAGTATGAGCTAGTTTGGTGTTGTTGTCATTGATGTTTTAATTAATGTCAACATAGATTAGTATGTTGCATATTGTACATGTCTGATTGAGATGTTGTTGAGATCTTGTGAGTATATTTAACTATCTTATATAGCTCCAAATGTGTTGTGTTGATGAGCTTCCAAGTGCTTTTAAGAAAATTAATATAATAGTGAAGTCATAGGAAGGAATGTATTCATATTGTGCTCTAGTATGTGCTCCACATTTTTCCTATTTTGATCCTATTCTTTTATAGACCTGAAGGTTTGATAAAGATGATTTAGTGATCATATATACTAAGTTTTAGCTTCTAGTGAGGTTATACATGAAAGTTGTGTCCACTGGTATGTGTGTTCTACCAATAGAGTCAATATTTTATGGACTGGGTTAAATATTCTTGCTCTACATTTTTTCTCTATTTTATTTTAGATCTTGTGGATCTGGAATATGCTTTATGAAGTTCTTTCCTATGCTTTGGCAAAAAGTTTTGAAGTCAGGAGATTTGAAAAATCATGTTTGAGTATGATTTTGTGTATCTATATAGTATGAATTGTTTGTAGAAATAAATTCACTAATTGAATCCTATTGTTCTTATTACGAATGTATCTAGAAGTTTCTGAAATGTATTCTCATTCTTAATGAAGTGTCTTGTGGAATTTGCTTGCCATCTTCTAGTTTGGAAGTGTGCACATGAATGTGTATTTTTGTTTTCATTAGTTTTGGCTGACCTAGTGCTTAAACTTTATTCAAGGAATAAAATTTAATCAAGAAAGCATGGAGAACATTCAAGAATATCATTTCTAGTCTTGGTTATATGTTTTCATTTTTCACTCTTATTCCTTTCCATCGTGGGAATTTACAGTTTCTGACGTAATTTGAATTTATGAAATGATGTATTCTAGTCAACCTTAGTAAATGTTTCTAAGGTTGATAATAGTATAAAAGAAAGTTGAATTATAAACATATGTATGACAATGTGATGCAAAGTGATGAAAGTGTGCCACAAATCATAAGAGTAGAAGTATGTATGAGTGAGTTGTGATAGCAATTTTTCAATTTATTGAAGGCAGTGAACAAAAGGTTTATATAATCTTGTGATTGTGCTTTAATTGTAGTGGTGGATCTTTTGTTTTCTTTTGTATGTGTAGGCAGTGACTCTCTCTATTGGACAATTATTCCTTTGTAGGAAGTTAGCCTTTGTATTTGGATAGTGAGCCCTTGGTTGTTAGCCTTTGTATTTAGTTTATAATCTTTATATTGTGAGTTAACCCTCACCATGGTTTTTCCCTGATTGGGTTTTCCACATAAAAATTTGGTGCTCATTGTGTTGATTTAATCTTTTTTATTTATGTTTCATGCTTATATTTAATAACAAAATAGTGTGGTTGAAGATTTGATAAGTTATAAAGTTTTAAGTTTAAATTTATGTGGAAATTGATTCACCCCCCTCTCAGTTGTCCTATGCTTGTTTAACAACATGAACCAAAGAAACTTTTACATAGCTAACTTATTTTTTTGTTAGTGGTTCCATGTTGTGGCATTAAAATTTTCAAACCCTCTACAAGGAATAGGAAATTCATCAAACTCAGGAAAATTGCATACCTGGAGAAAGGAGAAACATTAAAAATGTCAAACCCCTGCCATACACTCTATCATGCCTCGAGCCTATTGTGTTCCTACTCCCCTCTAATACCTTGGCATTTAATTTTTTATAACTTAATTCTCCTTTTTGGGTGTGGCTTTTGAAACTAGGAACCCCTTAGGTGTTCCTAAGGTTTTCAATTCACTAGGAACCATCGATATCCACCTTCCCCTTTGACATAGCCAATATTTTAAATTTTTATTTTCATCAATTGATTAAAGAATGTGGAAGCTAAAATATATTAAATAACACATTATGAAATGATGATACTTATAGATTACTCAAAATCAATTATTAATCATGGATCATGTCATATCAACACACACAAAGGAGTGGAATCAAGAAAAAATGACATTATTAAATTGAGTCCCAATAATGGCTTTAGTTGGGGATATGTTCCTCCAATAGGGAAAAAAATAATCTAGATCTTTTATCAAATAAAAACTATGAAAAAAATCAAATAGAACTAACTCATGGAAGAAAAAAAAAGTATACACATGATGGGATAAAAAAAGATGCAAGAAACAATATGGAAAATAAAGGTATGGCTATAAAAAAAAATTGAATATTGTAGGGAAACCCTACTAAGCATGCAAATAAATTTATTTCCTCTATCAAGCACCATGATGTTGAAAGAAATAATTTCCTTTAACTCATAGTTTCCTCTTTCACCAAAATGCAATAAATGTAACCTTCTCCAATCAAGTACAACCTTGTGACTACCACTGAATAACCTAAGACTTACTCCACCATTGACCTTGCTATTGCATGACAACCACAAGAAAATAGCCATCATATTTACCAACATTACATCCTTCGATTTTATACCAATTGGTGATATGACTTGAAAAATCAAGTTACAACAAAAGAAGCCATGGTATTTTCATACCTATTGACCTCCTTGAGTTAACTGAGGAAAAAATAGAGGAGAAATTCCAATTCACAATTGATGAAAAATATTCTTTGCTAAGCTAATATGGATAAGGAAACTCCTCATGCACATCAAATTTAAAAAAATTGAAGCTCTAGCAGCCATGAGCTAATCATAAGCCTATAGAACTTTTATGCTCAAGACCATTCCAAGATGCATACTGGGGCCAATTGAAAGACTCAAACTACTATCCACACTATAGGAAGCTATACCTTCATGAAAAAGGAAAGTCATACAATCAATTTTGCACACCTATGGAACAACATGAAGCTACAATACATAGGGATTCACTCATGCTAATGTAAAATTCAAAAGAAAAAATATTTAATTCATGAAATACTTCTTTCAAGTTCATGTCCATATTTGGAACAACATGAGGCTAGCATGCAATAATGCTTTGCTTGCATACCATATCCATCCATCCACACACCTATCAAGGTATCCTTCCATGGCATTTCATACATTGCTAGACAGCAGGGGAAAATATTTACATCTTGCTTCGAGAATAAATCTTGATCTATATCCTCCAACTTATTGGTGATTCAAACATTAATTAACATGAAATAAAATCAGTCAAAGCCTTTGTGATCCAAAATCCAAATCACTAGCCCATGGCATATTTTAACAAGAATATGTTCCTTATCAAGCTCTATCCTTCATCAAACATCAATACAAATAATCAATATTAGTTCCATCTAATTTGTTCTTTAGCATCACATCAAATCATCCAAACAAACTTTTGTTCCAAACCAAGCTTCAACAATCATGATCAATCAAATCCAATCAATTTATCATCACCTCAAGATATCCTTCCCAATCCTTGTGTTTCTTAACACTATCCTTGAATTGTTGTGTATCCTCAACAATGTTATCATCATCAATCCATCAAATCTAATCAATCAACCCTAGCTCAGTTTAAAAAAAAAAATACAAAATAGAGGACTAATATCTTCACACATGTCCATATCCAAATCATCAAAATCATACAAAAATCCCAAAAACATTCATAAAATCATGCGAAAATCTAAAA
Source organism: Sequoia sempervirens (assembly GCA_007258455.2). Classification (NCBI taxonomy): domain Eukaryota; kingdom Viridiplantae; phylum Streptophyta; class Pinopsida; order Cupressales; family Cupressaceae; genus Sequoia; species Sequoia sempervirens. The sequence continues at coordinate 42,361,262 of VDFB02000017.1, read as the reverse complement.
ACATCCAAAATCATATCAAAAGTTAAAAACAATAATAAAACTTTAGAAAACATCAAAAACATGCTATGCTATCTATGTCATCTCTGAGCTTAAAAGTAGGCATGGCTAATCTTTGATCAGCCCTCGAGACACAAAATCCAAAAGCATTCATAAAATCTCAAAAAATCCCAAAACATTGGAAAATTTGGAAAGAAAAATGTTTGTAAAATCTTGAAAATACCAAAAATAGCCTCGAAACATTTCAAAACTCCAAAAACATCCAAATATTTGAAAAAAATCCATCCATCTCATTGTGTTTTCACCTCTAATAAATAACTAATCCATAAAAAATAAATTCTCACACTCACCCTTTTCCAAAACAGACATAAACAACCACAGTAATAAGCAAAAGCAAACTTCAAACACAAAATCAAAATTGAAGCAACAAACCTTTAAACACAAAATCAAACTCTTGATCATTCACAAACATGTTAGTCGACCTTATATAATTATCCTTTTTGAACAACCTATTAACTTTCCACCATCCACTAACGTGTCTTAGGAAGTATCATTCCTAAAATGGGCAATATCTTTTCTAAAAACACTTTGGATAAAAAAAAATGATGTGGCAACATCCACTAACATATCCTAGGATGTATCATTCCCACAATGGGAATTATCTATTGGAAACAATTTGGTTCTTATCCTAAGCAAAAAAAATCCCTTTGACTAGAGGTATGAAGAACATTGACTTGTTTGTGTTCTTCATCTTTTCTTTTTGATTTATCTTATTGCGCTCATTCCAATGACCTCTCAATGATATCTAATCAAAGAAATTTAGAGAGAAAAGAATGGGGCATTAATCATTATCTTTTTTCTATTATGCTTGTTGGAAATTCTTGTAATATAACTTGGTGAATACTTTCTTTGTTAGGTATGTATGGAGGGTGTTTTGGGCACCTTGTTTACTATTGCATTGATAGGTTATACCTTTCCATGTTTTGGTCTAAGATGTTTGAAACTTTTTAAGTGCATCCTAGCAAGGTTTCTGTATGTCACATGTGAACAATAATACTCATATCTGTTTGTCGAGTCAAAGTCCATTGTACTAGGTACAATGCCATCCTAGTTCATTATACCTTGATGCATCATGCCTACGTGCATTATCAAACATAAGGTAAGTAGCACTTTTAAAATCCCAATTCTTGAAATCATCCATCTCTAATAATCATCTCTAATAAATTTCGATTGTTGAATCCTCTTGTCATCATCTCATTTCTTATTTTCTGCACTAACATCATAACATGATAGTTAATCATCATCACCAATTCATCCATCCTGCATCCACAAACCATCAACATACTGCATATCATATCATATCATATAAGAAACACTGATCATCTCACATGCATGTTCATCATCATAATATAGCTCTATTAATCTAAGCATCTCATAAACCATAGATTTGCATAAAACATCCATTGCATAATCATATAGGAATCATCACATCATTCATCACAAATATATTGCATCATCATTTAAGTTGTTGAGGATAATATAGATTGGTTATTATAAACATCTGAAAACAATCTCATTTACATCATCATCATAACCATGCATACACCCATCTTGAACATCTTTGTCATGAGATCAACCCTCAAATCAAAATTTTCTCTCAATCTCTCTAGGGGAAATGTACTAGTATACTTATTTCTGCTAGGGCATTTGAATTTTTTTTTATTTTTTTTGAATTTTTATCACGACAAGTTTATTCTTTGAACCAACGTAGCAAGTACATTGCTTCAAAGAGGGGAAATATGTAGATATGCAAAATTGGCATCATGCATTCCTCATATTTAATTAAATCTTATTCACCCATCAATTAAATAAATCAAGTTTATTTGATTGATCTCCTAAGGTTATCTTTTTAATTAAATAAGTCACTTTACTTAATTATCTCCTAATGTTTCTCCATTTAATTAAATCAAATTTATTTAATTAAATGGAGAATGCATCAATTTCCTCCTTTTTGATTTAAATATATCCAAGTATGTAAGTCAAAATTCAAAATCACCTAATCCTCTCTTAAATTAATCAAATCCTAATTAATCTAATCTAATTCATGTCACATCCTCTAGCTTTTGCCACTAGCACAATAAATCAATTTATTTGATTTATTATTTCATCTAATTTCATTCAAAAAGGGCATTAACATGGAATATTCTTCAAATTTTAATTTTCCTTTCCACATCCCATTTCCTTCAACATGGCATTATCTCATCTTACATTGTCTCTTACATGTCTCCCACTTGGCATTTAAGAATCTTTCTTCTTTCTCCAACAAGCCATCTTTTGAAAATCACATCTCCCCCTCTTTGACACATTGATCAAAATGTGCACAACCTTTATCCTCTCACATCTTGACAAGTGGCATCTTGTCATTGGCTCATGTTTTGCAATCCTCCATCATACTTTCTTATAAATAGAGGCCTCCTTTATTGTGTTAATCCTCCACAACTTGATACACAATCTTAAGCATTTGAGTATTGTTCATCATATCATCCAAGAGCTTATCAAGGATTGGGAAAGGGCTTCTTTCAACATCAAAGAAGCACTAGTCCACTATGAGATAAAGTTTGATTTTTGTTACTATGTGTTTTATTTAGCTTCCTTGTTTTCTTAGTTGCATACCTAACATAATTTAGTATTTCATAGAGATGCTTTGGTTTGCTTTGTTTTAAATGACAATACTATTTTTTGTCTTTTTTTGAGAAAAATGCAAAAAAAGGAATCTACACTTCTCTATATCAAGTGTTTATTGATGTGCATTATTTTTAAATAAATTATGATGATGGGTATTCAATTGGTATCATTACTTTGGAATTAATTATTATGTATATGAATTTTTAGGTTTCATACTTTCAAGGGAAGCATTTTATGTTTGCAAGGCCCAAATGGTGCTCCTATATCTTTTTCCTTTGTGATATTCTCCTAGCTTAGAGATAAAATATATCCACAGTGTTTACAATATGTTCAAACCTTAGGTATCCATTTACAAATTCTATTCTTGGAATTTAGAAATTATTCATTTTTAATTAATAAGGATCTACCTCAAAATCCCTTATCTTATAAATTTTATAATTTAGGTTGACTGGTGATGATTGATATAATTTTTACCTCGAACCATATGTTATTTTCCTTTCACTCATATCCACCCATTGATAATTATCCTTAGTTATTAGGTTCTCAATTATATTCTTGGAATTTATAAATTATTCATTTCTTAATTTATAAGGATCTACCTCAAAATCCCTTATCTTATAAATTTTATAATTTAGGTTGACTTGAGATGATTGATATAAGTTTCACCTTGAACCATATGTTAATTTCCTTTCACTCATTTCCACCCATTGATACTTATCCTTAGTTCTTAGGTTCTCATTGTTACATGTTTCATTATCTTACACTTTTGATCTAGAGCTATCAAGTGGTGATGTCACAAATGGGCGATGTCATCTCCAACATAGCACTCAGAAATTAGCTAGACCCCAATGGGGTTTGAACCTTGATGGAAAGAACAAAAGCGCAACATTTCAACAATCACACCATGCCACTATTTGCTCCAATTTGAACTCCTAACTCCACATAATTATGTTACATGGAAAAAATTAGTATGTAACTATCTCATGATGAAAAGTCTAATAGGTCATCTAAAGGACACAATTCAAAAACCTATTGATGCTAAAGAATTGGAAAGGTGGGAGATTGATCGTGAGAAAAAAATTGGATGCATATGTTCATTAGTCTCATTTTATTTGTAATTTTATATTGAATCATGGAATACACCTAAAGAGGCATGGGAGACTTTTGAAAAATTGTATGGTAAAACAAAAACATTAGAGATTATCAGATTGATAATGATTTGATGAATCTTGATCCTAATTTTTTTTACCACACCCAAGACTACATCTCCAAAATCAAGCAACTAAGAACACAATTGAAGGAATGCAGTATTGAAAAAGAGGATTTACAATTGATTCTAAATGTGTTATCCAAGCTTGGTCCTAAGTATTTAATTTTTGTTTTTGGCTTTCATACCCATTGAATTTCTATGGGAATATCATATGTTGATCATAAGTTTGATGACTTTGCAAATATTCTAATCCAAGACGAAGCTGAGTTAATGAACATGAATATAATCAAGTCTTCTAAGTCACAAGAATTAGTGGTTAGTGAGTCTAAGGGACAAAAAGAATCAGGGAATCTTGATAAGAAGAAAAAGAAGAAAAAGAACAAGCGACATAAAGAATTAGAATCCTCATCCTCCAAAGTTGAAACATCTAAGAACTAGAGGCCTTTTTGTGCATACTGCAAGAAGGATGGACCTAAAAAACACTATTTTTATAAGAATGATATTGATGAGTTGAAAAATATTCTCAAAAAGAATCACATTGATTTTTCTTCTAGAATGTTTGAATCTTCTCCTCCTTCTTCAAAATAGTCTAAAAAGGACAAAGGTAAACCTTCATCATCAGAATATAAAGGAAAAGCTCTTTGTGCTCTTTTAGGTCTAGGATAGGAAGATGGATTATAGATTCAGGAGCATCTCATCATATGGCATCTTCACATACTATCTTCTCTTCATTTCAGCCTTGTACTATGTCTTCTATCTTGATGGGAAACAATACATACATGAGTGTAACAGGAAAGGGATCTATTATTTTTAGGGAAAACACTTTTCAGGATGTCGTGTATGTTCCTCATTTGATGAACAATATTGTTTCCATTTATCAGATTACACATGGTGGAAATGGGAGAACTGTGGAGTTCACACCTAATTTTGTCATCATTCAAGACTTGGAGACATGAGAGATCATTGCTACTAGGGTGGTTGATCATTGATCTCAATTGTATACCTTTGCACAGTTTGCTTCTAATGATCACCTTGTTCCTATGGTTGTTGATCATATGGACCATGATTCAAGGGAGACATTTGGATTCTTGAACTTGAGAGTTCTCACATCAGACTCAGTTCTTGAGCCATGCATTTCATCTACTCCATATATTTTTGTAGTTGATGATACTTGTGATTCAACAATTTTGGCTCCTTGTGATTCAATACAGTAGGGCATACATAGTCTTCCAGATATGGCTACTTTGGATAGCTTCTTGACAAGTATTTTAGACTTGTTTGTGGAATCTCATATTGTAGATTTGGAGGACATCATTGATGATATTCACCTTCTGTTTGATGAAGATGCTCTTTCTTTAGTTATTGTGAGGGAACACCTTAACCCTCTTCTTCATTCTCTACATGATTATTCTTCACAGATTGGTGTGAGTGTGGATACTTTTGGACAACATTTGGAGGAGGCTTCTTTATCTTTAGAGGGGATATCTTTGTCTTTGGATCATGTTCTACATTCATCTCTAATAGATGTTGGATTTCCCTCTTCAGTAGTGTGGCCTAGAATTCCTGTTTGGAGTGTGTCAACTTTTGACATCAACAAGGAGACACTTGAGCATGCTTCAAAGACATCATAACATATCATCCATATTTCTGATATCCTACATACATCCATGGTTTTGTTTTTTCCTAAGGGGAGGAATTTTGTTCATCAAGATTGGATCATCTTTAGCATTCAATGTCGAGCTTCTACCATCATTGAAGGAGACTCAACATTGAGGGGGGTCTACCTTGTCTCTCTTATACTTCTCTCTTATGGGGGGATCTTTTTCCTCACATGGGGTGTTTACCTTCTCTTGTATCATTGAGAGTATTGCATTTCTTTTTTTAATTTCATCTCTCTTTTGGAGAGGAGTTTCGTCCCACTAGGTTTTCTCCTTTTCTCCATTTGTGAGAGACTACATTGCATATGTACATGGGTACCTAACATGGCCTACTAGCTGGAACCCATTCTTGCATCTTTGTGTCATTTGCATAATAATTTGTTGCTCCCTAAGTTGCACTTAAGGGGGGGTGTTTGTGTAAATAAAGTCTTGTACCAAGTTCATTCATTACTAAGGGACTTATTTACACATGTTAAGTTTACTTGGGTCATATGAATCTTTCTAGAAGGTGCTAGTTGTCATTAGTTCTTATCTTATCTTTGACAACTACTACATGTGAACCTAGGTAAATGCGATTAGTTATCTCATGTCATATGATTAAGACACTTGTCATAATCCTATGACATCTTGCATTTCACCTTGGCTATATAACCAAGGGGTCTCTCTCATTGTACAATCATCTCAAATCATCTCATATCAATGACATTGAATACAATTTATTCTTGTCATATTCATCTCTCTTTTTGTGCTTTCCATTTGGTCTCTAGATCTTGGCAGCCATAGCCAATTCTAACACTTAGAATTTATAAATTATTCATGTCTTAATTTATAAATATCTACCTAAAAAATCTCATGTATTTTAAGTTCTTATAATTCAAGTTTACTTGTTGTGATTGATATAAGTTGCAGCTTGAACCAAATGTTACTTTCCTTTCACTAATTTCCACCCATTGATAATTATCTATCTCAATACAAAAAACACAACCAACCCAAGTAGTACTTTTCTTTTGTCTTCATCCATTATGGTCCATGTTCCCCACACTTGGTTGTATCCTACTTCATTTTTAGTTGTTAATTCCTCATTTGCACATTTGTCACTACCTTATTCATTATGAATGCACTAGTTTTGATAGTTGATAAATGTGATAATTTAACTTTAATTGATCACTAAGTACTAATATTTAAATAATGTCTTCTTGATTCCTATAAATTTATTGTCTCTAATATGAATTATTCTTATTCATATCTACAAAATCAATTCAATTCATAGATTTAGTTGGAAATTTTCTCTTATAAGGTGATACATGGAAACAACACTAAGGGCCACATGTCTAGAAGATTATATGTGGTGGTGGTGTATAGAGATCATGCACTAGAACCCTAAAGTGTGACCCTCTTTTATTTTGGAGACTAAACTGTAGGCATCCCATATGTCTCCTTTATACTGCAGTGCACATCAAATTTTACCATTGTGCCCCTTTAGTCTAAAGTGTGATGTATTGAAACTTTCTAATGGCCTATCTCACATACACCTATCATAGAATATTCTATTTTGGGATCCCCTTATATAGTAATTTCTTTCTAAGAAATATTTATCGTATATTTTCTCTTATTTTATATACATAAAATAAAAGATATGAATTCTTATTGTTTATTGATATAAAAAATTATGTATTTTATTTATTTAAGGTTTATTTTATTTTATATTGAAGTATTTTTGCATTCTCTCTCTAATCTAATCGACACATTTTCATATAATTTATTCATCCTCTATGTAATTTTTTTATATCTATTTATTTAAAGAGTTGTTTTGATTATCTATGAATTATTTTTACTTTACAACTATTTAATAATTATTTTGTTATATTTAATAATATTTAAAAAATAATTATTTTATCTTTTTAAAAAAAATTAATGTTCATTATATTTAATTTCTTTTATATGGGTAATTACATAAAACTATTTGATGTCATTGTATATCACAAGTGAAAAGATCACTTTTATCATATTAATTAGTCATATGAATATTGCTTCTAGGAATCCTCTATCTAAGTGTTGTAGCCACTAAAATTTTAGAATTGAATGGCCATGAAATTGCTTCCAAGAATCCTTTAACATTGAGATTTATCTATTCAAAAGTTGTACCCATTAAATTTTAGGAATTTTACTATACCATCAATCCTCAATAAGATAAATATTTTTTAACTCTTGTTTTCATCCCTCTTTATGATTGTATTGTATTTTTGATAGAATGTCTAATTTTTTGTCTTTTTTAGCTATCTAATGACCTATCTCTTATTTATATAATAGGTATAAGAGTTAGATGTAGTTTGTTGATAAAAAATTATCTATTTTGTTTATTACAAAGTTATTTTATTTCATATTAAAATATATTTCTAGTATCTCGTCTAATCTATAAGGATTATATAAATAAATAAAAGAAGTATTTTTTAGATAGACATATTTTAAATCATATATTTTTATTTACGGATTTATAAATATATTATCTTAAATATATTTATATAAAAATATATATTTTAATTCATTTATTTAATGAGTTGTTTTGTTTATTTAAGAGTTGAGTTACAATTATTTACTAATTATTTTAATATATTTATTGTTTTTAAAATATAGTTTTTCCTTATGTTTTGATTTTTATGTATATGGGTAATGCCACAAGATTCTTTAATGTTATTGTATAATACATGTAGGTTTAATAAAATTTAAATCGTAAAAGATCACTTTAATAATATTAATTATGGGTCACGTTAAGATTGCTTCTAGGAATCCTCTATCTACACGTGGTAGCCACTAAAATTGTGGGATTGCATGGCCCTTGAATACGGAAATTGCTTCTAGAATCCACCAACAAGAAGCTATAGCCACTAATAAAATTATGAACCCTAAACTGTGACTTTTGTTATTGAATACCAGAGGAAACCTGATATCTATTGTTTTCTCTCCATCTAATGGAAAAGTTGCATACTGATCTGAAACCTGATCACAAAAATCCTAAGATGGTAAAAGGTTGCAACAATTCAGCAATCAATCATTTTAACCGGATCCCAGATGAACTGGTCACCTGCATTTTCTGCAAACTTAGCTCCAGTTCAAACGATTCTAAAGATTTCTTTGGAGCACTTCTAGCGTAAGAAATCTCTTGTTTTTTCCAAGTAGTTGTATGTATAAGAGAGTTTTTTCATTTTTTCATTTATAGAGAGTTTTTCCATTTTTTTAATGCAGATGCAAGAGATTTAATATGCTTGGCAACCAGAAAGAAGTGTTGCAATGTGCCTCCCAATCCTTAAACAGTTCGAAGAATGTAGATTTCATCCAAAAATGTGCAGATGCCGGAAACATCGAGGCCTGTTACACGCTTGGAATAGTAAGAGGTGACTTTACATACACTGCTCTGTCTTATTTTATCATTAACTAAGATATTGAGCATATTTCCTTATTACACTATACTACTCCAGCAACACATACTGTATTTATTTTTTGATGAACTTTCAATTCCAAGGTAAGTGAATATCTTCATATTTTTAGATCTATTTGTATGCAGGCATTTTAACCTCAAAAATGTTTAAAATTTTATTAGATTCATATTTTTACCCTCCTACAAATCTTAAACCCTAACACCTCTGTAGATTGTCACCGTTCTAATCCAAACCCTAGCACATCTGTCGAGTAGGTTTATTTCTGTAAAGCACCCACTCGGAATCACAATGTCCCTTTTACACAAGCTATCAGTAAAACAGCAGCTGAGCGTACTCAGTAAGAAAAATTGCCTATTTAAAACACAAACACGCATCACCATACTCTTGGATTTAGATCTGAGGAAGGGATTAGGTTACCTTTAATGAGAAATATCTTACTTCCCGAAAGAATCAAGGGATTAGGTCAGCCCTGCCTTAGGGGACATTCTCAGGAATAGTTGTGGTGTTGATATCTGCTGCATTGTATATGATTCACAGTTGACAATCTAACCATAAAATCTAAAATTATAGAGCCATAATACCGTGTAGTCAACAGACCGCTGTTGATTGTCACCTTTCTAACCCAAACCCTAACACTTCCGTAGCATCAGCATATTAAAAACGTTACTTTACAGTCAAGACACCTCTGTTGATTGTCAACTTTCTAACCTAAATGTCGAATCAACAGATTTATTTTAAAACACCCAGTAGAAAATAATAAAGTCCCAAATTTGGGTTTACTGTATCACTAACATCTTAGATTGTTTTAGACCGGCTTTTACAAGATATATCTTACTCATCCAAAGTATCATGAGCCTTTCCATTAGGGATATGATCAGGCCTAGTTGTGGATGGACAGGAAATGTCGTTATCAGGTCTAGTTGTGGATGAACTAAATTTTACAGAAAATGCCATTATCAGGTCTAGTTGTGGATGAATTAAATTTAACAGGAAATGTCATTATCAGGAATTAAATCTGTGGTAGTGTCAATGTCTTGTGCATTGTGGACGATTTTACTTTTGACCAACTTACCTGCCAAGACTAAATTATTGATCTCCTCCTCTGCCAATTATATATTGTAGGTTTCATTGATCTATTCGAAATCACTTCAGCGTAAAATTAAACATGTTATCACTGAAACAGCTGAGCATGAAAATTAAATACTTCCTGATAAAAATTATTGAAAGAAATTGTGGCTGATAAAACCTACACTCACAGGCCAAATAAATCCAACAAATATTTTATAAACCAAATTATTAAATGCATTATGTTTCTCAGGTCTTACTGATGGTGTGTTTGTTTCTGTCTGGGCAGCTCTTATTCTACTTCTGTAAACGCAAGGATAAAGGAATTTCACTTTTGGAAAAGGCTGTCAATGCATCTCACTCTAGAGCCACATTTTCAATGGCTTTAATAAAGTTCAACGGCAGTGGGGGAGAAAAGGAGAGCAAAGATTTTCACGCAGTGGTGCTTATGCTGAATTAGTAATGTTTCTTGCCTATAGTTATGGCTTTGCTAGAAATTCGCCAACAGGGCGTCTGCTAAGGCGAATACGAACATTCGATAATTATTTCAATTACGATTCTACAAATAAAACTGTGCAGAAATTATGCAAATGGTTCAGTGACCACCCACCAGGCAATGGAATGAAGTTATGTTCAAACATCAGTTGTAGACAGCCTGAAACAAGGAAAGATGAGTTCCGCGGATGCCTACACGCTCGTTGCAAAAATGAGTTTTTCTGCTCATGGGTTTGTTGGTACATGTGTCATAAATCGGGGCACACCTGCACTGGCTAAATTTCCAATCATTTTGCCTTTTGCTTCGTATTACCTTTCTGTATAAGCTATGCAGCTTTTTTATGGCCATCATACACATTTTGGTTGACCATTTGTCTTATATTTATGGAACCAAAAAAATAATCCGAAATCATCTATTCTTCTAACCTTGATCTCTATTGATTTTTGGATTTTCTTCTATAAATTGTCAAATAAATAGACTTTCAGATAGTGATGTCTTTTCTTGCACTCTTATGGTTTTTTCTCTGAAATTTATATTAAATAGACTTCCAGATAGTGATGTCTTTTGTTGCACTCTTACGGTTTTTGTTATCAAATTTATAGTGTTTAAAAATGTAACGACATCCGTCAATCTTCAAACCTACACATGCACTGTAAAATGATTTCTAGGTTTTTCTCATGCAGTAGAATAAGTATGATTGTCTATGAAGATTTCATGTCAGAGTTGAGTGTAAAGACCAATAAAATGAATAATGTTGATAGATATAATCAAGGAATATATATGCGAAAATTGAGATGCTCAAAATAAGAAAAATAATAGAACAAATATTATGCATGAGGATAGATAATGCATGTTATTGTCATTTAGTGATAAGGTAATAAAGGTACAAATGTTAAAAATATAAAATGGAAAATAAGGTAATGTATGATCATAAGGTGATTGATTAGTAAATGTGTATAGCATATTATAAATTATGTAGAATTAGTTAAAATTGGATCATGTATGATTTTAAAATGTGTTATGTAAAGTAAATAAGAAAAAGAATCATATTGTCATTAGTATCTATCATATGGAAATAGGTGTTCATTGGCTATCAAATTTGTGGCTGCAAAAATTCTAGAGATACTTAATAACACGAGATAAGTCAATTACATTAACTTAGATATAAAGGTAAGATTTTTTATTAGACAAAGGAAAATTAGGCATCAAGTGATAAGAAATGGCATGTGTTCTTCTTCTTTTGGTTCTTAGAAATCTAAGAGGGTGTTTCTCTAAGGTTAAAAATAGGAAAATTAAAAACAAATGCAAGATTATAATCCTAGTCTCACCCTAGCTAGCCTCAAGCACCCAAGGTAAGGGTTGCTAGGCCATTGGGTTGGATCACAGAGACACCCCTATAGTATAAAAAAAAAATCCATGCAATAAAATATGAAAAAAAAATTGTAACACTTCACATAAATCCCCTTAACTTTGTGTACACATGTGCAACTTACATATAAATTTAAGAAGGCATATTGAAATTTTAATCAATTCTATTCTCACAAAAGATTTAACACAAGTGTTACCTCTAAACCATAAAAGATGGTGGGCCCAAAAATACTCCTAAATGTGAAAAGTAGATTTAAATATTTTAAAATGGTGGTGGAAGGATAAGTTAAAGTAAAATGATGCCTTTATCACATATTTTTATAACATTTCAAAATGTAGATTTCTATGTATTAATAACATTCATTATTAATCATGTCTCATAAATCCATAACTTAAAATAAAATCCTATATAATGTACCAAAATGATGTATTTCAATTGCACCTTAAAATATTTTTATAAATCAAAGTTTTGAGGACTAAATAGTCAATACACCAATAGGTTACAATTAGTTAAAATTGGATCATGTTTGATTTTAAAATGTGTTATGTAAAGTAAATAATAAAACGAATCATATTGTCATTAGTATCTATCACATGGAAATAGGTGTTCATTGGCTATCAAATTTGTGGCTCCAAAAATCCTACAGATACTTAATAACACGAGATAAGTCAATTACATTAACTTAGATATAAAGGTAAGATTTTTTATTAGACAAAGGAAAATTAGGCATCAAGTGATAAGAAATGGCATGTGTTCTTCTTCTTTAGGTTCTTAGAAATCTAAGAGGGTGTTTCTCTAAGGTTAAAAATAGGAAAATTAAAAACAAATGCAAGATTATAATCCTAGTCTCACCCTAGCTAGCCTCAAGTACCGAAGGTAAGGGCTGCTAGGCCATTGGGTTGGGTCACAGAGACACCCCTATAATATCAAAAAAAAATCCATGCAATAAAATATGAAAAAAAAATTGTACCACTTCACATAAATCTCCTTAACTTTCTGTAGACATGTGCAACTTGCATATAAATTTAAGAAGGCATATTGAAATTTTAATCAACTCTATTCTCACAAAAGATTTAACACAAGTGTTAACTCTAAACCGTAAAAGATGGTGGGTTCAAAAAATACTCCTAAATGTGAAAAGTACATTTAAATATTTTAAAATGGTGGTGGAAGGATAAGTTAAAGTAAAATCATGCCTTTATCACATATTTTTATAACATTTCAAAATGTAGATTTATATGTATTAATAACATTCATTATTAATCATGTCTCATAAATCCATAACTAAAAATAAAATCCCATATAATGTACCAAAATGATGTATTTCATTTGCACCTTAAAATATTTTTATAAATCAAAGTTTTGAGGACTAAATAGTCAATACACCAACAGGTTAATAAATATAGCCTTGTGTATACATAAAGCATACATATCCTATAATATATGATATTAACATATATTATTTTACCCTATATTTCATGATCCTCTCCTATCACATCACAGTAGTCTCTACTAGTTAATATTATGTTCAATTATCACCTTTTATTCTCATTCCATTGTACCCTCTCTCATTTCACTCTATGTTTCATTATCTTCTCTTGGTCTATTAACCCTTCCATATTATACCACCTCCCTCTAGATTTTATCTTATCCATATACCCTTATGTTGATGCTAAAAAATGCAACTCCACTTCCTAGAGAAAAATCTCACTCACAAGGCTACATTTTTTATCATATAAGTTAGATCATCCCATCAACAAACTATGGGGGTTAATGTCTAACTCTATGATAGTGGGTTTTATCTCGTAGTCTTTAAGATCATCTTAGACTCAAGAGTTTGTTCATAGGGGTATACCTTAGCATCTATTGAGATCACATATAATGAACAAAAAATAATTAAATGATATAGACAAACCCAACCTACCTACTTGTCCCCAAAGGCAATCACTGAACCAGGTAAAAAAATGTAAAATACATACAATACATTCATCTAAGGCTCAATTAAGATTTATCCCTAGTCATATCATGAGGTTATGAATGTATAGAAACTAGTCCTACTCCTATACTATTGATTTATGCTTATTATTGATGAATTGAGACTCGCTAGGTAGACTAAAGACTAGTGCATCCAATGGGTTATAAAGTCATAGGTGACAAGAAAGAGAACCATTAAAAGAAACATAGAAGAATTGATTTGGGCACATACTCCATCAAGGAAAACATATTATACAAAGAGCATACTTATTCATCCAAATTCAGTTTTATATGGTGCATTTGAAACATGGAAAATGTCATTCCAAAGATTGTAATATTTAAAATATTGTTATATTCATGAATTGCATGTTACAATCATACAAGTGAATATGGAAAGGGAAGTATTTATAACCATAAAATACCTTCCTATAGAAATATAAACATGAATGGATAAATTCTGTACACAACATATATACATGCACTTTATCCCTCACATACCCCATGAATCCATATCCATCCTATAATTAGAAATGGTGTGAGTTGAAACCCTAGGAAAAAATCTACACCTACGCAACCTTTGAAAACTATAAGAAGAACCAACCCCTTCAAAAAATGATAGCCTTATACAATATATAAACCTATGGAATCAAACCAAATACAATTGTAACACTATTCACATTTAAAATTCATCACCTAGGATCAATCTAACACAAAACAAGTATTCCATATCAATAGAGGCCAATCATAATCAATACTAGTGGATGGGATGGTCATGCCATGAGTGCAAGTAGGTAGATAATCTAGCACAATAAACACACCATCAGGCTAATTAGCGACAGAAAAAATATTTTGCAAAACACATAGACACAAATAAATCATCATAGGCCTAAGATCTTTCCCCTATTGGTTATTTTATACCCAACAGGTGTTGCAAGTATGAGCTAGTTTTGTGGTGTTGTCATTGATGTTTTCATTGATGTCAATATAGTTTAGTATGTTGCATATTGTACATGTATGATTGAGATGTTGCTAAGATGTTGCGAGTACATGGAACTATTCTATATAGCTCTAGATGTGTTGTGTTGATGAGTTTCCAAGTGCTTTTGAGAAAATTAATATAGAAGTGAAGTTAGAAGAAGGAATGTATTCAGATTTTGCTCTAGTATGTGCTCCACATTTCTCCTATGTTGATCCTATGCTTTTGCATACCTGAAGGTTTGATAAAGGTGATTTAGTGGTGATATATGCTGAGTTTCACCTTCTGGTGAGTTGGTACATGAAATTTGTGTCCACCAGTATGGGTGTTCTACTGGAAAAGTCAATATTCTATGGACTAGGAGAAATATTGTTGCTCTACATTTTTTCTCTATTTTGTTTGAGATATTGTAGATCTGAAATATGCTTTGTGAATGTCTTTCCTATGCTTTGGTGAAGAGGTTTGAAGTCTGGAGATTCAAAAATCATGTTTCAATATGCTTGTGTGTATCTGCACAATCCAAATTGTCTAATGAAATAAATTTAGTGATTGAATCCTACTATTCTTGTTGTAGATGTATCTGGAAGGTTTTGAAATGTATTATCATGGTTAAGGAAGTGTTTTGTGGCATCTTCATGTTATCTCCTAGTTGGGAAGGATGTACATTAATGTTTATTTGTGTTATCATTAGGTTTGGCCGACCTAGTGTTTACACTTTATTCGAGGAATAAAATTTAATCAAGAAAGCATGTAGAAGATTCAAGAATAGTATTTGTGGTCTTAGTTATATGTTTTATTGGTCCACTCTTATTCCTTTCCAGCATGGGAATTTAGAGTTTCTGACCTAATTTAAATTTATGAAAATATGTATTGTGGCTGACCCTGGTACCTATTTTTCTAGATTGAGAATAGTATAAAACAAAGTTGAATTATGAAGAGATGCCTGATAGTGAGATGCAAAGTAACGAAAGCATGCCACAAATCATAAGAGTAGAAGTGTATGTGAGTGACTTGTGATAGTAGTTTTTCAGTTTGTTGAAGGTAGTGAATTGAAGGTTTCTGTAATCCTAAAAATGCTCTTTAATTGTAGTGGTGGATCATTTGTTCTCTTTTACATTTGTAGGCAATGACCCTCTATATTGGATAGTGAGTCCTTTGTAAGAAGTGAGCCTCTGTATTTGGATAGTGAGTCCTCTTTTGGGCAGTGAGCCTTTGTATTTAGTTTATAATCTTTATATTATGGGTTAACCCTCATCGTGGTTTTTCCCTTATTGTGTTTTCCACGTAAAAATTTGGTGTTCATTGAGTTGATTTACTTTTTGTTATTTATGTTTCACGCTTATATTTAATAACATATTAGTGTGGTTGAATATTTGATAAGTGATAATTTTTAAGGTTAAATTTGTGTGGTAATTGATTCACCCCCCTCTCAGTTGTCCTACACCTATTTAACAATAGGTATCAAATCTTGTGGTTTCTTCTATAGAGATTAACAGCTTAAGGAAGATCCAACGAAGCACAAATTAGTGATCCCTATGTTTGATTGAACTAACTACAAAGATTGGAAGGGTCGGATGAGAGGATATATTATCTCTCTTGGTTTCAAGACCTGGAAGGTTGTTAAGAACAAGTATACACTTCCATTTGGTGGTGTTAATTCTGCAAATGACATATTTTCTTATGAAAAAAATGGCAAGGAAAAATATACAATTTATAGTGGTTTATCTAAAAATGAGTGAATTAAGGTCTTTGGATATTGCATATGATGTTTGGAAGAAGTTGGAAGACATGTATGAAGGAAATGAAAAGGTGAAATTGACAAAGAGACTGGTGGCAAAGCATAGATTTTTTAACCTAAAGGTCAAATATGGATAAGAATTTACAAGTTTCTTTCGCAAGGTTGAATAGACTCCAAATGAAGTAAGAAATCAAGGAGGAAAACTATCAAATGATGACATAATTGAGAATATCCTGATCACTCTACCAAACTGCTATAGTGATAAAATTTATGTGATTGAAGAAATGTATGATCTCCTAGGAAGTACACCTTGGAACACTTGTTTGACACCTTGCAAGCATTTCAATTGAGAAAGTTACAGAAAGATGACAAGATAGAACAAAAGACAAAAAATGACATTTAAAGCAATGAAGATTGAGGAGGAACTAGATAGCAATGGTGTTGTTGAGTTGGAAGCTAACTTCACCAGGAAGTTGAAGAAAGGTACCAAAAAGTATAAAGGTATGTTACCCTTTAAATGCTCTAGTTGTGGTAATATTGGTCATTATGCTTCAAGATGTCCAAATAGGGCTACGCATATGAAGAACAAGGATTATAAAGATAAGGATAGCAAGGATAAGAAGTATAAGAAGTTGTACTATGTTAAGGAAGAGAGAAGTATTTCTAATGATGAATCTGACAATGAAGTTGATGATAGTGAATGCTTATTCTTAGTTTTGGAAAGTAAATTTGTGTCCACTAATCCTAGAAAATATGTAAGTAAGAAGGCTTTAGAGCTTAAGAAGAATAGGATGGAATGTACTTTGGTTACCACTTTTCATGCAAGACAAGATGAAGACTATTGGGTAATTGATAGTGGATGTTCAAATCACATGACCGAAGATAAGAATAAGTTCACTAAACTCAAGTGGTATGACGGTGGTTTAGTTATGTTTGGTGATGATTCAGGAGGTAAAATTTGTGGAAAATGTTTAATTAGCTTTGATGGAGTGAATAGTACTGATGATGTGTATGATGTGAAGGGTTTGAGGCATAACCTTCTAAGTGTTGGTTAGATGTGTAGCAATGGCTTTAAACTTGTGTTTAAGAACAATACCTATGAAATTAGGAAAGGTTTTGGTAATGGAGATCTGATTGCTGGGTGTGTGCAAGTTGAGTCCACTTTTTGGCCAAAAAGTGGAAGTGTTTTCCCTGATTTTCAGAATTTGACACATTTGACCTTAAAATTTGAAGCACTTAGAGATGGAATCTTCAAAAAAGTCACTAATCATAAAATGTAGTACTCGGAGTCTAGTTTCCAAATATGTAATTTATTTCAATACCCAGATTGTAAAAATTCAGTTTCAATAGGCGTTTCTAAAAACCACTATTTAAAAGTCACTTTTTTATACCATACCATGCACATGTATGACATCCATATTTTGACCTAAATTATCATATTTTTCTAAATCCTTTTGGGAAAATATTTGTGACTCATTGAAGCTTGCTTTTAATATTTTTTTATAATTTTTTATTGAATATTTTTTTTTATTAAATATTTAGTAGGCATATTTGTCATTTTGAAAAATCATCATGTACGACATGTATAAGATGACCTAAACTTATCATTTTTATTTTTTTAACTAAAAAGAATTGTCCAAGTTTGCTCTTGCAAACCGTCAAAATGTTATGTTGATCAAAAGTTATTAAAATACTAAAAAAACCGATAATTCAAGTTTATGGACTAGTTTCATTAGAAATTAATTGAAAAATAGAAAATAATCAAATTATTAAAAAAATTACATATTTGAATCGACCGGCCTCATCTATAATGGGTTTTAATTTCGAAAAAAATTCTACAAAATAGGTCTTCAAACATATGTCCAAAGTCATTATTTTCCTGTGACATTGTCAGACCTTCAAGTTGCAGGTCAAACTAGGTCCAAAGCTTAGGTTCAGGTCCCCAAGCCATTTCCCGAACCAAAAAACAAGCCAAAAAACTAGCTCAAAAATTCATAATTTAAAAAATGGGATCCCATTTCATAAAAAAGCCATTTTTTAATGGTTCTATGAAATGGGATCCTATTTTCTAAGACGGGATCCCGTTTTGAAATTCTTCCAAAAACGAAAATTTTCGAAAATGGAAAGTTTTCAAAACGGGATCCTGCTTTTGAAAACTTTCTGAAAATGGAATTTTTTTAAAAATTGAAGTTTCCATTTTCGTAAATTCCCAAACGGATCCCGCTTTTAAAACTTTCCATTTTGAAATTTTGAAAATTTTCAAACGGATCCCGCTTTGAAAAATTTTCCAAAATGATTTTTGAAAACGGATCCTATTTCCAAAAAAGGGATCCCATTTTTTAAACTTAGGCTCAGGATCCCGAAGCTAAACGGGATCCCATTTTCTAAAAACGGGATCCCGCTTTTTAAAAATGGGATCCCGTTTATTAAAAAGCGGGATCACGTTTTTTGCAAGCCATATTCATTTTTTTGCCTAAGGCAAAAACTTCCACGTTTCGTGGACTCAACTTTGTGCACTTCCCCTGCTACAGAACAAAAACTCATGGAAACATCTATTAGCTAAAAAGAGTTGATGGTCATTATATTGTATCTTAGCTTAGTGAAAGTTGCTTATGGCACCAGAGAATGGGACATGTGACCTTTGATAACCTAGTCAAGATCAATGCAAAGGAGATTTTTTGATGACTACCTAGAATCACAAGACCTGCTAATGCCATATGTAGAAGTTATCAATTGGGGAAGTAGACAAGATGTAGTTTAAAAGGAAAGGAACATTCTACTACCAAAATGTCAGAATTAGTACATATTGATCTTTGTGATCTGACTAAGACTGGAATCTTGAATGGTGATAGATATTTCATGTTTCTTATTGATGATTACACTCGAATGGCATGGGTTTCTTTTCTTATAGAAAAGAACCAAGCCCTAGATAGGTTAGGGTATTCAAAGCAAGAGTGGAAAATGAAGTAAATTAGAAAATAAAGTGTTTGAGATCTAATAGAGGTAGTGAATTCACTTGTAATGAATTTAATGCATTTTGTGAGGATCACGACATAAAAAGTCAATTTTTTGCTCTAATGACCCCTTAGAAGAATGGAATAGTTGAAAGGAAAAACTAGACAGTTCAGGAATTTTCTAGAACTATGATGAAAGAGTCTAATGTACTAGATGTATATTGGAGAGAAGTAATACATACTATTGTTTATGTTCTTAATAGAGTTCAAATCAAGCGCAACAAAACAAAGACACCTTTTCAGCTATGGACTAGTAAGACTCCTACTGTGAAATATTTTAAGGTATTTGGAAGTAGATGCTACCTTAAAAGAGATGATGAAAATCTTGGAATGTTTGATGCTAGATGTGATGAATGAATATTTCTTGGATACTCTACTACTAGAAAGGAATATATATGCTTTAACAAAAGATTGAGAAAGATCATTGAAAGTGCTAATGTGAAAGTTGATGAAGTCATACACAGACCTATTGAGGAAAGTGAAGTTGAACCTAATGATCCTATATGCAAACATATACCTAAAGAAAATAAGGAGAAGGAAGAAGAAGAAGAGAAAGAAGAAGAAAAATATATGGAAGAAGAAGATAATGAACCATTACCTACTAGTAGGACTCCTAAATATGTTCAAAAGAATAATTTGGAAGATTAGATAATTGGATACAAGAGTGAAGGTGTGAAGAAAAGAAGCAAAGTTGTAGCTGAGGTAAATTTTTGTCTACTTTCCAAAATAGAACCTAACTATATAAAAGAAGGATGTGAAGATGAAAGTTGGATGAGAGCTATGAAAGACAAACTGTAGTAGATAGAAAAGAATTAGACATAGGAAATAGTCCCTAGACCTGTGAACAAAAATGTGATTGGCTCAAAAAGGGTGTTCCAGAAAAAAGTGAATGAAAGTGGAGAAATAGTATGGAATAAGAAAAGACAGGTATGCAAAGGATATTCACAAGTTGAAGGTATAGATTTTGAAGAAACATTTGTCCCTATAGCCAGAATGGAAGCTATAAGAATATTTTTTTCATTCTCTACACACAAAGACTTCAAGGTATATCAAATGGATGTTATGTCATCTTTTCTGAATGGTGAGTTGGAGGAAGAAGTGTACATGGAGCGACCTGAAGGGTTTAAGTTGTCTAACAACTTGGACATGGTTTGTAAATTGAAGAAAGCATTGTATGGATTGAAGCAAGCTCCCAGAGCTTGGTATGTAAGAAGGGACAAATATCTGACAAAGCAATGATTCAACAAAGATTCCGCGGACAACAAACTCAACTTCAAAATGTAAAGTAATAATATGTTGATTCTAGTTGTCTATGCTGATGATATCATCTTTGGTGGAAATAAAGGCATGTGTAAAAATTTTGCTAAAGAAATGTAAAAACAATCTGTGATGCCTATGATTGGTGAATTGAATTTCTTCCTTGGTCTACTAGTGAATCAAAATAATAAAGGGATATTCATTTCACAATCTAAGTATTTAAAAGAGTTGTTAAAAATTTTGGGATGCAGGATTCTAAATTAGTTTCTACTCCTATGGTAATTAGATGTAAGCTAAGAAAGGATGATGAATCTACTAAGACTGATAAGAGGAAATACATATCCATGATTGGTGGATTGTTGTATCTTACTACTACCAAACCATATATTATGCATGCAGTGTTTTTAGTTTCTAGATTATAGTGGATCCTAGAGAAGCACATCTTATAGCTATAAAAAGGATATTTAGATATCTTAAAGACACATCATATTATAGATTATGGTACCCTAAGAGCAATGATTTCACTCTGAGCACCTATACAAATCTTGATTGGGTCAGATGTGTAGATGAAATAAGAGTACTAGTGCTGGTGCTTTCTTTCATGGTGGAAGACTATTTTCATGGCTGAGTAAAAAGAAAGACTTGGTTTCTTTATCCACTACGAAGGCAGAATATCTTACTACAAAATAGTTTTGTGGATGAAGGAAACTCTAAAAGTCATTGGTGTGATATGTGATGAGCCTATTCCCATTTTTTGTGATAATGCAAGTGCAATAAACATTTTGAATAATATGGTTATGCATTCAAGAACAAAGCACATATCTATCATGTATCATTTTCTAAGAGAGAAAGTGCTAGAGAATGAGTTTAGACTGGAGTATTTGACAACAAAGGAACAAATTGCAGACATATTTACTAAACCTCTTCCAAAGGATACTTTTGAGCATCTTAGGGAGATGTTGGGGGTCATTGACCCTCCTAACTATGTGCACATGAAGGTGCATCTGTATAGTCAATTCATAGATTCTTCATTCATCTAGATTGATAAATGGGTCTACTCCACAGGGGGAGTAGAAAAGGTTTTCATTGTTATAGTATGATATTTTCAGTCCATCAATGACAACGTAATACACCTCATATTGTTGAAACTCTTTGATACTCTTATATGTTAGTTTGGTACTTGGTTTGTGATGGTGATTAGTTCACCGGATTTTTTGTGTGTGGATTCATAGTTTGGTTGGTTTGCTACACTTGACATTACTTATGATGTTTGATGATACATTATGTGGTGATTACATTATTTGGTTATGCTATGGTTTTCTTTTATGATATATATGGTGATGATGTGATTCTATACGACTGTTGTTTATGATGTGTTTGCTAGTGAGTCTTGGTGAAAGGATGAAGTGGCATCACTCACTCACGAGTGTCGTGCTACCTCGCGATTACCTTTCACGGTGTGTCTTCATTGGATATTTACATGCTACTTGACATTTTTTCCTATGCAAGATGCAGGTACAAGACACCGACTCCACCTGTTTGACAGGTCTAAGTGTGTCCCATAAACCTAATGGGTATGATGATGAAAAGGGAGTTGATAAGGAAGTGTCCCTGTCCTAATTCCATCACCTCATTGTGAGTCTTTTGGTGTCATGGTTTTGACCTTGTCCTTGTTCCAACATTCTTTGTTGTTGATTATTTATTTTGTTTGTGGATAGTTGTTATTTATTTTATGTTTATTTTATATGGGATTAATTAATGTTATTTTGTGGATGTGATTAATTGTAGGTAATTGTAATTTAATTAAATGTTAAATTTAAATATTGTATATTAAAAGTTATTTAATTAATTAAAAGGTATAAATTAATTAATTTAAATAAATAATGTTTTATGATAATTGTAAATTATCTTTTTCAAAATATTAATATTATAAAATCTAATGATAATATCATGTGAGGATAAATGTGAAAATAATGAATTTTTAATTAAATTTGTGAGATAAGTGTGAGCTTTTAAAGCAAGAAAAATGAACCAATGCATGTGTTGGATTTTTGAGAAAGAAAGAATGCCTTTGTTTATTTTTCTTTATTTTTATTGTGAGAGAAGAGAAGTTTTTGTACACACACAGGAATGGTTTTTTTTTTGGTTTTGTCTAGAAAAGAAGAAGTAACAAGGGTTGAAGAAAATATATGTGTGGGCTTCTTGTTAAAAAAATTTCTTTGGAAGGAAAAATAGAATATTGATCCAAAAGTTAGCTAAAAGAAGGAATTGGAGTAGGAATTGTAGAGGAAGCTTGTTTTCGAAAGAGGAAGAAGGGTTGTTGTGTTTGGATTGGACATCAAATGAAGGACTTTGGGTTCTTTTTGATTTATTAATTCATTTGTTTTGATAAGTTCTATAAAGGAAATGAAAATCATGTCAGGAACATTTAAGATTTATATCTATGTTTGAAAATAAATTCTATTGTTGAAACCCTATGCTTTATCTTCAACAAAACTAGTTATGAAATTCTTGATTAGAAAAGAAAATAAATTATTCTAGGGTTAAATTGTGCATACCCAGATTTACAATTTGACACACACACACACACACATTAATTAATAATACAGTTGCCAAAAACATTTATATGTTTTCATACTATTCTCTTTTATAAAAAAAAATTGTGTAAAACAAAATGTATACCTAGATTTGTTTTATGTGTTTATGATTTTTTTTTTAAATAATTATATAAAAGAAATTAAAATAAAATAATTTATATAAAAAATATATATTATTGTGGGGGGGAGGTCGGTTGTCATTGTACCTCCCCACTCCCTCGTAGTGGATTGTGTAGCCACCACAGGCTACACAAATCAGCCAATGGTTGTTGAGCACAACCATATGAAGGCTAGAGCCTCCCCACAGGGACGTTCACAATCCCCATATGGGTTGCACATTCTATATTAAAAAAAAAGGTTTTTTTTTTTTAATTTAAACTTATTAAATTTATTTTTAGTTAATTTCATTTATAATATATATATATATATATATGGGAAATTTTTATAATGTGATTTAAATGTATGATTTTAATATAGATTTTATTTATATATAAATATATATGTATATATGTGTAAAAGCATATATATATATATATATATATATATATATATATATATATATATATATATATATATATATATATATATATATATATATGGTTATATATGTTGAAATCATGGAACAATTAGATAATGTTGAGATTTGTAATGTTGGATATTTTAGTGTGATTGGTTAAATTAGAAATAAATCTTGTGGTTTCAATTAAGTTGAATATTCTTGATTGGATTGATTTATTTATTTCTTGGTGAAATTATTTTGCAACGAAATATGTTATATGGTGTTGTTTGAATTTTAGCCTATTCATGTATGCAATTGTTTATTCTTGAAATTTTTGTTGAGTCAATTATGGTTTTCTCTTAATTGAGATTTTTTCATGTGAGAAAAATCGTCAAGTCATTTATCCTTCTATAGGAGCTTAAGTTGCTTAGGGACTTCTAGAGGTATTGGGAAATGATGTTCATTTATAATCTTTTAATTTGATATTTGTCCCTATTTTTGACTATAGTTGTGATCTTGAGTTTACACTTGGGGTTGTACCTTTTTATGGGTGTATATTCATTTGAGTTTCAGCAAGATGGTTTTTCCTCATGTTTATTCTATTTTTTGGTTCAGTGTTCTTGTTGGTATAACTCCTTGGTATTGGATTTTATGTTTTGGGTTTCTAGAGAGAGTGGCTCTACGTGGGTGTCAGTGCACAAAGGGGCTGTTAGGATAACCCACATTCATGTTAGAGTAAAAAGTGATAACCTAATTAATTAATTAGGGGGTGGGTAGTAAAACATTAATAAGATAATTATGGATGCCTCATCCACCTGTTAGGGCTTTCATAGACTAAAGGTGGGCTGAGAAGTCTGTGGTTGGCAAGATCATTGTCCCATCTCCACGAGAGGTTAATGGTTCCACACAAGTCATCCTATGGGGCCAATGCCTAGAGAGGCTATCTATAACGCCCCATCATGTGGACCCCAAAGGAAAAATAAACAATAATTACAACACAATTTTTTATTTTAAAGTTAACATAACATACATGTAATACACATTAAGTCATGACATGAATTTCATTTAAATAGATTCATTAACATATACATCCCTTGGGGTACACGAGGAGTCATTACGTGACTTAGATCCACACAACGACAATAAATAATAAAAGCCATAGATATAATCCATAACAAAATAAACATTAACAAATATAACACATACATGATAATAATTGATAAGAAACCATTTGTGTATGCAAATATAACATATACATGATTAACTCAACACGTTGAATAACAACTGCCATGGCCAATATCCACACCGAGTTTAACATTACATTACAGTACAATGTTCTAGAGGTACAATGATACAAAAGTGTTTCCAAACATAAATGGAAACCATACACAAGATAACATGATACAAATAAACAGATGAATACAAAGTATCATAATTGGCTCCAAGACAAATACAACTCTGGAGTCACCGCAACAACACCAATCCGCACCTCTTGATCCTCGACTGGGGACCCAATGGGGTGCTTAGCACGTTCCACCCAACCACGTGGGTCTAAAGACCCACCCCCCGTGCTAAGGAGCTGACAAGAAGAGTCCTCAACCAAGAACATCCAAATAGGGAACCACAAGACTCAACGTCATACAAAAGTATCATATAACTCAAGAATAACAATGACAAAATCAACAACATCCAAGAGTCAACATAATAACTTAAGGTCATAAATCTCATCACATAAATCAAAGCAATGACCAATAAACAAGTAACCAAAGGAAGATCATGAAACACTTCCAAAACAAACTGAATTAATAAACATAATACAATTCCAAATTGCAATTAAACAATACAATAACATCATATCACAGTACCAAAAGAGTACAAGGTCATAAGTCAAATATCAATGAGATCATACAAGACAACAAAGTACACCAAAGATGTATCAAGGAAATACTCCATAAATCAATATAAGTCAATTCAGCCACAAACTAAACCAACTCCCATAATATACTTATAGAGGAACACAATAAAGTAAAAACACCTAGGCAACTAGGGGAGAGTGTCATCGCATAGTCCTACATGGGTTGTCCTGTGCTCTTCCTCCCAACTTGAGGCCCCGGTCCCATCTATTGTTGTCTTGTGCCCTTCCTCCCAACTGGAGGCGCCGGTCCATAGGGTGACTAATGTGGAGCCGTAAACCTCTTGTGAGGACGAGGTCACGACCTTGCCGACCATGGCCTTCTCAGCCTTCCATTAGTCTACGAGAGCACTAATGAAGGTGAGGCATCCATATTTTAAATCTTATAATGATGTTACTACCCAACCCTCCTAAGTTAATTATTAGGTTTTCACTTGATTAATAACTCACTTGTGGGTTATCCTGTGCCCTTCCCCTTAAGCAGGGCATCGGCCCCCACGAGGAGCCACTCTCCCTAGAGACCCAACAACATCAAACCAAAAACCAAGGGTTGTACAATATAACAAGAACGTTAGATCACAATAGAGAAACATGTGAGGCATTACCCATCTCACTATAAATACATAATCAAAATCTCAACGATTCCCGTACAACCCTTTGAAAATCATGAAATCAAAACACTTGCCACATCAAGGGCACATAAAGAGAGAACATCAACTGACAATCATCACAAGCCTCTGGAAGACTCTCAAAAAGTTTACACTAGGGTTTCCCCATCAAAGAACTGACAACAATAATTGCAAAACCTCAAAGACTATTTTCAAATCAAAAATAATGAGTGAATAAACCAAAATAAGATCAACAACTCCATCCAGACTACATAATCAACCTTGATATGAAATATAACAGAAATTCAAGAAGATCAACTATAAACAAAACACGAGTTCCCAATTACATTACAACACAAATTAAATGACAAGGGATTCCATGAACCAAAATTTACTCTCCAAAAGCATTCTCACTAACATGGAACCAACTAGAAACAATCCTTCAAAACAGAGGTAAAAGCATGCAACCAGGCATCCAAGGGAGACCTCAACAACAATATAATTTAATATTTCACCAAAATAATAAAAGTGAGAAGACTACATTCAATAAGAAGCATAAACTTATCACAACCAAACATTGCATTAGGATCCAAAATACTCCACCACAAAATCAATTAATAAGACCCCTCACAACTCAAAACAAACCAAGAATTCACCATGTAAGGTTAAATGAATATCAACACAATTTAACTTAAAGAAGATCCCCAACTCATGTCAACTCAAGAAAAGTCATAGTGAAAGGATATATGTCAAATTACTCATAAAAGGATATGAACCCAATGGAATGAAATTACTTCTGAAGCCAAGCGATTTCAACAAGGACACCACAAATAGGATACATCAAATTACCCTTAAATGAACAATGACCTTTCAAATAAAATTGATACATTCGTTTAATAAGAATTAATTTAAAATAAATAAAGGAACTCTATATCATAATTATCTCAAGGCACATTTTTACATTTCATAATATTCCTTATCATTAATCTCATAATTAAATGAAAGGATTATTTCCTTTGAATAATAATATTTGAGACAATCTTAATACAATTTCCTAGTTATTTAGCTTACACGCTAATCTTACGATTCTACTCTAAAGGTTATAAAATAAAAATATTCACCTACAAACTAACAAAGAATAATCCATAATAATTGTGGTAATAAAAATATCCTAAATTTCTTAATCTTCTGAGACAATTTGCTAATCATTTGATAATGGAAATAACCTTCGTTCAATTTTCAGTGTCAAGGAAACTTAACTTTGTTTATCTTGATTTAAGAAACCTTTTTCAACCTAAATATAGTCTTACTTACTTTATTAATCCCATACATCCATAAGTATATACATTAACAATTATTAACTCCAAAATTGCTTCCCTATTCCTTAATTCACTTATCTTCAAAACCAGTCATAAACACAAATAATCCTTATACATCTGACCCCTACCTCTAAATATATACACGTATTTTAACATTGATGGAAGTTTAGCTCAACATAACAAATTAACATGATAAATATTCCACTGGGGTTATACTTAGAAGAATATTTATAAATTTGAATGCCACAGCTAATATCCTTTCATCAAAAGATGCGACACAAGACACATTCAAGCCTGAATCTACGCTTGGCTGCTCATGGGATTCTAATCTTCTTTGTGCAAGCCTCTCCCATGCAGGATGCATCGGTCTTTTCCCCTTTTTCCATTCTACCCCCCATAAGCTAAATTTATTTTGCAAATTCACCCATTCTCTTCGACTTCCAAATGCTCAAAAGGTGAAGTTTCTTTCCATCTTTTCTTGTTTTAAAACCCTTCAGCTTCCTATCTCCTTATCCAATTAAATTTCTTATTATAATAATTATCTTTTCAAGATTATTTTGTTCATAATTATTATTAATTTCAATTTAACACAACAATTTAAATCAATTTATCTAATAATATCACTTTTACTTTTAAAGAATTAGTTTAATTTGATCATTTATTCTAAATCATTTGATTTAATTTAATTGATTATTATTTTAATTTCTAATTATATTTTAAATAACCTTGCAATTTCACTTATGATATAATTAATTATTTAAACATGACTACTAACATATGACATTTTTCACACAATCAAATAACATAGTAATCAATGAAGCACAAACAAATACTCACACAAAATTCTAGAACAACCAACACGGAGGGGCACTACATCCTCCCCCGCTTAGGCATCAACTTACTCCTGGAAGTCGAGCTCAAGCATTAACATGGTAACACAACAATATCAATGATCATAAGCACATCAACACCGTAATTAAAACATCAATTAAATGTTAGCAAGTAAGCCATGAAAATTAAACAAACCAAAAATAAGGAAATGATACCAAAATGATAGTGGTGATGGGGTTGCAACCTGACCAATTTGTCAAACACTAGGACAGACGATGAACTAGGTTGGGGAAAACTTCTTGTCAGCTCCTATGTTCAACATCAAACCCATTGGGTGTATATAATGCTCACCCTGTCCTGACAATGTAGGTGGAATTGAGACTTAGTTCCTGCAATCCTGCATGCAAACAAATGTTGTGCACAATACATATATATCACAAATACATCATGAGAGGAACTCCCAACATATTAGGGCACTCACGAGCGAGTGATACCACACTATCCCTCCCACCAAACCACACATAATAGTCAAAACAATTCTAGTAACTCGTAAACAATTTGCTTCTTATTAGTTAGGCAATATTCGCATAAGGATGCTAACCATAAACCTAATTCATCTACTACATCAAAATGAATTACTACTTGACATTATAAGTATCTATACCTACATATTACAATTGCATTACCTTCATCACTACGTTTTTGAAGCCAACTTCCTATAAATCAAAAGCTACCATAGAACATTGCACATTAGTACCAATAATTCAAGTTGCATCTTAACCTCAAGATACTATATTCTGCTAAAAATCATAGAATAATTATCCACAAAACCTCACATATTCATTAAAACTCACAATTTTTCACACAAAGAACTCCACTTTAACCATTATTCAACACCAAATCTCATATCAATTTCAATAAAAAGGGTAAAATTTTCCACCTTCACAGATTCAAGAAAACATAATTCATCACTCAAGGACAACAAAATCACAGATTCCACACACACTTGACATATTCACACACATAAAACACATCACCAAGAAACACATCACACTAAAACTGAAGGGTCCATAGAGCATCCCCGACAGGAAGGATATCGGTGCATTGCGTACTACACCGAGCGTCCTATCCTTTCCCATCAGTTTCCTGCACCATTGACCCGACACCGGTTAATAGAAGAAACTAAGGTTCACAACAATGAAAAAAGAAAAGTGACACTCAAGACTCATGGGTCTAAGCGCAAGGTTACACAGTGAGCACACATAGTGCCCAGTGTATGAACCTATGCTCTGATACCATGTTGTAACGCCCCATCATGCGAACCCCAAAGGACAAATAAACAATAATTATAGCACAATTTTTTTTTTAAAGTTAACATAACATACATGTAATACACATTAAGTCATGACATGAATTTCATTTAAATAAATTCATTAACATATACATCCCTTGGGGTACACAAGGAGTCATTACATGACTTAGATCCACACAACGACAATAAAGAATAAAAGCCATAGATATAATCCATAACAAAATAAACATTAACAAATATAACACATACATGATAATCATTGATAAGAAACCATCTGTGTATGCAAATATAACATATACATGATTAACTCAACACGTTGAATAACAACTGCCATGTCCAATATCCACACTGAGTTTAACATTACATTATAGTACAATGTTCTAGAGGTACAATGATACAAAAGTGTTTCCAAACATAAATGGAAACCATACACAAGATAACATGATACAAATAAATAGATGAATACAAAGTATCATAACTGGCTCCAATACAAATACAATTCTGGAGTCACCGCAACAACACCAATCTGCACCTCTCGATCCTTGACTGGGGACCCACTAGAGCTGAGAAGAAGAGTCCTCAACAAAGAACATCCAAACAGGGAACCACAAGACTCAACGTCATACAAAAGTATCATATAACTCAAGAATTACAATGACAAAATCAACAACATCCAAGAGTCAACATAATAACTTAAGGTCATAAATCTTATCACATAAATCAAAGCAATGAAAAATAAACAAGTAACCAAAGGAAGATCATGAAACACTTCCAAAACAAACTGAATTAATAAACATAATACAATTCCAAATTGCAATTAAACAATACAATAACATTATATCACAGTACCAAAACAGTACAAGGTCATAAGTCAAATATCAATGAGATCATACAAGACCACAAAGTACACCAAAGATGTATCAAGGCAATACTCCATAAATCAATATAAGTCCATTCAACCACAAACTAAACCAACTCCCATAATATACTTCTAGAGGAACACAATAAAGTAAAAACACCTGGGCAACTAGGGGAGAGTGTCATCGCATAGTCCTACATGGGCTGTCCTATGCTCTTCCTCCCAACTGGAGGTGCCGGTCCCATCTATGGCTGTCATGTGCCCTTCCTCCCAACTGGAGGCGTTGGTCCATAGGGTGACTAATGCGGAGCTGTAAACCTCTCATGAGGACGAGGTCACAACCTTGCCGACCATAGCCTTCTCAGCCTTCTATTAGTCTGTGATAGCACTAATGAAGACGAGGCATTCATATTTTAAATCTTATAATGATGTTACTACCCAACCCTCCTAAGTTAATTATTAGGTTCTCACTTGATTAATAACTCACTCATGGGTTATCCTGTGCCCTTCCCCTTAAGCGGGGTGTCGGCCCCCACGAGGAGCCACTCTCCCTAGAGAACCAACAACATCAAACCAAAAACCAAGGGTTGTACAATATAACAAGAACGTTAGATCACAATAGAGAAACATGCGAGGCATTACCCATCTCGCTATAAATACATAATCAAAATCTCAACGATTCCCTTACAACACTTTCAAAATCATGAAATCAAAACACTTGCCACATCAAGGGCACATAAAGAGAGAACATCAATTGACAATCATCTCAAGCATCTGGAAGACTCTCAAAAAGTTTACACTAGGGTTTCCCCATCAAAGAACTGACAACAATAATTGCAATACCTCAAAGACTATTTTCAAATAAAAAATAATCAGTGAATAAACCAAAATAAGATCAACAACTCCATCCAGACTACATAATCAACTTCGATATAAAATATAACGGAAATTCAAGAAGATCAACTATAAAAAAAATATGAGTTCCCAATTACATTGCAACACAAATTAAATGACAAGGGATTCCATGAACCAAAATTTAGTCTCCAAAAGCATTCTCACTAACACGGAACCAACCAGAAACAATCCTTCAACAACAGAGGTAAAAGCATGCAACCAGGCATCCAAGGGAGACCTCAACAACAATATAATTTAATATTTCACCAAAATAATAAAAGTGAGAAGACTGCATTCAATAAGAAGCATAAACTTATCACAACCAAACATTGCATTAGGATCCAAAATACTCCACCACAAAATCAATTAATAAGACCACTCACAACTCAAAACAAACCAAGAATTCACCATGTAAGGTTAAATGAATATCAACACAATTTAACTTAAAGAAGATCCCCAACTCATGTCAACTCAAGAAAAGTCATAATGAAAGGATATATGTAAAATTACTCATAAAAGGATATGAACCCAATGGAATGAAATTACTTCTGAAGCCAAGCGATTCCAACGAGGACACCACAAATAGGATACATCAAATTACCCTTAAATGAACAATGACCTTTCAAATACAATTGATACATTTGTTTAATAAGAATTAATTTAAAATAAATAAAGGAACTCTATATCGTAGTTATCTCAAGGCACATTTTTACATTTCATAATATTCCTTATCATTAATCTCATAATTAAATGAAAATATTATTTCCTTCAAATAATAATAGTTGAGACAATCTTAATACAATTTCCTAGTTATTTAGCTTACACGCTAATCTTACCATTCTACTCTAAAGGTTATAAAATAACAATATTCACCTACAAACTAACAAAGAATAATCCATAATAATTGTGGTAATAAAAATATCTTAAATTTCTTAATCTTCTGAGACAATTTGCTAATCATTTGATAACGGAAATAACCTTCGTTCAATTTTCAGTGTCAAGGAAACTTAACTTTGTTTATCTTGATTTAAGCAACCTTTTTCAACCTAAATATAGTCTTACTTACTTTATTAATCCCATACATCCATAAGTATATACATTAACAATTATTAACTCCAAAATTGCTTCCCTATTCCTTAATTCACTTATCTTCAAAAGCAGTCATAGACACAAATAATCCTTATACATCTTACCCCTACCTCTAAATATATACACGTATTTTAACATTGATGGAAGTTTAGCTCAACATAACAAATTAACATGATAAATATTCCACCGGCGTTATACTTAAAGAATATTTATAAATTCGAATGCCACAGCTAATATCCCTTCATCAAAAGAGGTGACACAAGACACATTCAAGCCTGAATCTATTCTTGGCTGCTCGTGGGATTCTAATCTTCTTTGTGCAAGCCTCTCCCATGCAGGATGCATCGGTCTTTTCCCCTTTTTCCATTCTACCCCCCATAAGCTAAATTTATTTTGCAAATTCACCCATTCTCTTTGACTTCGAAATGCTCAAAAGGTGAAGTTTCTTTCCAGCTTTTCTTGTTTTAAAACCCTTCAGCTTCCTATCACCTTATCCAATTAAATTTCTTATTATAATAATTATATTTTCAAGATTATTTTGTTCATAATTATTATTAACTTCAATTTAACACAACAATTTAAATCAATTTATCTAATAATATCACTTTTACTTTTAATGAATTAGTTTAATTTGATCATTTGTTCTAAATCATTTGATTTAATTTAATTGATTATTATTTTAATTTCTAATTATATTTTAAATAACCTTGCAATTTCACTTATGTTTTAATTAATTATTTAAACATGACTACTAACATATGACATTTTTCACACAATCAAATAACACAGTAATCAATGAAGCACACACAAATACTCACACAAAAGTCCAGAACAACCGACACGGAGGGGCACTACACTATTAGGATAACCATAGATGGGGGTGGCGCCTAGAGAAAGGAAATTAGGATAACCCATGTAGGACTGTGCGATGACACTCTCGTCTAGCTTTCTCTTTAGTTTTTTTTTATTGTTAACCTCTAATAGTGGTCTATTGGTTGGTTTTGGTGGTTTATTGTTGTTATGTTTTGGGAATGGTCTTTTGACATTATGTTTCATTTGTGTTCTCTTTCTTTTTTTTCTAGAGTTTAGTCTTGTGTCTTTTTTTTGGATGTTCTTGGTCAGGGATCCTTCCTCATTTACTCCTAGCATGAGGGTGGTTGGGAAGAACATGTTACGCACCCCGTTGGGTCTCTTGTGATGCAGTTGGATCTAGGTTTCATATGTTACCAGATGTATATTTATACTCCAGATGTATTTTATGTATTTGTGTATCATTCCCACGTGTGTTGGGAAGAATTATGATGTAATTTTGTATATGTGTTCATTAAGATGTACTAGCAGATTGATGTAATGTATTATCACACCATGGTAATCATTCTAGAACTACCATTTGTAATTACTTTAATGTTATGTTGTATCTATGGAAATATGTACTTTATATTTCCATGTTTAATTTATTGTAATTTGCATGTATGGTTTTATATGGATTATTCTTATCATTTTGGTTATCCTTAATGAATGTTTAAAT
Source organism: Sequoia sempervirens (assembly GCA_007258455.2). Classification (NCBI taxonomy): domain Eukaryota; kingdom Viridiplantae; phylum Streptophyta; class Pinopsida; order Cupressales; family Cupressaceae; genus Sequoia; species Sequoia sempervirens. The sequence continues at coordinate 42,326,938 of VDFB02000017.1, read as the reverse complement.
GAAGATATATTTATGAATGGATTACGTTATTGGAAATTTAATGTTACATCAGTTAACTTTGTTATGAGATAGTTTATGTAATGTCACCTTGTGTACCCCAAGGAACTTAGGTGTCTAATGTGGAAAAATTAGCTATGTTAATTGCATTAGTAAACTTAGTGTTTAATCTTTATGTTTAAAAAAAAAATTGTTGCATTTTTTAGTTGTTTCTTTAGGGTTTGTACAACGGGGCATTACAACTTGGTATCAGAGCTAGGTTGCTAACGCTCGGTTCTCTGGGTAGTTTGTGTCCATTAGGAAACCTTTACATTAACTCTTGATCTCACATACCCCTAATTGATGTGTAAGATCATGCCTCGGGGTAGAGGTCATGGCTAAGCTGGTGGCCATGGAGCTAACCACCAAAGTCCATCACCATCGAGTTCCCATGTTTTTGAGCGTGAGGAATGACAAAGTTGTCAAAAAAAATCCATCAAGTGGTGGTCAAAACCCAAAACAACTTGGTTTAGATGGATAGTTGCAGCATTTATTGGAGGATTTATTGGGTCATTTAGGCCCTAGGTAGGTTGAAGAACAAAGGTTGGAAAGGGAAAGGGAAAGGGAAGGTTACCTAGACATGAGGAAATAATAGTTGATCAAGATGTAGTAGTGGCAGGTCACATGAGAGACCTGTTGAGAGCATGAAATCCAACCTTTGATGGTTCTGGTGGGGGTCTTGAGGTAGAGACATAGTTGATAGACCTAGAAAAATTCTTTTCTATGCATCCCTATGGAAGCAATACCAAGGCTAGGTGCGCCATCATGCATCTCAAAGGCTTTGCATCCACTTGGTGGCAGTTGGAGGAACAAAAATTATATATTGACATCAGCACGGTGACTTGGGAATTGTTTATGGAGAGATTTAAGGGTTGTTTCCTTTCTAATCACTAGAGGCAGTGTAGAGAAAATGAATTCCATGAGTTAAGACAGATGGCAATGTCGGTGGAGCAATATGAGCATCATTTTTATGAGCTCAAATAGTATGCAGGGATTGGTAATCATGAGGCAATACTTGTGCAACACTTTGTTAGGGGCTTAAACACCTGGATTAGTGGAGTTAGAGTCTTCGAGCCAAAGAAAATCGAGGTAGTTGATGAGAAGGCTCATCTTCTAGAAGAAAATTTGGAAATGACATTGGGAGGTCACACAGGAGTTTAGATCGGTAGTGTTCTAGCATCAATTTTTAGTTCTAGAAGTGGATAGCCTCAGGTTGTAGGGTCTTCCAAGAATTTTTGAGCACCCTCTAAGGGTGGTTCATAGTAGAAACAATAGTCACAACCCAAACAAAACAAATCACAGTCTCAACAAGGAGATAGATCTCATAGCAAGAAGAACCGAATTTGGCAGTGTATTAGACCAGATCATTTTTAGTAGCCTACATAGAGCACACAATCGACACCTTCACGAGGCAATTTTTAGCAGTCAAGTGCACCGTCTGGTGTTAGAGGATTTAGGTGAGGCACATGTTGCTTCTCTTGTGGGAAATAGGGACATATTGCCAGACAGTGTCCACAAAGGATTAGTTCAGGTTTTGGTCAAAAACTAGGTATTTTTGAGCAGATAGTGGGAAATGTAGATAGAACAGATCAGGTGTTTGCAGAAGTGGACAATCATCAAGCAAAACATCAGGGCACTATAATCAAGACATCAGGTGTGTTGCATGGCACTAGTTTTTCCATTTTGTTTTATTTTGGAGCATCTGATTCATTTATTTCCCCTTTAGTAGTAGAGCACTGTAGACTAGTGGCAGCAAGGAAAGGCAATAAGTGGTAGGTCGAATTGGCCTCCAGGGCTAAAGTAGTAGTTGAGTCTCTAGTTCAGGGTTGTAATTTTCAAATTGAGTGACTCATGACTATGGTGGACCTCTGAGTCCTACCTCTTGGTTCTTATGATGTGGTTCTAGGTATGGATTGGTTGAGTTCCCATCATGCCATAATTGATTGTCAATGCAAGGTTGTGCATTGTATTGATGATACTAGTAATGAGGTTGATATCATTGGTGTTTAGAGACCTATGTCACTATATTTTATCTCAACCATGCAATTAAAAAGGTGCTTCAAGCAGGGTTGTTAGCTTTTTTCCGTGTTTGCTAATGATTTGGACTCAGAAGAGAGTCAAGGGATTTCATTAGATGACTACCCTCTTCTTAAGGAATATTCTAATGTTTTTCCAAGTGAAATTCTAGGGATTCCACCAAAGTGTGACATTGACTTCAGAATCGACCTTGTCCCTAGAGCTCAGCCTATATCTTGGGCTCCATACTAGATGATAACACATGAATTTTAGGAGCTTCATTTGTAGTTAGAGGAAATTTTAGAAAAAGGATTCATCCATCCTAGTGTTTCTCCTTGGGGAGCACCAATTATATTTGTGAAAAAGAAGGATGGTTTGCTCAGATTATGTATTGATTACAGGAAGCTTGAATAAGTAATCATCAAGAATCAGTATCCTTTGCTGAGAATTGATGACTTGTTTGATCAGATAAAAGGAGCTCAAGTTTTATCCAAGATTGATCATAAATTTGGTTATCATTAGTTGTGAATAGAATATTTTGATATACATAAAACTACATTTTGCACTCGATATAGACATTACGAGTTCACTATTATGTCATTCGGGTTAATGAATGCACCATAATTTTTTATGTGCCTAATGAATGGAGTCTTCTGAACCTATTTGGATAAGTTTTTGTTTGTGTTTCTCGATGACATCCTGGTTTACTCTAAATCAATGGAGGAGCATGAGAAATTTTTGGTTAGGTATTGCAATGCTTGAGGGACAATCAGTTGTTTGCTAATTTGGCTAAGTGTGAGTTCTACAAAATAGAAGTGATATATTTGGGGCACTTCATCTCAAGTGCAAGTATTGTAGTGGATCCATCAAATATCTAGGCTATTATTGATTGGCCAACACCCAAGAATGTGCCAGAGATTCATAGTTTCATGGGGTTAGCAGGCTACTATTGGCAGTTTGTATAGGGTTTTTTTAGGATCACACATCCCATTGCTTCCCTTTAGAGGAAAGGGAAGAAGTTCATTTGGTCTAATTAGTGCTAGAGAACATTTAAGACCCTTAAGGATAGGTTGACTAGTGCACCAATATTGGCAGTGCCTGATCCTACTAGGAATTTCGTGGTGTGCATAGATGCTTCCTTGAAGGGATTAGGAGTTGTCTTGATGCAAGAAGGTTGTGCAATTGCTTATGAATCCCGCAATCTCAAGGATCATGAGCTAGATTACCCCACACATGACTTAGAGTTAGCTGTAGTGGTTCATGCCCTTGTGAGATGGAGACATTTCTTATTGGGTCATAGGTTCGAGCTTCATAACAATCATCGTAGTTTGCAATACATTTTTACGCAGCTAAACTTGAATTCCAGGAAGAGGAGATGGATGGAATTCCTCTGTGAATGTGATTTTAAGATCAAGTATGTTCAAGGCATGGAAAATACAATGGCGGATGCTTTGCATCAGCAAAGACATGATATGTGTATAGTGGCTCTCGAGGTTGATTTGAGGAGTCAGGTCCTCATAGGACTTCCCATAGATAGCTAGTATCAGGAAATGAAGGATGAAATTGAATCAGGTAGAGCCTTGGAAGGAAAGTTTGTAGGATATTCACTAGAATTTGATGGTCTTTTGAGGTATTCAGGTCGCATCTGTGTCCCTTATGCTAAGGGTTTTCATACTCTAATTATGACTAAGGCACATCGAGCTCCCTATTTTACTCACCTGGGAGTTAAGAAGATGTATGCAGATCTTCGTACACTGTACTTTTGGGCTAGCATGAAGAGGGATACTATAGATTTGGTGGCTAGGTGTTTGGAGTGTCAAAGGGTCAAGGTAGAACACCAGCATCTCATTCCAGAATGGAAGTGGGACATAATTTCAGTAGAATTTATTGTGGGATTGCCTATGATTTCTCGTTGACATGAAGCTATCATGGTCATAGTTGATAAATTGACCAACGTGGCACACTTCTCCCCCATCCAATCATCTTACATTGCTTCTTTAGTTGCTAGAATCTTCATGGAAAATATTGTATGTCTGCATGGTATTCCATGGAGAATCATTTCTAATAGGAACCCAATGTTCACATCTTCATTGTGGATGTATTTGCATTGTGCCTTAGGAACTCAACTAAATTTTAGTTCTTCCTACCATCCTAAAACAAATGGTTAGATAGAGAGGGTTAATTAGGTTCTTGAGGACATGCTTCATATGTACATGATGGATCAATAGTCACGTTCAGAGGATTATTTGCATCTGGTGGAGTTTTCCTACAATAATGGATATCATAGCTTGATTGGTATGGCTCCCTTTTGGGTGCTATATGGTCATCCCTACAAGACCCAATTAAGTTGGGACCACCTTGAGGACAGGGTTCTCTTAGGTATCAAAATGCTTCAAGAGATGGAGCAGTAGGTAGTTTGCATCAGAGAGCATCTTGTGGTAGCATAGGATAGACAGAAGAAATATGTTGATGCACATAGAGTTGACCGTCAGTTCTCTATTGGTGATCAAGTCTTTCTAAGAGTGTGACCACAAAAGAGCCCAATTCATTATGGAAAGGGTTCTAAGATCGCACCTCAATTGTCAGACCATTTGAAGTTCTAGAAAGGATTGTCCCTGTTGCCTATCGCTTAGCATTGCCACCCAATCTATTGAAAATTCACTATGCTTTTCATGTTATATTATCTAGATGTTAATCACATCCTTGATTGGAGTGCTCTACAGGTCAAGGATGGGCAGCTAGCACTTGAGCTTGTGACTATGCTACAACAACAAAGACTCGCCCTCAGGTGCAGAGATATTGAAAAGGTGTGGGTTCAGTGGGACCCGAATGATGAGACTTCAGCAACATGGGAGGATGCATCCTATATTAGAGAGTCTTATCCATATTTATTTAGTGGCTTCCAAGAGTAAGCCATGTTCATGGGGGGGAGGATGTAATACACCTCATGTTATTGATCCTCTTTGATAATCTTATGTGTTGGTTTGGTACTTGGTTTGCGATGATGATTAGTTCACCAGATTTGTTGTGTGTGGATTCATAGTTTGGTTGGTTTGCTACACAAGAATTTACTTATGATGTTTGATGATACATTATGTGGTGATTACATTATTTGGCTATGCTATGATTTTCTTTTATGATATATATGGTGATGATGTGATTCTATACTGCTATGGTTTCTGATGTGTTTAGTAGTGAGTCTTGGTGAAAGGATGGAGTGGTATCACTCGCTTGCAAGTGCCATGCTACCCCACAATTACCTTTTACGATGTGTCTGCAATGGAGATTTAAATTCTACTTGACATTATTTTCTATGGAGGATGCAGGTACAGGACACCAACTCCACCTATTTGATAGGTTTGAGCATGTCCCATAAACCCAACGGGTATGATAATGAAAAGTGAGTTGATAAGGAAGTGTCCCTATCCCAAGTCCGTCACCTTGTTGTGAGTCTTTCAGTGACATGGTTTTGACCTTGTCCTTGTTTCAACATTGTTTGTTGTTGATTATTTATTTTGTTTGTGGATAGTTGTTTTTTATTTTATGTTTATTTTATATGGGATTAATTAATGTTATTTTGTGGATATGATTAATTGTAGGTAATTGTAATTCAGTTAAATGTTGGATTTAAATATTTTATATTAAAAGTTATTTAATTAATTAAAAGGCATAAATTAATTAATTTAAATAAATAATGTTTTATGATAATTGTAAATTATCTTTTTCAAAATATTAGTATTATAAAATATAATGATAATATCATGTGAGGAGAAATGTGAAAATAATGAATTTTTAATTAAAGTTGTGAGATAAGTGTGAGCTTTTAAAGCAAGAAAAAAGAACCAATACATGGATTGGATTTTTTGGAAAAAAAGAAGAGCTTTATTTATTTTTCTTTATTTTTATTGTGAGGGAAGATAAGTTTTTGTACACACACAGGAATGGTTTTTTTTTTGGTTTTGTCTAGAAAAGAAGAAGTAACAAGGGTTGAAGAAAATATGTGTGTTCGCTTCTTGTTAAAAATTGTTCTTTGGAAGGAAAAATAGAATATTGATCCAAAAGTTAGCTATAAGATGGAATTGGAGTAAGAACTACAAAGGAATTATGTTTTCCAAAAAGGAAGAAGGGTTGTGTTTGGATTTGACATCAAATGAACGACTCCAAGTTCTTTTTGATTTATTAATTATTTTGTTTTGATAAGTTCTATAAAGGAAATGAAAATCATGTCTCCAACATTTGAAATTTATATCTATGTTTGAAAATAAATTCTGTTGTTGAAAATTTGTTTGTGTCAAACTTTTAAATCTTTTGTAGAAAACTATTGAGAAACCCTCTGATTTATCTTCAACAAAACTAGTTATGAAATTCTTGATTGGAAAAGAAAATAAATTATTCTAGGGTTAAATTATGCATACCCATATTTAAAATTTGTCTGAAAAGAAATCAGATTGATATGTATTTTAATTTCTTTTCATATATATTTTTGCACATATATACATATATATATATATATATATATATATGATATCAGTTACCAAAAAAATTTGTGTAAAAAAAAATATATACCCAGGTCTATTTTATGTGTTTCTATTTTTTTAAAATAATTATTTAAAAAAAATTAAATAAAAAAAATTATATAAAAAAAATATAATTGTGGGGGGCGATGGGAAGGTTGGTTGTCATCGTACCTCCCCACTCCCCCGTGGTGGACTATGCAGCCACCACAGGCTATGCATAGTAGTCGATGGCTACTAGGCACAACCATGTGGAGGTTGCGGCCTCAGGGAGGTTCATAGTCCCCATACGGGCTGCACATTGTGTATTAAAAAAAGGCTTTTTTTTAGAATTTAAACTTATTAAATTTATTTTTAGTTAATTTAATATATATATATATATATATATTAATATATATGTATATATATATGTATGTATATATAAATATATATATATATGGGAAATTTTTATAATGTGATTTAAATGTATGATTTTAATATATATTTTATTTTTATATATATATATATATATGTATATATATGTATATACACGTAAAAGTGTGTATATATATATATGGTTATATATGTTTAAATTGTGGAACAATTAGATAATGTTGAGATTTGTAATGTTGGATATTTTAGTGTGATCGGTTAAACTAGAAATAAATCTTGTGGTTTAAATTAAGTTGAATATTCTTGAGCGGATTAATTTATTTATTTCTTGGTGAAATTATTTTGTAATGAAATATGTTATATGGTGTTGTTTGAATTTTAGCCTATTCATGTATGTAATTGTTTATTCTTTAAAGTTTTGTTGAGTCAATTATGGTTTTCTCTTAATTGAGATTTTCTCATGTGGGAAAAATCCTTAAGTCATTTATCCTTCTATAGGAGCTTAAGTTGCTTAGGGACTTCCAGAGGTATGGGGAAATTATGTGCATTTGTGATCTTTTAATTTGATATTTGTCCATATTTTAGACTATAGTCGTGATATTGAGTTTACGCTATGGGTTGTACCATTTTATGGGTGTATATTCATATGAGTTTCAGCGAGATGGTTTTTCCTTGTGGTTATTCTATTTTGTGGTTCAGTGTTCTTGTTGGTACAAATCCTTGGTATTGGATTTTATTTTTTGGGTTTCTAGGGAGAGTGGATCTATGTGGGTGCCAGCTCACAAAGGGGCTATCAGGATAATCCACGTTAGAGTTAGAATAAAAATTGATAACCTAATTAATTAATTAGGGGGTGGGTAGTAAAATATTAATAACATAATTATGGATGTCTCATCCACCTATTAGGGCTTTCACAGACTAAAGGTGGGTTGAGAAGGTTGTGGTTAGCAAGATCGTTGCCCCATCTCCATGAGAGGTTAATGGTTCCATACGAGTCACCCTATGGGGCCGACACCTAGAGAGGTTGTCAGGATAACCATAGATCAGGGTGGTGCCTAGAGAAAGGAAGTTAAGATAACCCATGTAGGACTATGCGATGGCACTCTCCTCTAGCTTTCCCTTGAATTGTTTTTTATTGTTAACCTCTGGAAGTGGTCTATTGGTTTGTTTTGGTGGTTTATTGTTATGTTCTAGGAATGGTCTTTTGACATTATGTTTCATTTGTGTTCTCTTACTTTTCGTGTCTAGAGTTTAGTCTTACGTCTTCTATTTTGATGTGCTTGGTTGGGGATCCTTCCTCATTTACTCCTAGCACAGGGGTGGTTGGGTGGAATGTTCTACACACCCCGTTGGATCCCCTATGATGCATTTGGATCCAAGGTTCATATCTTACCAGATGTATTATATGTATTGATGTATCATTCCCATGTGCGTCAGGAAGACTTATGATGTAATTTTGTATATGTGTTCATTGAGATGTACTAGCAGACTGATGTAATGTATTATCACACCATGTAAATCATTATAGAACTACAATTTGTAATTACTTTAATGTTATGTTGTATCTATGGAAATGTGTACTTTATATTTCCATGTTTAATTTATTATAATTTGCATGTATGGTTTTATATGGATTATTCTTATCATTTTGGTTATTGTTAATGAATGTTTAAATGAAAATATGTGTATAAATGGATTATGTTATTGGAAATTTAATTTTACATCAGTTAACTTTGTTACATGATAGTTTAGGTAATGTCACCTCATGTACCCAAGGGACTTGGGTGTTTAATGTGGAAACATTAGCTATGTTAATTTCATTAGTAAACTTAGTGTTTAATCTTTATGTTTAAAAAAAAATTTATTGTGTTTTTCAGTTGTTCCTTTGGGGTTTGCGCAACGAGGCATTACAAAGGGGGAGATTCTTGCAAGTATGAGCTAGTTTGGTGGTGTTTTCATTGATGTTGTCATTAATGTCAACATAGTTTAATATGTTACAAATTGTATGTTGACATGTATGATTGAGATGTTGAGATGTCATGAGTACATGCAACTATGTTATATAGCTACAAATTTTTTATGTTGATGAACTTCCAAGTGCTTTTGTGAAAATTAATATAGAAGTGAAGTGAGAAAAAGGAATGTATTCAGATTGTGCTCTGGTATGTGCTCCACATTTCTCCTATTTTGATCCTATGCTTGTACAAACCTAAAGGTTTGATAAAGGTGAATTAGTGATGATATATGTTGATTTTCAGCTTCTAGTGAGTTGGTATGTGAAAGTTGTGTCCACTGGTATGTGTGTTCTACTGATAGAGTCAATATTCTCTGGACTAGGAGAAATATTGTTGCTCTGGATTTTTTCTCTACTTTGTTTCAGATCTTTTGGATCTAGAATATGATTTTTGAAGTTTGGAGATCCAAAAATCATGTTTTAGTATGCTTGTGTGTATCTGCATAGCCTAAATTGTCTGATGAAAGAAATTCAGTGATTGAAGCCTGCTGTTCTTTTTGTAGATGTATCTAGAAGGTTTTGAAATGCATTATCATGCTTAATGAAATGTGTTGTAGTATCTACATGTCATCTTCTAGTTGGTAATTGTGTACATCAATGTGTATTTGTGTTTTCATTAGGTTTGGTCGACCTAGTGTTTACACTTTATTCAAGGAATAAAATTTAATCAAGAAAGCGTGGATAAATTCAAGAATATTATTTTTGGTCTTGGTTATATGTTTTATTGGTCCACTCTTATTCCTTTCCACTATGGGAATTTAGAGGTGCCGACCTAATTAGAATTTATGAAATGATGTATTGTAGTCAACCTTGGTAAATGTTTCTAAGGTTGAGAATAGTATAAAAGCAAGTTGAATTGACAATGAGATGAAAAGTGATGAAAGCATGCCACAAATCATCAGAGCAGAAGTGTGTGTGAGTGAGTTGTGATAGCATTTTTTTAGTTTGTTGAAGGTCGTGAACTAAAGGTTTCTATAATCTTGCAAATGTGCTTTAATTGTAGTGGTAGATCTTTTGTTCTCTTTTGTATCTATAGGCAGTGACCCTCTCTATTGGATAGTGAGTCCTTTGTAGGAAGTGAGCCTTTTTATTTGGATAATGACTCCTCTTTTGGGTAGTGAGCCCTTGTTTGTTAGCCTTTGTATTTAGTTTATAATCTTTATATTGTGTGTTAACCCTCACCGTGGTTTTTCCCTTATTGGATTTTCCATGTAAAAATCTAGTGCTCATTATGTTGATTTACTTTATTTTATTTATGTTTCATGCTTATATTTATTAACATAATAGTGTGGTTGAATATTTGATAAGCAATATAGTTTTAAGGTTTAATTTATGTGACAATTGATTCACGCCCCCCTCTCAGTTGTCATGCGCTTGTTTAACAACAAGAACCAAAGAAAATTTTGCATAGCTAACTTCTTTCTTTGTTAGTGGTTCCATTTTGTGTCCTTAAAATTATCAAACCCTCAACAAGGAATAGTGAATTCATTAAAGCTTAAGAAAATTGAGTTCTTGAAGAAAGGAGAAACATTAAAAATGTCAAACCCCTACCATACACTCTATCATGCCTCAAGCCTATTGTGTTCCTTCTCCTTGCTAATACCTTGGCAAATATTTTTTTATAATTTAATTCTTCTTGTTGGGGGTGGATTGTGAAACTAGGAACCCATTAGGGGTTCCTAAGGTTTTTGATGCACTAGGAACCATCAATAGCCACCTTCCCCTTTGACATAGCCAATATTTTAAATTTTTATTTTGGTCAATTGATTAAAGAATGTCGAAGGTAAAATCTATTAAATAAAACATTATGAAATGATGATCCTTATATATTTCTTAAAATCAATTATTAATAATGGATCATGTCATATCAACACACACGAAGGAAGTGAATCAAGAAAAAATGACATTAGTAAATTGAGTCCCAATAATGGCTCTAGTTGGGGATATGTTCCTCTAATAGGGACAACAATAATATAGATCTTTTATGAAACAAAAACTATGAGAAACATGAAATAGAACTAACTCACAAAAGACAAAAAATGTATAGACACGATGGGATCAAAAAAAATGCAAGAAACAATATGGACAATAAAGGTATGGCTTTGACACAAAATTTTGAATATTGTAGGGAAACCCTTAAGGAAAGAAATAAATGTCTTGCCTCTATCAAGCACCATCATGTTGAAAGAAATAATTTCCCTCAACTCATAGTTTCCTCTTTCACAAAAATGCAACAAATGTAACCTTCTCCAATAAAGCACAACCTTGTGACTACCACTAAATAAGTTAAGACTTTCTCCACCATTGACCTTACTATTGCATGACAACCACAAAAAATTAGCCACCAAATTTCCCAACACTACATCCTTCATTTTTATACCAATTGGTGATATGACTTGAAAACTCAAGTTACAGCAAAAGAAACCATGGTATTTTTATACCTACTGACCTCCTTGAGTTAACTAAGGAAAAAATAGATGAGAAATTCCAATTCACAATTGATGAAAAATATTCTTTGCTAAGCTGATATGGATAAGGAAACTCCTCATGCACATCAAATTGAAAAAAATTGAAACTCTAGCACAAAATAAACTTTAGCCATGAGCTAATCATAAGCCTAGAGAATTTTTCTGCTCAAGACCATTACGAAATGCATACTAGGCCCAAGTGAAACACTCAAACTACTACCCACACTACAGGAAGCTATGCCTTCATCAGAAAGGAAAGTCACACAATAAATTTTACAGACCTATGGAACAACATGAAGCTACCATACATTGGAACTCACTCATGCTAATATAAACTTCAATAGAAAAAATATTTAATTCATGAAATACTTTTTTCAAAGAGTTTCACTCCTCAAATTGTTTCTTAGTTTTAAGATAATCTTAGAAATTTGTTATGACACGTGTTCTATAAAAATTAGACATGTGTCACACTTCTTCTTCCAAGCTCAACTCACCAACATCACTCTCATATGATCCACTTGAAGTGAGTTGAGCACAAAAAAGATAACATATTGCACACCAAAGGAGGTTCTCATATGCATCAACATGATCACCCAAATCATAATATTCAAGTGCAATAAATTTATTAGGTACAACAATATCTATTTCTAAATTTTATCTTCATATAAATTTGTTCCTAATTTATCCTCATGAAAACTATCTATAGAACCAAGATCCTAACACCTACAAAAAAAAATGAACAAACACATTACAAGATTCAAATGCAATCTGAGATCAAAGTTCCCCATAAAATCCATTAGCAATGCTTAAAATAGGAATAAAAATAAGAACACAATATCGCAAAAGCAAGAAGATATATCAAGTCCTATTGAAAAAATGCAAACTCTTGATCTTATGGGGGAGTTGGTGCCAATTTGATGTAGAAATCGGCCCTTTCCCAACTCATATGCAAGGTTTTGATGATTTGGTGATGATTGATCCACTTCGTGATTGCTTCAAATGAACTCCATGGAGAAAACCTGCAATAACTTGGCTATGCCTTGATGAAATTGATGAAAATGCTAATTCTTGAAGATGAAATTGAGTATAGTAAGTTTTCTCAAATTGTCGATGATCAAATGAGGAGAGAAACCTCTTATTTAGAGAAAGAAAAGATGGAGAAATGCCCAAAATGAAGCAATGTGGGACTAACTTTCAACCAATAGCCAAGTGCCACTTGTCAAGATGTGAATGGGCCAAGGATGTGCACATTTTGATGATTGTGCCCATAAATGCAATTAGGTGGAATTTGAAAATAGTGAAATGACATGTAAGAGGGAAAAAGGAATATCTTAAATGCCACTTGGCTCAATGCACAAGGACATGTAAGAAGGAGTGAATGTCTTGTTGGTAGGAAAAAGTCCACTTGGAAGGATTTCAAATTGGAAGGAATATTCCCCTATTATGCCAAGTTGAGAGAATAGAGATTTAATAAATGAATTAAATTTATTTTCATAGGTAAGTGGAAAAAGCTAGAGAATGGGACATGGATGAGGATTAAATTAGTCAAGGGTTGATTAATTTAATGAGGGATTATATGATATGACCCATTTGATTTAGATTCGTTGATTAAAATAAATCAAAATGAGATGAAAATGATTTAGACTTAGTTAAACAAATATTTTGATTTATTTAACTAAAGGGAAGTGAGGTTAGATTAAATTAGATAAATGTTTAATTTAATTAATTTAATAGGTAGAGAAATAGAGTTAATTAAATCAAATTGATTAATTTAATTAACAATAGAAAATGAATTAATCAAATAAATGATTATTTATTTAATTAAGTGATGAAGAGTGATGATAAGCTGAGAAGGTGATTTGGGATGAAATGGTGTTAGTAAATCGGGATCAAGTGTATTGGTATATTTTCCATGTCTACATTTTTCCCCCCTTTGAAGAAAAGTACTTGTTACATTGGTTCAAAGAATAAACTGTCTCGATCAAAGGTCAAAAATTCTCTAATTTTTTTGGATGCCCCACTACTGTCCAATGGAAGAATTATGTTGGCATACTGCCACCTTGAGAGATTGGGCAAAAATTTTGATTTGAGGGTCGATCTCACGACAAATAGGTTCAAGATTAGCTTAGCTCAAATGTTTGATTTTGACAGATTCAATGATATAGTTAGTCATCAACCATGGATAGCCTCATTTATATTTTGATATATTATACACCTAATATTTGGATAAAACTATTTGTAAAGAAGAATAAGAAGAAATCAGATGATGACAAGAGGATCCAACAAGTTAATGATCTATAAGACTTTATTAGAGATGATGATGACGACGGCAATGATGATGATGATGATGATGATGATGATGCACAGCTTAACAAGAATTGGGATTTTAAAAGGGCCATTTACCTTATGTTTGATAACACACATAGGTGCGATGCATCAAGGTATAAAGAACTAGGATGGTGTTGTACCTAGTGCAATGGAATTTGACTTGACAAACATATAGGAGTATTCTTGTTCACACCTGACATACGAAAACTTTGCTAGGATGCACCTAACAAAGCAAGTATTCGCCAAATTATATTACAAGAATATCCAACAAGCACAATAGAAAAAAGCTAATGATTTATTCACCATTCCTTTCTCTATAAATTGGTTTGATTATACATCAGGGAGAGGTCATTAGAATGAGTGCAATAAGATAAATAAAAAAGAACAGATCAAGTACACAAGAAAGCCAATGTTCTTCATACTTCTAGCCAAAGCGATTTGTTTTGATTAGGATAAGAATCCAGAGTGATTTTAACAAAAGATAATGCCCATTGTAGGAAGGATACATCCTAGGACATATTAGTGGATGGTGGAAAGTTTATAGGTCACTGTTTGAAAGGCTATTGATATAAGGTTGATTGACATTTTTGTGAATGATCAAGAGTTTGATTTTGCATTTAAAAGTTTGTTATTTCAATTTTTATTTTGCATTTGAAGTTTGCTTTTGTTGATTCCTGTGATTGTTTCTACTTTTTTTCCAAAGGATGAAGGTGATGATTGATTTATTATGGATGAGATTATTGCAAGTGAAAGCGAAATGAGAAAAATGGATTTTTTCAAATATTTGGATGTTTTCTAATGTTTTGAAATATTTTGAGGCTATTGTTTGTATTTTCAAGATGTTTTGCAATTTTTTGGTTTTTATGAGATTTTATGAATGTTTTTGGATTTTGTGTCTTGAGGGCTGATCAAAGGTTAGCCTTGCCTACGTTTAATTTTAGAGATGACATAGTTCAAATGGTCATGCTTTTGACATTTTTCTATTTTCATGAATGTTTTTGGATTTTGATATGATTTTGGATATTTTTTGTTTTTTGAATGTTTTTATATTTTTTTCCTAATTTTGACATTGTGGATATGGACATGTGTGATTATAGTGCTCTATTTGGGATTTTGTTGAAAACCAAGCTAAGGTTGATTGATCGAATTGATGGATTGGTGATGATAACATTGTTGAGGATACACAACAATGCAAGGATAGTGTTATGCAACACAAGGATTTAGATGGATATCCCAAGATGATGAGGGATTGATTGGATTTGATGATGATAACATTGTTGAGGATCCACAAAAATGCAAGGATAGTGTTAAGCAACACCAGGATTGGGAAGGATATCTCAAGATGATGATGGATTGATTGGATTTTATTGATTAGGATTTTGAAGCTTGGTTTGGAACAAAACTTGTTTGAATTATTTGATGTGACGTTGATGTGAAAATTAGATGCAATTGATATTCATTGTTTGGATTGATGTTCGATGAAAGATAAAGCTTGATAAGGAACATCTTCTCATCAAAATATGCCATGGGCTACTGATTTGGATTTTTTCTCACAAGTGTTTTGACCAATTTGATTTCATATTTTCTAGAATGTTTGGATCACCACATAGGTTGGAAGATATAGATCAAGATTTATCCCTAAAGAAAGATGTAAATATATGCCCCCAATGTCTAGTAGTTTATTGAATGCCATGGATGGATGCTTGGTTAGATGCATGGACAGATGGATATGGTAAGCATGCAAAGGATGCCAAGGATTATCTTGTGATAAGTAATAGGTTCAGATAGAGGATGTTCATTGGATAATGCTACATGGCTTAAATAATGTTGCATAGGATAGGATCAATGAAAATCACCCATGTCAAGATGTTTAACATAAGCAAGTGTAAAGTGTGCACCAAAATTTCATCAAGATCAAGATAATTTGGACTATGGATGATAATGGATGAAAATCGATTGGATAAATGGTTCTTGGATGAATGGATTTATTATAGATAAGATGGATGGAATGCTGGATTTATTATGGATGGGATGTTGGATTTATTATGGATAGGATGTTGGATTTATTATGGGTGTGATAAGATGCTTTCACTGTAAGTAGTGCACGCAGATGCTCGATTCTACACATGACACCTATTTTCTAGGTTTTCATCATGGTACCTATCCAAAGTGCCACCATAGTGATTTTCACTAGAGGATGATTTTTCTCTTTACTGCTTTCAATACTTTTTCTATTTTTTTTTAATTTTTAATTTTTGTATTTTTATACATTTTTTTTTTTTATTTTTCTATGAAATATTTTAAGCTCAATGTAAACTACCTAGTGGTGTTGATGTAGATGCTTCTATCATGATGTTCCATCAGTATCCTACTTGAAGAAGTTGTTTTTCCAAGATACATGCACTTGAAAGTAACTTTTGAGATTCTCGATCTACTTTGTTGATAGAAGAGTTAAATTTTTCTCTATGCGGACATCATGATAGAGTACCTTCTGAATCGTTATGATGATGGGTTGTTTCCAACACATGGTCAATGTGAGAATTGGATATCATGCATGGAGGCGTGGATGGAGTTTGTTTAGGAATAAAAGATGGATTGGTTGATTGATCAAAACCTTTGCCTCTCCAAAATTGGGAAGATGAGCAATGATGGGTGGATATGGAAGTGTGTATGGAATTAGGACCAAATTATTGATACACTTTTTATGTCACTTGGGAAGCCTATTTTTTCCTTTGTGGACATCTTTGATGGATAATTTTCCCTTTTTTATTTTTTCCCATAGTTTCTCTGACTAATGGAGTTTGATAGGTTTAAAATTTCTTTGTATTTTTTGGTATCCGTGTGTATTTAATTTGTCCATTAGGCTTCTTAGCTTCTTTTTCTTTGATAATTTACTTTGACCTTTGATTCAAATCTTTCTTTTGATGTTGGTCCCAATTCATGGATCGGATGATGGGTCGATGAAGATTCATGACATGGCTGGTTGTACTATTGGCACTGGTTTCATCATAAGGATTATTTGTGCTCCCTATGTTGACATTTTTTTGAGATGTAGTTTCCCATAGTATGATGGTAGTAACACCTTTGTTTTTTCATTATTCCTATTTTGAGATGTCTTGTTCAGTAAGCATTCTTTGCTAAATGACCTCTGCAAATGATGTTATTTCAATTTGTTGCTCTGCTAACTCTAGAATATCATGTTCTACCTGACCTATTTCCTTAAGTGGATAATGTTGGATATATTCATACATGATGTCCTTAGTCTGAATTTGGGATATATCTAATCCTAATGTTGACAACTCAATTTAACTGTAGGAATCAATAACCATTCTCTTTTTGTGTAATAATGTAAGGAGTAAAGGAATCTTGTTCTGAATGAAGATCATCTATGTGTCCATCCAAAGAAAGCATCTCATGGGTAGGTGGAGGAGTATGTGCTATGTTGATATGCCCATCTAGTATAGATAGGAGAGTTTCCATTACATCATTGTAGTAGCTTGGAGATACAAATTCTTGATCTTGATTAATTTTGGAATTCATTTGACATGCTTTGGATCAAGTTATTGCCATGGGTCAATTTCAAAGAATGGATTTCTTGTAAAGGGTTGTTGGATATATTCATTAGGAATAGGAAGTGGCTCAAATTTCATGAGGTCAAAGGATGTCCATATGTCTTGGAAAGGATCATTGTTAGACCTTGGTGAAAAATGTTCATCATGCTTTGGAATAAGTTCTTGAGATATGTCCCCTAACTCATTAGGTGATATATAGACATTTTCAACATGATCATTGGTGGATTAGGTAGAATTATCCCAAGGTGTTCATTGATGGATAGATCTTGATCACTTTTTTCAACAATTGTGGAGGAGAGATTGCAAATGTTTTCACTAGTGATTGAATCTTGATTATTGTCCCCAATAATTATTATTTTTTGATCAATAAGGTCTTGGATGAGATTTTTGAGTTGAATACAATCAGATGTTGTGTGTCTCTTGATTTTATGGAAATCACAAAGGTAGTTTTAATTGTACCATGACAGTTTCACTAAAGGCTCTTGATAATTTCCATAGGTGGGAATTGTGATGAGTTTTCCCTGCACCAACTGTTTCATGATTGATTTGATTGGTTTCCCAAATGGTGTGTGTTTTCATCTATTAACTTGCCAGATTTGACCTTGTGGAGATTGATTTTGGACAATGTTTTGATTTGGGATGATGTTTCAATTTGACATGATAGGTTGAAATTGAACATTGTTGTGGTTGGAAATCACATTGCCTAGATTTAGGTAACTTTGATTTTGCATGGTGGTACCTTGACTTGGATCAATGCGTCGAGTCATTAAAATATTGTTCAAACTTTGAATAAAATTGGTATGATTTGCAAACATATCCATCCCAAAGTTCACCAAGTTTGGATTCGAAATGTTCACATTTGGTACACTTGTACATGGTATTTTCACATTTGGCATGTATGGATTTGGTGGGATGACA
The DNA here is from genome assembly GCA_007258455.2 of Sequoia sempervirens. Taxonomy (NCBI): domain Eukaryota; kingdom Viridiplantae; phylum Streptophyta; class Pinopsida; order Cupressales; family Cupressaceae; genus Sequoia; species Sequoia sempervirens. The sequence continues at coordinate 42,308,700 of VDFB02000017.1, read as the reverse complement.
TTGTTTGGTTGATAGATTTGTAAGTTTATAATTTTATTTAAATCTATCATAGAAAAAGATGTTCCAAAATTTAGATCAGGAATACTCACATCTTTTGTAGCATTGAGGTTTGTAGGAAATATTGATCCCATGTATGGATTGTATAAATGTGAGTTTTGATAATCAATTGGCATTGTAAGGCTTTGATAGTTTGGTTGATTTATACCACTCATTATGAATGAATCAAGTTTATATTCCATGTTCTTCTTATGTTTTGACCTTGTTGACCTCTAAGGCATTTAGGACCAATGATGAGATGAAGGATGAAAGGGGTGAATGATATGCGTGCTGAACTTCTAGGAACCTTGGATGAATACTAGACTTTAAGAATTTTGGATTGGATTTTGGATTTGATTTGGATTTGGATTTGGATTTTATAATGAACTCATAAACTCCAAAACGTTAGATGTCTTGGAATAAATTTTTTGACAAGTTGATAATTTGACTAGATGTATGAAGAAGGATTCGTCCACACACACTTATTTAAACAAGATGATTTTGATTTGAATTTGAGGATTTTTTAAAAGTCTAGAATCAATTATTTTTCCAATGGTTCAAAAGTTTTTTGTGAGACGGGATTTGATTGATGTTCGAGATGGATGAAATGATTGGTTGTTTTGATCATAAATGAGCCTAATAGGGACCTTGTTTACAAGATGAAGGCTTTGAAGAACATGATTTTCCCTAAGAGAAATTTAAACCAAAAGACCATTTTTTTTCTCAAAAGACCATAATACAAAAGATAAATAAGCACATGTGTGGGGTTCAATTGATTTCATCTTGATTAATGAATTGTTTTTACCACATCCAATGTCTTGCTTAAGTTTCAAACTAAATGTCTATATCTTAATTGCATATCATCCCACAAAGTGTATGATGTGGAAATCAAGGAATTTAAGGAAAAAAATTCATATTCTTGACTTTAGTAAGCAAATCAAGATGTAAATCAAGATGTTTAGAAACCTCTAAGGATATAATCCCTAGGGAAAGCAATAACACTTGAATTTTGTCAAAGATATTTTCTTCTTAAAGGGTTTGAAATTTGATGAAAAATATTGAATGTTTGTTTCCCAATGTTTATGATCAAGAAAATTTTTTTGATTTTAAGAACAAGTACAACCCTTTGGATATGAAAGACTGTATTTTTTGAGTCCCCACTTGGAAAATTCTAGCTAACCCTACTTTTAGCAGATGGTTAGATTCCTGACCCCACTGGTTCCCCTCCACGGCTGAACACTTCTTTCAGGTCACCCAAGCATTAGTACCCATGAATATCCCATGACATACTTTCCATCTCTACTAAAAGCTGTAAAATTGTGGGGTGGCTTTAGAAGGAACGTTCTTGCACCAAAAAATAGATTATGATTTTGGCCTTTCTAAACAAGGGTTTTAATGCAGACATTCCATTCATTGGGGACCATCCATGCAGTGAGAGACTATTGAAACACTTCTTGTCAAAATAATCCTTGTGATATTAGCCTTTGTTCCAATATCCACACTTATATCCCAGGTGGAAGTCACTTGGCTTTAGCATGTTCCCGGTTGGGTCACTCCCTTGGGTGATTAATTTTTCCAACAAGGTAGGCCCTCTAAGATAAAAAAAGGGAGAAAAAATATTCATAACTCAATTAATGTTTGTTTTGAATGAAAGAAAGAGAATGTATGCAATATGCTCCACTCACACTCACACAATTTGTTCAATTTTAATCCCACATTGAAGTGTGTGGGAAATTACTTACGCAACTTAATGTCACCAAAAGGCCTTTTGATTCTCAAGATCATCACGAGACGTGAGAGAAGTGCATGTGTCCTTTTAATGATATTACTTTGAGTAAGTAATTACCAAAAAAAGAAACACTTGTTTATTTTAAGTCCACAAAGCAATGATTTTGATTCTTTTTAGAACACCAAAATGAAATATGGAATTGTTTTGTTCAATTTTTGATCCCCAATCAAATCAAGTGAGTTTGTCCTACAGTTCTTTTCAAGCCCTTTGTAGAAAAAGTTGAAATCTTCTTTTTAGAACCCAAAAGAAATTTAGTAGGTCCTAAGCACATGAAAGATAACAAATTTTTAAGATAAATTATGAATTCTCTGAGAGTGTTAAATAAACATTAAACTGTTCAAAAATACTTGGTATCATGAGAGAATGATGTCATTATGCCTCTTTCAATCTCATCTTTCTCCTTCACTTTGGTTAGACCAACCTACAAAAAACTAGTTAGAACTACAAAATAGAGGTTAGGAAAGAAATTAATAACCCAAATGATCAGAACTAAAAAAAGCACATGTCATAATTTTTTTTTGCGATTTCACTTTTACTTCCTTTCAGTGGTGGAGTCTGCACAAGCGATGCAGTTTGAGAGACCTAGTGGTGTTATATGGCACCACTAATTCTGCAAGTGTTGCAATGCAACAAAACAAAGACCATGATTGTGTTGGAATTTTCAACAACAATGCAATTTGGAATTTAAAAAAGTCAATGGCCCCAAATTGACCTATCGGTGGGGTTTAAAATTTTGAATCTTGGGTGGGAAAGAAAAGACATCGTAATTTGAAGTTTGAAGTGGTGCTATATGGTGACACTAGAATGCTAGTAGTTATGTACTACGACATGAGTCTGCTAGCAGTGCACTTCCTTGTAGACACACAATAATAGAAAAAATCACATAATTTTTGATAAAAACATGATCTGAATATGAGATTTTCCCTCCTTCTAGTGCCAAAATGTAGAACCAAGATCCTAGCACCTATAAAACATAATGAAAAAATACATTAGAAGATTCAAATGCAAGACAAGATCAAAGTTCCTCATAAAATCCATCAGCAATGCTCAAAATAGGAATAAAAACAAGAACATAATGAAAAAGAAAGAATATATATCAAATCCTATTAAAAAAATGCAAACTCCTGATCTTATGGGGGATTTGGTGCCAATTTTATGTGGAAATCAGCCCTTTCCCAACTCTATGCAAGTTTTTGATGATTTGGTGATGATTGATCCACTTCGTGATTGCTTCAAATGAACTCCATGGAGAAAACATGCAATAACCTAGCTATGCCTTGATGTAATTGATGAAAATTATAATGCTTGAAGATGAAATTGAGTATAGTAAGTTTTTTCAAATTGTGGATGATCAAATGAGGAGAGAAACCTCTTATTTATAGAAAGAAAAGATGGAGAAATTCCCAAAATGAAGCAATGTGGGACTAAATTTCAACCAATGGCCAAGTGCCACTTGTCAAGATGTGAATGGGCCAAGGATGTGCACATTTTGATGATTGTGACCATAAATGCAATTAGGTGGAATTTGAAAATAGTGAAATGACATGTAAGAGGGAAAAAGGAATGTCTTAAATGCCACTTGGCTGAATGCACAAGGACATGTAAGAAGGAGTGAATGTCTTGTTGGTAGGACAAAGTCCACTTGGAAGGATTTCAAATTTGAAGGAATATTCCCCTATTATGCCATGTTGAAAGAAAATAAAGATTTAATAAATGAATTAAATGTATTTTCATGTGCAAGTGGCAAAAGCTAGAGGATGGGACATGGATGAGGATTAAATTAATCAAGGGTTAATTAATTGAATGAGGGATTAGATGATGTGACCCATTTGATTTAGATTCATGAATTAAAATAAATCCAAAGGAGATGAAAATGATTTAGACTTAGTTAAATAAATATTTTTATTTATTTAACTAAAGGGAGGTGATGTTAGATTAAATTAGATAAATGTTTAATTTATTTAATTTAATAGGTAGAATTTAGAAATTAATTAAATAAAATTATTTTATTTAATTAAATAGAGAAACAAAGTTAATTAAATTAGATTGATTAATTTACTTAACAAGAGAAAATTACTATATGGTTTTTTCAGATGATGTCGTCATCAAATTTCCTAAAAAAGAGAAAGAAAGATTGAATTTGGTAAAAATTGCTAATAACTTCTTTGATGCTGACACGATAAAATCCCTATGGAGAAAGTTCCTTCATGTCATCATTTAGTACATAACTGTGGTTGGTCATTTTAGCAGGGTCTACAGTTATCACTTTTCCCTACTCAACCATTTCCACTACAAGGTAAGGGTTTCTTTCCCCTACTATATTTTCTGCTCTAAGGAAAAGTTTGGATGACCACAAGAAAAATCATAGAAGATTCCCTATTTTCATACTAGTCTAATTAGATTAATTGTGGAGCATTACCAAAAAATGCCCATCCCTACTAATCTTGAAGCCTCCCCTGACTCTGAGGAAGAAGATACTGAACCCAACTGCTCAAGGTTTTTTCCCAATTTAAGTCTGGCTAGAACTGTCCTTTGCTCGCCTATTGTCCATTTAGGCAAGAAAAACCCTAACCCTTTTTCTGTTAAAGGTTGTGTTGTGCCAGAGTTGGGAAGCCATTCCCTTAAAACTAGCTTTGTTGATAAGAATCCCAAGGCAAAAAACCTTGTTTCATACTCTGAAGATTCCCTTGACTCTGAGGCGTCTAGTGCTAATAATACTTAGTCCTCTACTAACCCGTTAGTGGAAAGAATTGCTAGAACTAGGTCTTCTATTTCTCCTATCCCTGATAATACTTGTCTCAACATTGTTAGGGATCCATTTTTGGATGTTTTGAATTTAGCTAGAAATAATGTTGATACCCATTTCAAACTGGGCCCTGCAAAGTAAGCTGGAGGAGTTTGGAGCCAAGGTTACGGCGATTGAAAAAATTGAGGTGAAACGAAGAGAGTATGGCGTCAACAATGACTTTCAGAACCAAGCTGGCAAGAACAGAAATATTGAAATTGAGATGGAAAAAATGAAAAATATTATCAAAATTATTGGTGAGAAAAACAACCGTATGGCCAGACACAATGCCATTATCATCAATGTCATGACCGAGAAATTGGACAAAGCCCAACAAGGGTCTCTGGTGGTTGATCTAGAGGAAACCAATGAAAGAAACTAGGAGGAGGATGTTGGCATCTCTAAGAGAACTAGGGCCAATCTAAAGAGGAAGGCTCCCCCCACTCTACAAATGATTCAAACATTTAAGAAGGGGGTTCATGAGATACAAAATTTGGAGGTAGAGACAAAGTCTGTCCTGAAGACTCTGGGTTAGATGTGGCTTTTTTTTTTTGGCCTTTCTATGGGCTTTTTTTGTTTGACTTTCCTGGTCTTTAGCAGGTGGCTACTGCTTGTTCTTGTTTTTACCTTTAGTGTAGCTAATTGTTTTTTGTTGGACTTTTCTTTCCTATGCTTTACATTGTAAACTTTGTGGTTTTGGGTCCCTATAAAACCTATTTTACCCTTTTATCAAAAAAAAGAGAAAATTACTTAATTAGATAAATGATTATTTATTTAATTAAGGGATGAAGAGTGATGATAAGTTGAGAAGGTGATTCAGAATGAAATGGTGCTAGTAAATCAGGATCAAGTGTATTGATATATTTTCCATGTCTACACTATCACCAACAACTTGAAAATTATAAATAGAAACAAAGGAATCAAAAGTATCAAATAAGAAGGAAACTCCTTGTTCACCACTTACATCACCATAACATGCATTCTCTATATAATTAGGAAAACATAAGTTTCTTTGATGACTTGAATTCAAATGTGAGATCCTTGAAACCTAAAAATATTCCTAATGAAATCTTCAAGCCAAGATGAAACCCTTGGATCTAAGATACAATTTGCAACATTGGAGCTTTGATACCAATTAGGAGTTAGTAAGAACTCCCAAGACCCCTAGGAATAGTTACTACACAAAAATATCTTTCACAAGAGAAAAAATGGCAAGAATATACTTCTATGATTATGGGTGTAAGATTAAAATATTGAATATGTAATATACATATGATGTCTTTCATATAAAGGAAAGTTGTGAGGTAGGATTATACAAGATCTTGACATGTTTCTTATTCCTAGACAATGAGGCAAATATGTCAACAATATTAAATGAATTAAGACTCAAGAATTAAATAAAAGCATGAATAGATAATATATGATAATATCTTCTCTAATAAACTAAGACTTATAGAAGTATTTGAAGGACTTAAGTAAATGTAACATGTAAATAAGACCTATTAGAAAACTAGATAGGTAAAAAACTTATTTTTTGATCAATGGTTAAGAGACTTGTTACATATTTTTGTGGAACTTTTTATTATTGTTTGGTTTATCATGGTGTCGACCAAGGATTATCAATGTGAGGATGATTAAAATTGATCCATGATTGATCGAAGCATAATGTATCCACTAATACTCAATCTTAAACAAGATCATTCAAATGAAAGTTAAACTAAGCATTTATTTAAACTAAACACTACAAACTATGAAAAATATTTATGTCTACTCTAACCCATTTAAAACATATTCCATTTTGGAATTGGTATTGTATTGATGTGGAACAATGACCCTTTCCCAATCCCGTGATTTGTGAGCCTGTTTCAGTCAATTCTATTGAAGATAATCGATGAAATTTTTGTGATATGTGAATGAAAACATGATTTATGCTAAATTGAACATGATGCAAGCTAAATTAACAAGACTTATGCTAAAAATTATCTAAGTATACAAAAGCTAAGAAAATATAAGTTGATCCTAAGCTATCAAAAGATCCAAACCCTAATTTATAAACAAGCTAAAATGGATGCATTGAAGCCATTAATGGAAGCATAAAAGTAATATGCAACTAAACAATGAACTAAGATATGCTAAATGTGAGTAAAGTATGAGTATAATTATGAGTCTAAGTGTGAGTGACTTCAACAACATAAGTTTGCAATTGAAAGATGGATCCATTTGTCTCTGAATAGTAACCTATTTATATGAAAGCAAATGAGAAATGAAGAGTTGAGATAAAAAAAAGTTAATCAATAGTTAAGGATGCAGGAAATTGGAGGCATGGATCATGGATTCTCATCAATGGGTGAGAATTTAAGATGAGATATAATCAAGGGTTCTCATTCTTTCCAATCAAACACACTTTTGACCTATTTTAAGAGGTCAATTGTTAACTTGCTCAAGAAGTCACAATTTTAGCTTGCTCAAGAAGCCAAGTGAGAATATCTATTTTTCAAATGATTGGAGGAGAGAGAATATTCTCTGGAATATTCTCATAGGTGAGGAAAGGGGATATTTTGCAAATTAAAAAAAAGTTTTGATAGTGCAAAAAATGGGTAAGGAATATTCCATGGGAATATTTCCCTTTTGGAGGAAAATTAGATTAATTGTTAATTAAACAAGGTTTAATCATACAATTAGGGAATTTTAGAGGAATAAAGTGATTTTCATTAAATTAAATGATTTAAAGAAAAGGAGAAAAGTGAAATGAAATTTAATTAAATAACTTAGTGTTATTTAATTAAATAAGATGACTTAGGGAATTAAATTAAATAGTTTGATTTATTTACTTTAATAAGATGAAGTGTTAGTGTGAAAATGAGTGAATTAACCCTGTTAAATGTGTTAGGTTAATAGATGTAAATGATGAAATTAATTAAGTGAAAAGAGGATGGGTTTCAAGAGGAAATGATGTTCGTATACTTTATTTGAGTGTATGGTATCATTCAGGACTTTTCAATGTCTACATTTTTCCTCTCTTTGAAGCTAGGTACCTGCTACTTCAGTTCAAAGACTGGTGCCCCTTGGAATAAAAACTACTGCTTAAATCAAAAAATAATTTTTTTATGATTTTATGATTTTTTAGATGCCCCAGCAAAAGGTTAAAGATGAATCCCTACCCCCTCGAGAAATTAGGAGAAAATTTTGAATTTTCAGTTGATTTCTCAATAAAGGTTAAAAGCTACCACAAGGGTCCAGAAAGGCTTTGGGATGCAAGAATTATGCCAAAAATGCAAAATATGATGCAAAATAAGCTCCAGTTTGGAAAATTTGGTGAAATTGATAATAAAACCTAGCTTCAAGGTTAAATTAGGGCAAAAAATCATAATTTTCTAGCACGAATAAGCCAAGAAGGGTCACTTTCAATTCATTTGTGCATTCACACCTTAGACAAGTCTTGTTGTTTTACGCTTTGACCCTCTAATGAGATCATGCGATGAGAGCTCCCATGACACATTTTCGATTAGGTTCGAGAGTACTAGTGGATTCTAGGCTTAGGACCACTGGTATGTAACTCAGAACATGATTTGAAATTTGAATTTTTGATGCATTTATTGCACTTTATAATTTAAAATTGTCCAACATCACTATGTAGAGATACCCATTTAAGAATCAATGATGTTAAAATGTGTTTTAGCGATGTAATGTATATTGCAACATTGTTCACAATTTAGAATTCAGGTTTCCAATTTTAAATTGGTCAATGCATATGTGTATGGTGACACACATTTCTACCTAAAAATTAGGGTTAGGTTTTCCAAACTTTAAATCATGATACATATGTTTATGGTGATGTGATTTGTGATTTTCAATTTGAATTCCTTTGGGAATTGCAATTTGGAATTTGAAATAGAGCAATGCTATTGTAAATAGGGACTCTATTGTCATTTTGGAGCTAAAAATTCCAAACTAAGTAAAAAAAAATTCAAATTTCAATGTCATGCGCTTTTTGGGTGCAAGAGGTCATTCTACCCTTGATGTCGCATGAGCACCAACCCACAGTTTTGGAGAGATTGGTTGATTTATGTAAGTCATGCCAAGAGCACCTAGGAGAGACTGGCTTATGGTGCATTATGTATGTGCTTGTCATCTAGACACATCTAGCTATGACGACTGCACTATAAAATAGATGGAATAGTGAGACTTTGTCATTTAACCTTCCCCTTGGCAAGGTGATAGTAACATTAGAGGATGTATGGAGGATTCTACATTTGTTGATACATGGTGAGCATGTGATTTATGATGTCAATTCCAGATACAATGCCTATCATAAGGTGATGGAGATGGAGGCCATTGTTCTAGTCACCTCGTAGATTGACCTTGAGGTATATAGAGGTCACATGCCCATATTCAGGCTGATTATCACCATGATCATTTCAGGTTTGGTCACTCAAGACTGACAGAGCAGAGGGTTCAACCCAAGATGGGGCTTAGCATGGCACAAGATGCTCCATAGGAGAAAATTATTTGTATGGGTTCCGGTGATGTTCACCTCATTGTATCATGATATGCACAACTTTTTCTACTACAATGGTAGAGATATTGGCCTATGGGTGACCTTATTATTTAGGCTTGGGATCATATTGTTGTGCTCCAACTAATTGTGCAGATGGTCACTGTTGAGCTAGATGATCCTTTGGTTTGGAGGTATAGAGGTGCCATCACCCTACGACACATAGGGCAGCTTGGGCTTCCATACTGGTGGCAAGTACTAGATGATATGATAGTTTTTAGATGGTGACCTTGGCTATAGATGCCAGTGTGGCATGATGATGTGTAACAGTTGTTCTTCTCCAAAAAACCTGGTACATGCAGGGTCAGGAGTACACCATCATAGAGAGATATTTGTTAGATAGTGTGGCACAAAATTTTGGTGAGTAGAAAGATAGGCCAGATGATTCCTATAGATCCATATTTACAAGATCAACTCAAGAGGTTCCCACATGGGGACCCACTATCCTAGCTTCGAAGGTGGTCAATGATTTCTAATAGTTGGTGGCTCAGTCATGGGCATATGACCAAGTTTAGGTAGTCACATAGATGACGCTTGCTTATGATGCATGGTTTACACCCCCTTGGAGGTTGATAGATCCAATGGGTGCTCCTCCATGAGGGAGACCTAGAGGGATAGGAGTAGACAGGGGTAGAGGCAAGGGACAAGATGGCCAAGGTGGGTAGATTTCAAGGGCTCCACTAGTTGGATAACAACCTCCTATTTAGTAGCAACTAGTACCTAGTGTACTATTTGCTAGCATAACAAGTAGTGCAACCACCATTTCTAGGGCTAGATCCCTGAGACATATAGATTCAATAGCTACAACAAGAGGTGTAGGTTCTCATGGGTGAGTGGCATTAGGCCTACTAACATATTTTGGGGATCATTTTTGAGTAGAACTAGGTGAGAAATCAGGTTGTGGCCATTACGAAAGAGAGAGACCATGCCAAGAAGTAGGTACTACCTATGACTACCAAGAGAGATCAATAGATTGGTCACCACTAGTAGTTAGAGGTGATGATAGTGGCCACACAAGGCAGGACTGTATCTACTAGGTTGTATAGAGAGGTTGTGACTAAGGTAACCTATTATAGGATGCATTATCACAGAGATATTCCAATGTCACTCAGATAGCCTAAGTACTCACAGAGGAGTGATGCACGACCTAGGGTTGAGGATCAGCTAGAGAGATAGGTCAGAGAGGGGAGTAACCATCAAGGCTAGCTCAAGTGTACTGACACGTTTGATTTCTTTTTTCCCATTCTTTGCTATAGATATACATTCATAGGATCCTTTTTGATAGCCTCATGGATATTATATTTATGATTGATATACATATACTGATTTAGATATTGTACCATGACATTTATTTTTTGATGTATATATGATACAGATACAGATTCAATATGATGTGTTCATCTTATAGCATGCTTATGATTGTATGGATGCATGTTGGATGTGAGATGTGACATATGCATATGTATGGGTGCACTTTATTTATGTATTCTTATGCAATATGTGATGAGATGATATGTAATGGATGTAGTGTTATATTCTTTTTCATTATATTTTCATGATGTTCTATGGGATGGATGATATGATATGTAGATGTTATGCTAATGCAAATGATATGGATCCACATGATATGGATGTTTTTTTTTGTATATTTTCTATGCATTTTTAGGATGTGATGTGTATGTGTGGATGTATGGATGGATAATACTATGATTATGAGATGCATGTATGTTAATGATTTGTGGATGAAGGATGGATGAATTCATTATTTTTTTGTTGACTCCCATGGTACTAGGTTAGCACAGACAGAAGATAGAAGAAACAAGATGATCAATCATTGATTTTAATGATTTCCTCAAAAGATCCAACAAGTCTATGATCCACTAAGACTTTATTAGAGATGGTGATGAGAAATGCATGAGGACGATGAATGCATGATGATATGCTCATTTCTCAAGATTGGAATTTTTTGTCATTCCTTATTGTTTGATATAACACAGACATGATGCATCAAGGTATTAATAACTAGGATGGCATTGTATCTAGGTAATGGACTTTGACTCTACAAATAGATAGGATAGTTCTTGTTCACACCTTGACATATGGAAACCTCATCAAAATGTAGGTTAGATATCTAGAATATGGGTATGTGTAGGATCATGATGGGCCGAAAAGTGGCAATATGATGGGTATGTGTAGGGTGTGTGGATGACGACCTTTTTTTACCCAAATTTGATGAAACAAAAAGGGATTTTAAAGGAGATTCTCAACTTTCCACCAATATAAATTATTCTTTACTTTGAATTTAATAAATAATTATTATTCATTTTCTATTTGAATTACAACCAAAGTCTTGATTGATAGGCTAATTCAAAAACATCTATAACTTTCAAACAGTATCACAGTTTTTGAATCCAAAACATGTGTCACATTCTATGCTTCACATACTATAGGATTAAAAAAATTTAAATTGAATTTCATGAACTTTTGACCAAGTTAAGGTAGTCAGACATGCAATTTTTTATATTTTTAAAAATTTGTAATAAAAAAATCATAATTAATTATTTACTTAGAAGAAAATATGCATCACATCAAGACATGAATCCTCTACTTATATCTAAAATCTAATAAAAAAAATTTATCATTTTATTGTGGTTAGGGTGGTTAGAAAGACACCTACTTATTTTTTCCCTAAAATTTAAGTACTACTGCATTGAAATTTCAAATTTTCACCAAATATATATATATTTTTAAATAAACCTAGTAGTTTAGAAACTAAATTCAATTTGCTATAGATTCTATTCTTACATATTTTTCAAAAAATATAGATAACTTATTTAAATTTTTACATCATGTTTCCTAACTATGATTTTTCTTAATTTTTAATCATTTAAGGGCCTATTTTTCCCATGATGATTCTACACATACCCATATATTGGACCAAAGCATACACAATAGTCAACAACATACTCCAAACAACCTTCCTACACACAACTAAGCAAGTATGCACCAAGATTATTTTACAAGAAGATCCACAAGCATGGAAAACCAAAGATAATGATCGGTGTCCCATTCCTTTCTCTCTAAATCATTTTATCTTACAAGAGTATTCGTAAGAAAAGATCAAAGGAAAATAGTCACTGTTATCTATATCTCTTGCCAATTTAACTTTAGCTAAGGTGATGCCTGATGTTGATGTCCATCATAGGAAGGATACATCCTAGGACATGTTGATCAGATGGTTGTTTGATATAGCATGATGATGAGATTTATGATAATCCATTAATATAAAGTTCACCGATGCATTTAACCATGATCTAGACTTTAGATTTTTAAACTTAGCTTCTCACTTTGCAACTTGCTATACTAGTTTTCTATTTTTTTTACCAAACCTAGTTGACGGTTTATTGCAGGTGAAAGCAAGATGGGATTGATGGTTTTGGGGTTTCTAGAACATTTCAATGCTTTCAATGGTATTTTAAAATGTTTTGAGATTGCTTTTGGTCTTTTTGAAAGTTTATGGGAATATTTATGTTTCTGGTTATTTGAGGCTATTTAGGGTTTCTTGAAGATATTTGAGGCATTTTAGGTTTTTATGAATGTTTTCCAATTTTTTTTGTGTTTCCTATTTTCAAATGTTTTTTTGTTTTCTAATATTTTAATGTTTAGGGGTTTTCAGAATATTTCCAGATGTTTTGGACTTTTTGATATTTGAATGTTTAGGGATTTTTTAAGCTTTGACTAAGAACCTAACCTAAAGTCCTATCCTCAAGGGCTAATCAAAGATAAGCCTTTCCTATGTTATACATGCAGAGACCACATAATTTGACTGAATCAACTTATTAACAATGAGATATTAACGGTTGATGGAATTCAATTTATTATAAGGGACTCCTAAAGGACTGACCTAGGGTGTCTCAGGGGCACATCAATAATGGCCTTTCCTACATTCAAGCTTAGAGACAATGTAGTTCGACATGGTTTAGTTTTGTGATTTTAGATGTTTTACATTTTAGGGTTTTGATGTGTTAAATGTTTTAGATTTTGACTTTACAATTTTTTGAATATTTTTGGATTCTAGCTATACAGGCTTTTGTAAATTTTTTTGAGTTTTGGCTATACAAGACTTTGATGTTTTTGGATTTTAGTTGTACATGATTTGGATTTTTTTGGGATTTTCTGATGAATGTTTTATGAATTTTTTTGGTGTTTTCCATGAGATATTCAATAACCTCAACATATAAAAGAACCTAATATTATCAATAATGAATTTCCACTAGTGTGATATGTTAGACTACCTTGATATGGGCAAGACAAAATAACTTTTGAAATATGCCAAGTAGTATTAAAGGAATTGTGATACTTCACAACATCAAGCTATGACAAGGACATGGATAGGCGATGGATGATGATGCAAAGAATGATAGGATAAGGAGCCAAAGAATAGATGGAGGTGCTTTTATTTATGTGAGGTGTCTATTTTCCATATTCTCACCAAGGTACTTGCCCAAAGCACCAATGAAGTGGTTTTTACTAGAGGAAAATTATTTTTCTTTACTTTTTTCAATCCTTTTTCTCTTTTTTTTTTACATTTTTTGATTTTTTTCTATTTTCAGATTTACACCCTTCAAGACTAGGCATACAAATTTTTAAGATAAACATTTTTAGGTGGTTCTTACAAGGGTTCTCCTTCAAGGGTTGATAGTTGGTATGCTCCTAATCAATAGCTTGTCATGATGACAAACAAACCCAAGTAGTTAGGCTCAAACCTCCCTTTGTTGTCCTAATCTGAAAGGTTTTTTCTGATTCTGCTTTAGGACAAGATCCCCTACATAGAAAGACTAATATTTGATCATCTTGTTATAGACTTTTTTAGTCAATTTTTGTATACTTGCAATTGATTGAGGGTGTCTATATGATGCTCATCTAGGAATTCTAACTCATTGATGAGCTGAGATACTCTTTATTGTTCATTGGTGATCAAGGTTTGTAGTGACACTCATAATGATGGGAGCTCAACCTCAATAGGTAGGATAGCTTTGGATACATAGGCTAGGGAGAAAGAGGTTTCACTTGTTGACATGCAAATACTAGTTCAATGAGCCTAGAGAGTGGGATTAATTTGTAGATTCCAATCATGGCTAGCTTCATTGACCATTTTCTTTAGAATTTTCAAAATGGTTTTATTTGTATCCTTAGCTTGATCATTTCTGTAGGGATAATATTGGGTAGAAAATTGATGTTGGATGTTGAATCTTTGACATACCTCTTTCACATCTTGATTCTTAAAGGAGATTCCATTATCTAAGATGAGGATTTGTGGAACATAATAACGACATATTATGTAGTTCAGGATAAATTTGGCAATTTTTTGCCCCATTATGTAGGTCATATGAATCACTTCAACCCATTTGGTAAAGTACTCGATAGTGGTTATGATAAACTTGTGGCCAGTGGATAATTTTGGGGTGATTTTTCCTATGAGGTCAAGTCCCCACTACGAGAAAGGCCATGGTGTTATCATGGGTTGCAACTCTTGAGTTGGAGCATGAATCAGATCCCCATGTTGTTGACATGGGAGACACTTTTGCATGTACTGATGAGCTTCTTTTTCCATGGTTGGCCAATAGTGCCCCATCCTCAATAGTTTTTTAGCTAAAATCATACTACTAGAATGGGATTCACATATGCCATCATGTACATCTATTAAAGCAGTCAAGGATTCCTCTTGGTTAAAAAAATTCTATCAATGTCCCTTTAATGCTTCGATGGTAAAGGGTATCACCTAAGATCATGAATCAGGATTACTTTTTAACAACTTAGGTCTTTTTAAGGTTGAAGGTGATATCAGATGTAAGGGTTCCTCTTCTTAGGAAGGTAAAAATATCATGGTACCACAAGGATACAAGACCAATAATGGCACATGCAAATTCTAATTCAAGGATCTCAAAAGTTAGTATGAGAAGTTGTTCTACCAAGAATTCACATTGGAGGATGTTGTTCGGCATGTCTAGTAGTGATCTGATTATTGTCATGGTGTATGTTGTTTTGTTGTTCATGTGAGGAATCTACACAAAAGTTATGTCTATAAAAAGGTCCTTGTCATCCTTAGTTTGACTGTTATCATTGACTTGGCTAATAACCAGTTGTGAGTCTCCATAGACTTTCATCTCTTGTATCTACCGTGCTAAACTACTATTCTTAGACCTATGATTAGGGCTTTATACTCAACAATGTTGATAGTGCATGGGAACAATAGTCGATATGACTTTGGAATGCAATCACCTTGAGAGGTGATGAAAATAATACCTGCTCTTGATCTATGTTGGGTGAACAATCCATCAAAGCACATCTTTCACTAATCGATGAGATTGATAAGGAACATTGATTAATTAGGGAACTTATATATCAAAGGGTTCTTAACATAAATAGGTTCATCTGCTAGTTGGTCTGTGATCACTTGTCCTTTTATCACCTTGTGTTCTACATACTCTATGTCAAACTCTATTAAAATAATCACCCATTTATCCATTCACCCTGTGAGTGTTGCTTTGGATAATAGGTATTTCAATGGGTTTATTTTAGCAATGAGATTGATTTTATGTGAAAAAATGTAGTTCCTAAAATTTTGTGAAGCAAAAACTACTACTAGTCATGCTTTCTCAATAGGTGAATAGTTCATTTCATAGCCCACAAAAGTCATACTAATTTAGTGAATAGATCTTTCCTTTCCATCTTCATCATGTGTATGCATATGAGAACCTCCTTCTTTGTTGTGCACCATGTTTTCTTTTGCACGTAACTCACTTGAAATGGATCATACAAGAGTGATATTGGTGAGTTGAGCATAGAAGCAGAAGTGTGATACATTTCTATTTTTTATAGTACATGTGTCATAACAAATTGTTAAGATTAACTTAAAACTATAAGACAATTTGAGGAGTGTAGCTCTTTGTCAGAAGTATTTCATGACTTAAATAGATGTGCTAATGAAGTTGACATTAGCATTAGTGAATCCCAATGTATGTTGGCTTCATATTGTTCTAGGGTTGTGCAAAATTGATTATGCAACTTTTCTTTCTAATAAACATGTGGCTTCTTGTAGTGTAGATAGTAGTTTGAGTGATTCACTTGGGCCCATTATGCATCTTCTGATGGTGTTGAGAAGCAAAAAGTTCTCTACGCTTATAGTTAGCAAATTGCTCAAGTTCATTTTATGCTAGAGCTTCAGTTTTTTTCAATTTTATATGTATAATGAGTTTACTTATCTAGATTAGCTTAGTGAAGAATTTTTTTTATTATTATTGTGAATTGGAAGTTCTCCTCTATTTTGTCTCAATTCACTCAAGGAGGTCAGTAGGTATGAAAATACCATGGTATTTTTTGTTGTAACTTGAGTTTTAAAGTCATATCACCAATTGCTATAAAAAGGAAGGATGTAGTATTGGGTGGTTTGGTGGCTAATTTTTTGTGGTTGTCATGCAATATAAAGGTCAATGGTGGAGAAAGTCCTTTCTTATTAAATGGTTGTCACAAGGTTGTACTTAATTGGAGAAGGTTACATTTGTTGCATTTTTGTGAAAGAGGAAACTATGAGTTGAGGGAAATTAATTCCCCCAACATGATGGTGTTTGATAGATGTAAGTAAAATATTTCCATCCTTAGTAGGGTTTCTCTACAATATTTTGAAACATTGTGTCATAGTCATACCTTTGTTTTTCATATTTGTATCTTTCATATTTTTTTGATCCCATTATGTGTATACATTTTTTGGCTTCCATGAGTTAGTTCTATTTCTTATTTTTCCTACCTTTTTTTTTAAGACATGGATTCTTGTTGTCCCTATGAGAGACACATATCCCCAACTAGAGCCATTATTGGGAGTCATTTTACTAATTTCATTTATTCTTGATTCCCTTCCTTTATGTTTATTGATATGACATGATCTATGATTAATAATTGATTTTGAGAATTATTTAAGGCTCATCATGTTATAATGTGTTATTTACTAGATTTTCCCTTCCATATTTTTTAATTAATTGATCAAAATAAAAAAATAAAAAATATTGGCTAAGTCATAGGGGAGGGTGGCTATCAATGGTTCATAGTGTATTGAAAACCTTAGGATCCCCAAATGGGTTCCTAGTTTGTAATCCACCCCCAATAAGGATAATTGAATTATAAAAATTTGAATTCCAAGGTAGTAGATGGGAGAAGGAACACAATAGGCTTGAGGCATAATAGAGTGTGTGATAGGGGTTTGATATTTTTAATGTTTCTCCTTTCTTTAGGAATGAAATTTTCTTGAGCATTGATGAATTACCTATGCCTTGTTTAGGGATTGATAATTTTAATGCCACAACATGGAACCACTAATAAAGAAAGAATTCAGCTATGTGAAAGTCTCTTTGGTTCTCATTGGGTGTAAAAGTATCAACAAGGGAAAGATCTTAGGCCCATGATTTTTTTTGTGCTTGTGCATCTTGTGATTTTTTTTGTTTTGGTTGATTAGCTTGATGGTGTGTTTAATGTTCTAAATTCTCTAGCTACTTACATGCATGGCATGACCATCACATCCATTATTATTGAGTATGTTTGGCCTCAATTGATATGAAATGCTTATTTTGTTAGATTGATCCTAGGCGATGAATTTTAAATATGAATAGTGTTGTTGTATATGGTTTAATTCTATAGGTTTAAATGTTGTATAAGGTTATAATTTTTGGAAGGTGTTGCTTCTTCTTGTGGTTTTTGAAGGTTGTGTAGGTATAGATTTTTTCCAGGGTTTCAACTCATGCCTTGTCTAATTATAGGATGGCTATGGATTCATGGGGTATGTGAAGGATAAGATTCATGTATATATGTTGTGTAGAGAATGTATCCACTAATGTTTTATTTCTATAGGAAGCTATTTTATGGTTTTAAATACTTTCCCTTGCCATATTCACTTGTATGATTGTAACATGGAATTGGTGAATATAAAAATATTATAAATATTGTAATATTGATAATGGAATTTTCCATGTTTTAAATGGACTATATAAAACTTAATTTGGATTACTAAGTATACTATATGTATAATTTTTTTTCTTTGATGGAGTATGTGCCCAAATAAATTTCTCTATATTATATTTAATAGCTTTCTTTCTTTTCGCCTAATAATTTGTAACCCATTGGATGCACTAGTCTCTAGTCTACCTAGCCAATCTCAATTTATCCATCAAAAAACATAAATCAATAGTATAGGAGTAGGACTAGTTTGTATACATTCATAACCTTATCTTATAACTAGGGATCAATATTCATTGAGCCTCAAATGAAAGCATTGTAAATTGTACATTATTTTACTTTTTTTAGTTATAGTCTTTGGGGACAAGTAGGTAGGTTGGGTTTGGTTATCATTTAATTATTTTTTGTCCGTTATATATTTGATCTCAATATATGTTAAGGTATACCCCTAGTAACAACTTCTTGACTCTAAGATGATCTTAAAAATTAGAAGATAAAACCAATTCTCGTAGAGTTGGACATAACCCTCCATAGTTTGTTGATGAGATGATCTCACTTATATGTAGAAAAACTTATCCTTGTGAGTGAAATTTTCCTCTAGGAAGTGGAGTAGCATTTTTTAGCATCAACATAAGGGCATACTGATCCAACATAGGGGGTGATAATATTTATGCCAACACAAAATGGTTAGTTTCCAACAAAGATTTCCATGCCTTTGATCACAATAACACTCAACTTTCCCAACACACCCAACAAAAAGGCTACTAGCCCTCAAAAAAAAAAAATGGAGATATCATTTCGAAAAGGCCGTACAAATTTAGAAAAACATAAATTTAGTCCCCTCACAAAACCTAAATAACAATCCCACAAGGTTTCAATTGACTTCTTTGCAACAACATAGGAAACCAATAGACTTCCCTATTTTAAGGCTACTAAGTTAGCCCAAATTAACAAAGGATGTCCCTCCCAAACACCTGTTCTACACAAAAAACTCATCAAATTTCATAATTTGTTTGCAGTTCCATGGCTTCCTCAACACTGATCTATCCAACCCTCAATCTCCATGCAAATACCTAGGGTTATATTGAAATTCATATCTCCAGGGCCTACTCAATCAAACCAATGCTTCAAACAACCCAAATATAGCCTGTGAACACTTAGTAATCCATTACAAAGACCATACTCTTAACATTTCTTCCAAACCATCATCTTACAACTCAATTTCACATAAAAATGGTTTTTCCCATCCCTAGGGCATCATTCCAAAGCCACCAAAACATTTATTTTATTCTCCTAACACCTATGAACATATAAACTAACATATTTCATGTCATTCCTATAAGAAATATATTTCCACAATATGAGGAATGTCTATTTCATTACTTAAAACCTCAAAACTTACCTTTAGTAGTTTTGCACAAGCAATATTAAGAAACTGAGGAGATCCTCCTCTAAAATGATTGAAGGACTCTCAAAATTGAAGGAAATGAAAATTTTGATAGTTCACCACAAGTTACCATAAGTTTTAGATCATAAAGTGCTTGTACGGGTCTATACACAGTAAGGAAAGAGCAAAAACACATAAAATCTAGTAAAGCCGTTTGGATTTTTATTGGAATTCACTTGAAAAGAGATCAAAAACCTTCATTCAAGACTCTTGAGGCCTTTAAATACATTTCCAATCCAAAGCCAACCTCCTCAATGTAACTAACCAACTTTTAAACTTCTTTATCTCTTCCTATTCCCGTTGTGATTTTGACAATTTTGCATTGACAACTTTACATCTTTTTTACAATTTTTTTGACATAACAACCCCAATAACTCCTAGAAACCTAAATACATACAAAATTGTATTTTATACCTTATTAAACACAAAAAAAAATTTATCACCCCCTATATTAACCTAGACTCACTCAAATTCACATAGTTACATTTCACCACATCAAATTTTTCATTATGGTTGTAGGTGCTCCTACACCATACAACCCCAATAGAAAAAATTCATGCCACATGAGTTTCAGCTGGTACCAACTTCACCATCCTTCATACATGTTCGTCTATTCCACAATCTCCTTCCACTATTCCATACATTGTGCTCTTGCAAATTGCCCTGCACTTTTGACTACATTTATATTTGAATATGACTTCACTGTTGCACTCAAACCTGTCAATGGTATTTTCCCTGTTCCCTAATCAAGAACAAATTATATTCCTGCATCCACACCTACAAAAAAAGACATGTTAGTAATCTCTTGCATTGACTCCTTTCTTATTTCATTTCCATGCTTCTAGCTTTCTTTATCATTTTGTCCTTCCTGTCCTTTCTTTACTGCCCCATTAACTTCTCTTGTCACTATTTTGTCAGTCTTGCTTTCCACTATACCATCAAATGTACATATTAATGTACCTATAGAATCTACTACTTGTCCTTTCACCATGCTCCCATCCAATGGACACACCAATGTACCAACTTAAACATTTGTATTCTAATATATTTCCAACAAACCTAAAGTAACCTTCTTACCTATTGTCAAAACATTATCAGACCTTGAACTACCAATAACACTTATCTTTTTATCTTCATTCACAATCTCTAAAATCTCTTTCTTTCCACACATAATCACCTTTTCTTTACCTTTCTCATCTTCAACCAAAGGTATTAAAACAAACCTGCACCCATCCTTCATTACTACATAGGTGTTCTCTCTACCATCATACAAGGCTCACCTATCATATTGTCAAGGTCTACCTAGGAGTAGGTGACAACAACCCATAGGGAAAACATCACAAACTACACTATCTTTATAGCCATTTGGAAATCAACAACTTCCTTTTCATAAACAAACAAATATTTTTCATCACTTAACCATGATACTTTATAAGGCAATTCATGAGGTACTTTTTGTAGATTTAATTTGTTTACCATCTCTCTAGACACCATGTTCTCTGTTGAACTTGAATCAATGAAAACTCTAGATACCTTATTCTTGCATGTACATATAGTCTTGAAGAGGCTCTTTCTTTGTAAAGGTTCCACTTCCTTGGCTGCCTTCAACACTATCTTTCTCATCATCAGCATCTCCCCTATTTTAGGAGTATCTCTCAAAATTTTAGAATGATTGCTTTCACACTCCTCTTCTTGGACCAATTATGCTCTCCTATCAATCCTTTTTTCACCACTTGATGAACTACCAACCCTTTCAGGACATTTCCAAAATGGATGACCATTTTCATTGCATGTATAACATCTCCCTACAAAATCATTAGAACTTCTACCAGCACTAAACCTTCCTCTACCCCTAAAACCTCCTCTAGTATCAACACCTTGATCCTTGCCTCTATTTGCTCCTTCTTATTCTTCCAATGGTTGCTTTGATGTAGGGATTGTTTCTCTCCCTCTTGCACTCGTAGCACCTATTCATCTCACTAATTTCTCTTGTCTCCTTTTAAGCTTCTCCTCCATCCTAATTGATAATTGAAAATATTCTTCTGCATACTTTGGTTTTAGTGACAACAAGTTCATCTTGTATATTAAATCTTAAACCACCTAGATATCTAGCCATATTTTCAGCCTCATACTCATCCCTTCTTGATCTTATACTTAGTTTATAAAATTCATCAGTGTAGGCCTTAACATCTAGATCTTTTTTTTTCAATCCTTGCAACTTCTTATACAAGTGAACTTCATAATCCTTTGGAAGAAAATTACCTTTCCATTTTTGCACCATCTTGTCCCATGGAGTAATCCTTGATTTTCCTTGTTTTCTCCTCTCTGCTTGCTCATATTCCCACCATAGAAGAGCATGAGCTTTGATTTTTGTTATTTTCACCTTCACCATTTGATCATCTAAAACATCTTCACTTTCAAAGTAATTATCCATAGCAACAGTCCAATCAAGCAATTCCTCTTCATTTAAATTACCACCATACACAAGAAGATCAAATTTTACCTTATGATAATCACCTTTCACTGCTTTTAGCATCTTCACCATCCTCTAATCTTTAGGGTCTAGTTCTTCATCAACATCCTCATATTCTTCATCATCTTACTCTTTTTCACTTTATTCATTCTCATCTCTCCTTTTATTTGTCTCCAAGGCTACATACCAAGTTCCGACACAACATTGTGTGACTCTAGAATCTTAGCATGCTTCTCTTTTATATCTTGCAACTCCCTAGCAGCACCGACACCTTTCAAAGGAATCTTCACCAAACTACTTTCTTCAAGCCTACAAAATTCAAACAAATCACCAACAAAGGACCTTGTCCTTGTGCTTTGATATTGATTTGATGCAATATATGGGGTGTTAATATTTATTCCAACACAAAATGATTAGTCTCCAACAAAGAACCCTACCTTTGATCACAATAACACTCAACTTCCCCAAAACACCCAAAGAAAAGGCTTCTAGCCCTCGAAAAATCAACAAATGGAGATATCCTTTGGAAAAGGCCATAAAAAGGCCTGAAAAACATCAATTTAGTCTCCCCATAGAACCTAAACAACAATCCCACAAGGTTTCAATTGACTTCTTTGCAACAACATAGCAAACCAATAGACTTCCCTATTTTAAGGCCACTAAATTAGCCCAAATTAACAAAGTATGTCCCTCCCAAACACCTATTTTACACAAAAACTCATCAAGAAGTCATTATTTATGTTCCAAAAGAACAAATTATATATATTTTTTGCAAATTCCAAGGCTTCCTCAACATTGATCTATCAAACCCTCAATCTCCATGCAAATACCTAGAGTTCTATTGAAATTCATATCTCCAAGTCCTACTCAATCAAATGAATGCTTCAAACACCCTACATATACTCTGCACACACTCAATAATTCCTTACAAAGACCATACTCTAACATTTCTTCAAAACCCTCATTATACAACTCAAATTCACATAAAAATGGCTCTACCCAGCCCTAGGGCATCACTCATAAGCCACCAAAACATTTCCTTTATTCTCCTAACACATAAGAACATCTAAGCTAACATATTACATTCCATTCCTCTAAGCAACATATTACCACAATAGGAGGAATTTCTATTTCATTGCTTAAAACATTAAAATTGACCCTTACTAATTTTGCATAGGAAATATCAAGAAACTGATGAGATCTTCCTCTAAAATTATTAAAGGAATCTCAAAATTGAAGGAAATGAAAGTTGTTACATCTCATCACAAATTACCACAAGTTTTAGATCATAAAGTTCCTATATGGTCTGTACACAGTAAGGAAAGAGAAAAATCATAGAAAAAACTACTAAAGTCGTTTGCATTTTTATAGGAACTCACTTGAAAGGAGATCAAAAACCTTCATTCAAGCCTCTTGAGGTCTTTAGATACATTTTAAATCCAAAAAACACCTCCCAAATGTACCTAACCAACTTTTAAACTTATTTGTCTCTTGCTATCCCATAATGTTGTAATTTTGATAATTTTGCATTGACAAATTTACATTTTTTTTGTAGTTTTTTTGACATAAAAACTCAAATAACTCTTAGACACCTAAATATATATAAAATGCTATTTTATACCTTATTAAACATAAAATAAAAAAATTATCACCCCTTATACTAACCTAGACTCACTCAAATTCACCTAGTTACATTTCATCACATCAAATTTTGCATTATGGTTGTAGGTGCTCCTACACCATATATGTATAAGATAAAATGTGGAGGGAGGTGGTATAATATAGAAGGGATAATCTTAAAAAAACCATAGGGGATAATTGAACATAGGGTGAAATGAGAGAGGGTACAATGTGAGTGGAATAACTGTGACATAGATTTTTGGACCCAATGGACTCTCTGACTCTTATAGGGTTTTTCACCTAAAAGGAGAGAGATTATAATCCAAAAATGCTTATGTGACACTCAAATTAGGATATATAAAATGTGATATGATGTAAATGGAGTGATCTAAGTGCTGCTAAACTATGAAATTGATCAAATAGTCATTGAAAATCTAATAATTATGACTTGTTTGAAAACACATTGTGTATTACTAAAATGAACTAAATGAATGAAGTATGCAGAACATAAAGAGATGGATAAAATTAGACTACACTTGGGAAATATGTGATGAATCTAGAATTTCTATAATTTTGATTGATGATGCTCCTCAATCTTGACAAGACTTATTCACCATCAAGAGCGAATCAATCCATGTTCTGGTGAAAACTTTTAGAAACCCGTTTCTAACTGCAGGGAGTTGAAATTTGAGGTAAACCACTTTTCAAACCTATAGGTTGGAATAATTCACCATGGGTGGTGAATCAATACACCTACAAAAATCTATAAAATTAGAGGAAGAT
Organism: Sequoia sempervirens; assembly: GCA_007258455.2. Taxonomy (NCBI): domain Eukaryota; kingdom Viridiplantae; phylum Streptophyta; class Pinopsida; order Cupressales; family Cupressaceae; genus Sequoia; species Sequoia sempervirens. The sequence continues at coordinate 42,284,206 of VDFB02000017.1, read as the reverse complement.
TCTATGGAGTTAGATCTGTACTTCTCTCTCCCATAGGTCTCAGCTTTTGAAACTGTTAGATCTAGGTCTGAAAATGAATTTTTGTCACTGATCTAACTTGAATGATGAAGAGAATACTCGGATGACTTTTAAACTTGATCTCAAATGATTTTCAAGCTTCCAAAGGACCTAAATATGCAAACACACAAGAAGAGATTAGATGTTGATTGTTAAGGCATGGGGGTTTTCCTTGGTCAAACCCCATTTTGGTAATTAAACCAAATTGATGAATTAAATGAATGAAACATGTAACAATGGAGTTGAATAACTTTTCGTGGTGATTTTATCTTAAAATTATACAACATAAAATGTAGAATTTTCCCTTGAATGTATGAAAATTGATCTCTAATTGCCTTGAAACCTACGTTGCTTGATAGAAGATTGTTGAATAATGATAAGAAGATGGAAGATGATAGAAGATAGGAGATGATCCTTATAATGAAGGTAAGAACACATTTATACAATCTTGTGTCTTACTATCCATTCATACCTCATCACAGGCTGACATCAAGTGATTTTTAAATAAAAACCTAAAAAGAATTTAAAATATTTTGAAATTAGAACCAAGGACTCATTCACCATCCATGGAAAATGTGTGCCACCTTTGACTCAAAGTGGTTGTGTCGGGAGTAATCTTACATTTAATATTTTTTTTCAGGTTTACATTCAAAAATATACTTAATTAAGTCATATAAGGGCATAAAGGTGTCAAATAAGTCATAAGAAAGCTATAAATAAGGAGATATTCCTAGAAAATCGTGAAGGTTGGTTATAATACTTTACAACACTTTAAAATAGGACTTAATGATGAATAAAAAGGAATATTTAAATGAATTATGATAAAAAGAGTATAGAAAAGTGATGAAATGTGTTTCAACACTCCACAACACCTTCACAAGATGTCGTTAAATTCATTTTATTTAGTTTGCAAGGGCCCAAAACCTAGTGTGGATGCATAAAATTCTTCACAACACTAGATTAAGACCTTTTTTAGTCAATTTAATCATGAATTAATCCATATCAAGCAAAGGGTCCAATTTTCTACGACACAATAACAAGGGATAATCAAACATAATATGAACTAGTAGAGTCCAGTGTGATGTGATGGGATAGGATCACAAAATATAGGGTAAAATAATAAAGGTTAATACAATATATTATTGTATAGGTATGCTTTCTGTATGCACAAGGCTATATTTATTAATGAAGCCAAATGAATGAATTCAATTCATTTTACCAATAGGCAGGAAAAATAGTATATAGGACAAAGTACAATGAATGGTTAAAACAACCATGAGCAAACATGTATAGAATGAATTGTAACCACCTCTAACTACCTTTGTAACAAAGATAATGCAATATGTTATGTTGTTATTTTCTAACATTCCCCCCCTTATTACATTTTTTCCTACAACTATATCCCTGAAAGCTCTAATGCACCTTTTAAGGAACCTTACTTAAGGCTTACATGACAAAACATGTTCATTACAATATATGTATACATTCTTGAGAAGATTTTCCTTCTAAATAAATAAATCCTTTTAAGCAACCCCATTTAAGTTTTACATGAAAAAACATGTTGATTACAAAATATTTATACATTCTTGAGAAGATTTTCCTTCTAAAGAAACAAATCTTGAATCAAGTGGAACTACTCCAAAAGCTTTGAGCTAAATTTTTGAGTTCTTCATCCATGAAATTTTGATCCATAGACCATTAATTATTGAAAAACCACCCTCTGTGTTGTCTCCTTGACCCTCGTAAAGGTATAACCCACTGTACCTAACCATAATTACTAGACAACCATCCTCCAAGTTGTCTCCTCGACCCTTGTAAAGGCATAATCCTTAGTCATAGTCTCATGAAATTTTTTGGGAAACAATCCATATTGACCTCTTCACCAAACCCCTTACCTATCTCCAAAAAGAAAACTTCACAATATATGTATCTTCTAATCTTTCAACAATAACAAGGAAAAAAAAAGAAATCAAAGCCAAATACGCTTCTCATGCAAAGCATCATCTCAAAGTGAAAAGCTAACTTGAGATGATGAAATTTCCTCCATCCTCTAATGCCACTAGCCTCTAGTAAGGGACCTTACCATATTTTAACCATTTGATGTCTTGTATGAGTTTTTTAGAGGCTTCAATAGATGTAGCAAAGATAGCCTTGAAAGTCCAAGCATAATAGACTGAATATCCATTGATAACATTGATAAAGTCATCTTCAAGATACTTAACAATTCTTTTAATGTTTGAGACCACACACTCTTCAACATGTGAAGAGTACAATAAACCTTGATGTAGTATACCATGAAACATGCCATGAACTAAAAACCTACAATACTTAAGGTAGTCAAAAAACAACTGCAAAAAACTTGTACTTAAAATACCACTTCCAAATAAAACAACAACCATCAATTCACCAAGGAAACCCTAGTTTCTACAATGTACAGCCAAAGGCAAAGAAAAATTTAACAAAAAAAAATTGTGCTCCTCCTTTGCAGCCATACATTTCAAATGCATTAAACAAGAAAGACTTATACATCAATATTCAAGTTCTTGCTGCTCTACCAACAATAACATATATTGACACTACAGTAATGGTGAGCAGATATGTTAAACTTGTCTATAGTTCTTTGAGATGAGAAAAAGATAAAGGCATAAGCACCAATCACCTCTTTGGATATTTTCAATCATGCTACCATTTATCCAGCATAATATTAGTCAAAATCCCAATTGTTACTCTTCATTTCAAAGGAAATCACTAGATTAATGTTTAGGGTTCGATGGAACATAAGTGTTTGGGTTAAGTATGCGCAAAGGGAGGAGAGTCAGAAGGACTTTGAGCGGGAAACGTCTATGTGGAAGAGGGCCTTCAAGGTGGCTTAACGATGGAGATGCACACCATTCCATCATACCTACACCATCACCGGTTTGCACCATGCCAACATTACTCACACAACATGCTATGATATCATATACCCCTCCTAATAAGAAAGTCTATATACTAAGGAATGGTGAGGTTCATGGCATGGTTACTTTGAACATTTCCTATATTGTGATAAACAAGAAGAATGGATATCATATAAATAAAAATAGATAAACACAAACACAACAATTTTCCCAATGTATGGTGTTGCACACAATTTCTATTCACACTAAAATCAATTATATCATGTGTCTTTTATAGAGGAATTTGCAATATACAAGATAATTCTAGAAACATACTAAATCAATTCTCTCATTGTTGTGAACTAAAATGCAAACTGAAACATCCATAAACTTTCTATTGTTGTATGCCTAATTAACTATAGAATATATGGGAGAAATTACATGCCAACACTCACCCTTAATTTCAGCCGCAAATTCTTTCAACTTTGCAACCAAGTCTTCACACTCACCCAAATTATTTTCTTCATGATACTTTCAAATTATCTTCAATATCTGTGGATCTCTCTTGAACTCTTCACGAGCTACTACGGTAGTCCTTCAAACATTGAGTTATCTTGCTATCTCTAGATTTCCACATTTCATAATGTCTTGTCAAACCTTCAACCCTTTGTTGATCACTATCATCTTTCACATATGAATATTTATATTTAAACAAAATTTTCAACATAGCTATCAACTTTTTCAAATTTGATCCAAAACTCCAACCACAGTTCAACTATATACATTTTGTCATAGATTCAGTCTTCCAATTTCTTTGCCAACACTTATTTTCTAAATTATTTCTCTTCTCAAACCACAAATAACACATGTATGTAGATCCCAGTATGTATCTTTCATATGACCTTTCCTTTTACAATGCGAAAAATAGATGTATTTCTTGAACAAATTTTCTTGATCTTGTAAAATTTCCTTTACCTCTAATATATCTGAGACCTTCATATTTTGGTCTCATAACTACCTCAATCATAATTTTTCTTCCTTGTGCATTCTTTCCTAATCCTTTTCCTTTGTAACCCATTCTTTTCATAATTTTAAAACTAACATTTTCCTCATTATGATGAACATGATTTCTAGAATCAAACACTTCATCTTTACATTCTATACATTCCTCATCAAAATCAATATTATCCATATCACACATACTACTTGATTTATCAATTGAACAATACAAATCCTCTTATCACAAGCAACATCACTTATCAATGGATTTTTCATTAAACATTTACTTTCTTCTTTCAAGGGTATGTGCAAGATCATCATGGAAAAAATAGGCCCTTAAGTGGCAAAAAATTTAGAAAAAACAGAGTTAGGAAACTTGACTTAAAAATTTGAATAAGTTATCTATATTATTTCAAAAATATGTATGAATAGAATCCCTAGAAAATTGAATGTAGTTTCTAAACTACTAGGTTTGTTTGAAAAAGAAAAAAAAAATATTTGGTGAAAATTTGAAATTTCAATGCAATGGTACTTCAATTTCAGGGAAAAAAGAAGAAGTAGGTGTCTTTCTGACCACTCTAACCACAATAAAATGATAATATTTTTTTATAATATTTTAGATGTGAGTAGAGAACTCATGCCCTGATGTGATGCATATTTTTTTGTAATTTTTTTAAAGTAAATAATTAATTATTAATTTTTTATTAATTTTTTTTTAAATATAAAAACTCATATGTCTGACCACCTTAACTTGGTCAAAAATTCATGAAATTCAATCTTTCTTTTTTTAATCCTGTAGTATACAAATAATAAAATGTGATGCATGTTTTGGATTCAAAAAATGTGATACCGTTTGAAAGCTATAGATGTTTTTCAATCACCCTATCAATTAGGACTTTAGTCATAATTTGAATAGAAAATGAATAATACTTATTTATTAAATTCAAATTAAATCATAATTTATATTAGTGGAAATCTGAGAATCTCCTTTAAAAACCCTTTTCATTTCATCAATTTTGGGTAAAAAAATAGTCATCAACCACATATCCATCATATTGCCACTTTTTGGCCCATCATGATCTTGCACATACCCTCAACTTTGATAATTCTTCCTTCTGCAAAAAGTTTTCTTCTTCAAACAATTTCAACTTTTCTCAAAATCTTCTTTCATTTTCTTAACCTCATCAAACAATTTTAATTTTTCTTCTAATTCTTCATTCTTTCTTTTAACATTACCCAATTCCTTGTCAAGATTTTCAATTTCATATAAAAACTCATATTTCTCCTTTATCAACTCCTTTATTCTTTTTATAAATTTAGAATTATCTTTTATAGCTTTCATCAATTCTTCTTCCAGAACCTCAATTTTTTATTTTTTACTCATTTTCCAACTTTTCCCATTGGATTTTTTTTATTAAACTCGCATGATTCTGGTATAGTGATTTCTTCTTTTTTTTAAGAGCAACAAATTCCTTCAACTATTCTCTTGCAATTTATACCTTGTCTTCTACAAATCTCTTAAAATTATGGACATTGATATGCTTTCTATAGATTCTTTTGATAGTCACATAAATACAAAAATTCTCTCCAAAAAAGAGTTGTGGTTTACTTTTAGCAATAAAAACTAATCCTATCTCTTTATTTTATGTAGAAACTTTCTTCCAATACAAATTAACTCAAATATCTCTGCAAATATTTTTCCAAACACACAAACAAACTTTTCAAAACAAAATTAATTACCTTTTTCCAACAACCTAAGAAACATTTTTTGCACTTATCCCTTTTCATTGTAGATGATGCAATCTGAGAACAACATCAAATGTGGTGACTTTTTTATTTATTTCTAGATCTACAACCTTTTAAATCTACATTGGAAATAAAACTCATATCTACTCTTTGACTTCTATTGAATCTGCAATCCTTTATATGGCAGCTCTTGTGTGACTAAAAAATTAGTTCCTAAAAAATCAAAAGCTCCTTCACCATGGCGACAACAATTTATTATTTATCACATACAATGTTTTCTTGTAGTTGTAGCTTCACTTCAACATTGATTACCAAATTATATTTATGATCTTCACCATTGAAGCAACCTGGCTTTGATACCATTTTGATAAACAAAAGAATGAATATGGAATAAATCAAAACACATAAAATAGATAAACACAAAAAAAAAAATTCCCAATGCATGTTTGACACAATTTCCATTCACACTAAAATCAATTACATCATGCCTCTTTTATAGAGGAGTTTACAATATAAAAGTAATTCTAGAAACATACTAAATCTATTCTCTCACTATTTTGAACTAACATGCAAACTGAAACTTCCTAAATACTTCCTTCATGCATGTTGCATGCAAAACTTTCTACTATTGTATGCCTAATTAACTGCAGAATATATGGAAGAAATTACATGCCAACATATTGTAATTGCTTCCACAATGCTATCACATTTTTCACACCAACCACAATATACTAGCTCTGATACCAAATGAAGTCAAATGAATAAATTCAATTCATTTTACAAATAGGAAGGAAAAACAATGTATAGGACAAGTACAATGAATGGTTGAAACAGCTATGAGGAACCATGTAAAGAACGAAGTGTAACTACCTCTAGCTACCTCTGTAACAAAGATAATGTAATATGTTACCTTGTTATTTTCTAACAATTAACCTATTATTTTATTGACTATTTAGTCCTCAAAACCTTGATTTATAAAATTATTTCAAGGTGCAATTGAAATACATCATTTTCATACATTATATGGGATTTTAATTTTAGTTATCGATTTATGAAGTATGATTAATAATGAATGTTATTAATACATATAAATCTACATTTTTAATGTCATAAAAATATGTGATCAAGGCATCATTCTACTCTAACTTATCCTCCCACCAACATCTTAAAATAGTTAAATGTAATTTTCACATTTAGGGTATTTTTGGGCTCACTCTCTTTTATGGTTTAGAGTAATACTTGTTAGCATATAGGCTATTTGTGTGAACTTTGGTCAAAATTTTTGTCAGCCTTCCCAATTTTAGAGCTTTTTGGTGCCTAGGAAAAGGTGGTAGGTTTTTTTTGGTTTTAGTGAACTTTGGTTGGAATTTTTGTTAGCCTTCCTAGTTTTTGAGCTCTCCAGCACCAAGGAAAAGGTGGTGGATTGTTTTTCAATTTTTAAATAAAAAGCATTTGGCATGACGATAGAGAAGGTAGCAAAATGGCATCAACATTAATTGTTTTATGGTTTCCATGTAGTGGTGATGGTTGTAAGTAACATCTATCTTTAAAGTCCTAGGAAAACAAAGTGAATGCCTATGCAATTTTTGATAATGCATTGTTGGGTGTCATTCTTTGGGTTTACCTTGTTGTTCAAGATAGTTGTGAGTGAGGAGGGAAAGCTTATGTGAAGGTGCAAGTGTGATCATCGGCTATGGAATTTTTGTGAAGCACATTGGAGCTTATTTTGTGTTGTTTTCATGTGTTGAATGTTGTAAAAGCACTAGAAAAGTGTGCATTGTGATAATTTTGTGCCCATTTTCTGTAGGCAGAGGAGAAAGAATAGAGGATAGAGAAAACAAGCAGGAAGAGGTGTGGGAAGAGGTGCATATTGAAAAAACTATTTCTTGAGTATTTATAAAATAGTTTATGTTATTTTTCAAAGGGGATTATTGATTTTTTCTTTGTAGCTTAGTCTAAATTTTTTTGTTTATGGTTTCCATGTAGCCGCCATGGGTGGAAGGCAATATTGTTTATTTTTGCATTGGTCTGTTACTATGAATTCTTGTGTTGAATTCATGTGTTTTTTGTGGGAATTTTCATCTAGGTTACTATTGAAACCAATATTGTTTTATTGTGTTGATTGCTATTTAAAAGATTGTATAGTTTGTTGAAACAAAAGTTGTTTGATTTATGGTTTAACTTTTGTTGCGATGGTTTTGCATGGGTTTCTTGCTGCGATTTTTTGTGTTTTATGGGTTTTGGCATCTGGGTGACTGTTGATACCAATATTGTTTGATTTATAGCTTTTGTTTTGTGGGTATGGTTGCAACTCTCTAGCTTAGGCTATATTGTTTTATTTTTCTTTTTTTTTGTGTGAATGTTTGAAAAATAGTTAATCTAGTGTGATTTTTGTGAATTTTTCCATCTCAATTGTTGTTGAAACCAATATTGATCCTTTTATGGTTCACATTTTCTAGTGAAGGTTTGAATCAGTCTGTTACTATGAGCTTTCTATGTTTTGTGGGTTTCTCATGTGGGTCACTGTTGAAAGCCATATTTTTGTGGTGATGGTTGCAATGCAATGAAATAGTTAATGTTATATAGGTTGTGTTGTTTTTTGCAAGGAAATGTTGATTTTTTTCCTCTAGCTTAGGGTACATTGTTACCATTTTGATAAGGTTTTATTGAAAAAAGACTATATAGTTTGTTCACACCAATATTGTTTGATTTATGGTTCGACTTTTATGGGTTTGTCACTATTATTTTTAGTGTTTTGTGGGTTTCCCCATCTGGGTGACTATTTATAACAATATTGTTTCATTTATGGCTTTTGTTTTGTGGCGATCGTTGCAATGCAATAAAATAGTTAATGTTATATAGTTCATGTTGTTTTGCATAAGACATTGTTCACTATTGTTGTCTACCTTAGGCTATATTATTTCATTTATGGCTTCCATATAGTATAGTTAGGGAAAAGGTGGTGAATTTTTTTGTTCTTTTTAAATCAAAAGCATTTGGTGCACTGATAGAGAAGGCCAATGAAATCACATCAACATTAATTATTATATGGTTTCATGTAGTGGTGATGGTTGTAAGCAATGGTTTCCTTTTAAATTTTTGGAAAACATAGCAATTTCTTATGGAATTTTTGAGAGGAAATTTCCCTATGGCTATATACTCTTCTGTGGAGTGCAATCGGTAATGTGTATAGATGTGCATCTAACTTTAGAAATATATATCTATATATATATATATGTATATATATCTATATATGTATATATATATGTATATATATGTATATATGTGTATATGTATATATGTATACACACACACACACACATATATATAAAGAGAAACCTACAAAGATTCATAGTAACGAACCAAAGTAAAAATATACTCGTTTCTCAATAAAAACTTATCAAAAAATCAAACTTGATATAGCCTTCTCAATAGCACCTTCTTGAAAAATAATAGTGACAAACCCAATGTAACCAAACATAAAGTGTGAAGCATTGACTATTTTATTATGTTCCAACCATAACCACAAAATAAAAGCCATAAATCAAACAATGTTGGTTTCAACTATGACCTAGATGGAGAAACCCACAAAACTATAGCCACAAAACCCATGCAAAATGATAGCCACATAACGCAACCATAAACAAAACAATATTGTCTTTTATCAACAACACCTTATCAAAAATTGAAACAACATAGCCTTTTGAACAAAACCTTATAAAAAATGAGATAGTATAGGCTAAGGTAGACAACAACAATTGACAAAAACTGCATAACATCAACAATTTTATTTTGTTGCCAACATAGCTACAAAATGCAGGCCATAAAGAGAAAGCCACAAAAAATTGACATATATATAAATATATGTATATGTATACACACAAACACACACACACATATATACATATATATTAATATTAAAATATACTCTTTTCTAAATGGAGCCTTAACAAAAATTGAAAGAGTCTAGGCTTTTCAACAACACCCTGTTAAAAATCAAAATAATATAGCCTCTTCCACAACACCTTATCAAAAATAGAACAATATAGCCTAAGCTAGAGAACAATAATAAAAAATGCATAATGGAATCAAACATAGACTATGTAACATCAACACATTGTTGATTACACAAAGCACAAAAAAATGCACAGTAAGAAAGCAATGCAAAAATATAACCGAAGCTAGGATATTCTTTCTCAATAGTGCCTTATTGAGAATTGAAACACTTCTCAATGATGCCATTTTGAGAATAAAAAATTATAGCTAAAGATACACAACAACAACTAACAAAAAATAGATAACGTTGACAATTTTATTTCATTCCAAACATAGCCACAAACAAAAGCCATAAAGAGAAACCTAGAAATATTCACAAATTGAAACAATATAGCCTTCACAACAACACCCTCTTGAAAATTAACAATGACAAAGCCATCCAAAAATATACTCTTATATGTACATCTAACTTTAGGAAATTATACATATATATATATCTACATATGTGTGTGTGTGTGTGTGTGTGTATTACGCCATTCATGGTTTTCATGTACTAGCAATTGGTGGAAGGAAATATTTTTTGTTTCTGTGTTGGATTGTTTTTGTGTTTATGTGGACTGTTTTACTGCTTTGCAACTATCACCACTACATGGAAATCATAAATGAAATATGTTCAAACTATTCAACAACAATCAACAATGCCTACATATGTGTACCCAACATTAGATATATATATGTGTGCATGTGTGTGTATATATACATACATACATATATATATGTATATATGTATATATGTATATATGAATAAGTATGTATGTATATATATGTAAGTATAAATATATGTATGTATATGTGCATGTGTATATGTATATATATGTATGTATTGTATATATATAAATATGTATGTATATATATATGTATATATATGTGTGTCTATATATATATATATATGTATGTGTATATATATATATGTCTATATATATATGTATGTATATATGTATATAGATATATATATACATATATATGTATATATGTATGTGTATATATATATGTGTATTTAAAATATACTCTTTTTTGGATGAAGCCTTATCAAAGATTGAAAGAACGTAACCTTTTCAACAACACCCTATCAAAACTTGGAATAATATAGCCTGATAAAATTTTTCCTAGACATTCATTATGCTCTTTGAGGTGTTAAATGGGAGGTGTTATTACAACCATCGCTAGTGCATGGAAAGCATACAACAATTAATGTTGCTTTGAACTAGCATTCAATTTCGGTGGCCTCCTCTATCCACATGAAGGGAAATATACCTCCTGCCAGTACATGGAAAGCATTGCAACAATTAATGTTGATGCAAACTAGCATTTAATTCTGGAAACATTCTATACCCACATGGAAAAGAATCCACCACCCTATTCCCAGCATATGCCAATAATTGCTTCAACTACTTTTCAATGTTTGCTTGTCCTTGCTTTTAGTATGTTTCCTGGGGTCTAGAATAGCAGGTGTAATTACAAGCATTCACACAATATGGATACCATAAAACAATTAATGTTGGTGCCACAATGGCTTGCTCCTATATAGCTGTTGCACATGAAGAATGAAACCTTGTCAAAATTGAAAGAATCTAGCCTTTTCAACATCACCCTATCAAAAATTGAAATAATATAGCCTCTTCAACAACACCCTATCAAAAATAAAACAATATAGCCTAATCCAGAGAACAATAACTAACAATGCATAATGTAATAAACATAAACTATATAACAAAAAGAAATAATTAGGAAAAAGACTTCAATGTTGTATATAACAATTAATATAAAGTATATCATTTGAAGTATGCCCTATCAAGGTTCAAACACATAACTATTTTCAAAAAATAATAAACATTGGGAAGAGTATGTATGCACATTTCTCACATCTACTTTGACATACATACAAACCTACACAGAAAAATTTAATATTGTCTCATTTATGGCTTCCATTTTGTGCAAATGGCTGCAATATATTAAAATAGTATGTGTTGTTTTCCATAACACATTGCTCATTGTTGTTTTCTAGCTTTGGCTATATTCTTTCATTTTCAATGCATAATTCAATAGTTAATATTATAGATTTTATGTTGTTATCTAAAAGGAATTCTTTACTATCATAGTGACTAATTTCATTTTGACTATCTACAAAAATCTACATATACAATATTAGATGCAAAAAACATTATTATAAGATAGTGATAATCAACAATGGCCAATGGAATCTAACACAAAGTGTATAAGATTAACCATTTTATTCCATTGCAACCATAACCTAAAACATAAAGCCCTGAACAAGAACATACATTGTCCACCACTTTGATCAATGGTGAAACCCATCTTTCTTATCACACTTAAGATACAAGCTATCATTCCAATAAGTCCTTGAGCCTAAAAAGCTTTTGTGAAGGTGGTTGGAGGTTATTTTGGTTTCTTTGCATTGGGTCATGGTTGCAAAATCAATACATGCAATCCATAGATGAAACAATATTGATATTAACAAATAATAGAGTGTTTTCTAAACAACACCTTATCTGAAATTGAAAAGAATATAGCCTTCTCAACAACACCTTGTTGAAAATGATACAATGTAGCCTAGACTAGAGTATAACAATCAAGAATGCCTTATGGAAATCAACATAAATTGTATAACATTCACTATTTTTTAGAATTGCAACCATTGTGACAAAATGAAGGGCATGAATTAGAAATTATTTTCCTTGTACAACACCATGTCGATAATGAAACAATATAGCCAAGGCTAGAGGACAATAAACATGAATGCCTTGTTGAAAAGAAGAAAAATTGCATAAGATTAACTATTTTATTATGTTGCAGACATTAGCGGAAAACAATGGTACATAATTTTCTACACGTAGGGACTGATAGCCTATATGTTAAATTTTAAGGGAAAATTAATGTCACAATTGACCAGAGTGGTGGATAATGCCTTGCTTTCTTGTGTTTTAATTTATTTCTCCTATGTGCAAATATGTCTATATACCATACTAGATGCAAACAATATTGATACATACTTAGGTGTCTTTTGAATGATAAGTTGTATTTTGAGTGTTGTATGGAACATTGATGGCCACATTGATCTTAGTAATGGACAATGTTTCTCCCCTATGTGTAGATATGTATCTATGTCATAGAGGATGCAAACAACATCGATACATAGTGATTTCTATGTTAATTTTTGTTGCCAGGACATTCTTGGAATGATAAGTTGTTCTTTTGATGTTATATGGAACATTGATGCCACCATTGATCACACTAATGGACAATGTATGTTCTAGGTTGGTTTTTTAGAAGAACCTAGATTTTTTGAAATCATTTCTAAAGATTTCTATAAATGTGCTTTTTTATATTATTTTTTTTTGTCATATTCTAAATTTACCAACAAAAAAATTGAAATATAAAAAGGTTTGAAATTTAAAAATTGGGAATGGAGCTCATTAGCCTTTGTTGGTTTAATTGAATCTTTGGTTGTTGTCTTGCTGTCGCAATAGAGCTTGTGGCTAGCTACCAACATTATAGCTCTATCCTTTTCAAAGAGTAGCCCCAGCAATCTTAGTGGACTCTAGGTCTCCCCAAGCTGCTCGAAAACCCTCAAGCACCAATCTCGTAAGTGTGTTCCTTGTTTATTTTTTGTTCCTAACACTTGTATTGGTTGTTTTCCATGTGCATTCAACGAATTGGAAACATGCTTTGCATGTATTTGTAGCCCTTCTAGTGTATAGTCTAACTTTTTTATATTTTAAGTATTTATGTGACCTTCATATTTTTGTTTGTTGACTATTTGGGAGTAGTCTATGTGTGGCTATTTATGTGGCTTCCTTTTAGTGGACTTGCATATAACTTTATTTTTGTTGTAATATTTCCTATTGTTAGGATTAGAGATGGCAGATATCTAACAATTAAATGCAGATTTAATTAATAAATAGAGAAACTAAAACACACACAAAATAAATCATAACACAGAGAATTTAACATGGTTCACCCAATCTGGGCTCCATCTACCAAACTGCAACCATCCAATACTTTTATTAACCAGTGCAAAACTTATTACAATCATGTGAATAATTGCATTTTTCATCATACTATAATACCTATCTGGACCCCTTTTTAGCAAGCTTAGAAGCTTCCAGATTATGGTTTTACAAAAAATGGGTTTTTTTCCTCTTTCGTTGATTTTTCCCTTTTTCGGTGATAACACGAAAAAGTAGGAGAAAATTTTTTCTTGGGGGCTGCCGCCCCCAAACCCTTACCTGGGGCCCAACCTAGCCCAGGACTCTTGACCCCAGCAAGAATACATGTCGGGTTGTATAGTATACAATGGGCTATATAGTATATCATGATTAGTCACCACATACCAACAATCTCCCACTTGGAGACTAATCAGGCTCCACACCATCACAACCTTCCACTTGGAGATTGATCTTGGATGACACTACTAAAATTATAGCTCCCACTGGAAATAAGTACCTTGGACCTTATTGCTCTGTTATACTTGAATTAAACCTTGAAGGCCAACTAAAGCTGAAGAGGAGCTTAGCTTCTCCCTTGTCACTTCCTTCGTAAACATATCCACTAGATTGACATTTGTATGTATCTTGTCCAACTTGACCTATCCATCCTCCAACACCAACCGAATGAAATGATATCTCAACTATATGTGTTTTGTTTTAGAATGCAAGGCAGAATTCTTTGCAAGATGTATAGCACTCTGGCTATCTATAAACAAGTAATTTATATCCTGTTGTTTTCCCAACTCATCCATGAAAATTTGCATCCATATCATCTCCTTTTTTGCCTTTGTTGCAGCAACATACTCTACCTTTGTGGTGGATAAAGCAACCACCTTTTGCAATTGAGAAATCCAACTCACTACTGTCCCACCAACTATAAATACATAACCTGTGGTACTCCGCCTGATATCTATATCCCCTACCAAATCTGAGTCAACATAGCCTTTTAAATCAGAATTAGAGCCCCCAAAACATAAACATTTATTGGATGTACCTCTCAAATACCTGAGAATTCATTTTACTGCATTTGAATGCTCAACTCCAGGATGACTCAAATACTTGCTAGCAACTCCTACGACATGTGCAATATTCGGTCTCAGGCATACCATGTCATACATTAAACTACCTATAGCTGAAGCATATGGTACCTTGGACATTTTTTCTTCCTCCTCTTGTGTCTTCGGACACATATCCTTAGTCAATTTAACATGACTAGGCAAAGGTGTGCTGACAACTTTTACATTTTCCATATGAAATCTTTGTAACACCTTTTCAACATAATTTTCCTGAGATAAAAACAATTGTCTATTTTTCCTATCTCTATGAATTTTCATACCAAGGATTTTCTTTGCTGCCCCCAAATCCTTCATAGCAAAATATTTTTCTAACTGTTGTTTTAGCTCACTTATGTGATCCATGTTAGACCCAACTACAAGCATGCCATCAACATATAAACATAAAATAATGTAGTTGTCATTATTCAACCTCTTAAAATAAACACAATGGTCAGAATTACACCTATTGTAGCCTTGCTCAGCCGTAAAACTATCAAATTTTAAATACCATTGCCGAGGTGCTTACTTCAAGCCATATAAACTTTTCTTCAATCTGCACCCTAGTTTCTCCTTACCTTTTACCTCAAATCCTTGTGGTTGTTCCATATATATTTCCTCTTACAAATCACCATGGAGAAAGGTTGTTTTAACATCAAGTTATTCTAAATGAAAATCTTCAGTAGCCACAATCCTTAAAACAATACGAATAGAAGTCATTTTAACAATTGGAGAAAAAATATCATCAAAATCAATACCCTTTTTCTATGCAAATCCCTTTACAACTAATCTAGCTTCAAATATTTTCTTACCTCCATCCTCCTCTTTCATCCTATAAATCTATTTGTTTGGTAAAGCCTTTTACCTGTAGGTAACTTGCATAATTCCCAAGTCTAATTTTTCTACAAGGAGTCCATTTCTTCATCCATTCCATGCTCCCACTGAACCTTGGTATCCACCTCCATAGCTTCATCATAATGTTCTAGTTCACTAGCATCAGTTAATAAAATAGTATACAAAGAGGGAGAGAATCTTTCTAGAGGTCTACTTATCCTTGAAGGTCGTCTAACAGGAGTTTGTGGTATTTTTTGTTGTTGTTGCCCAGCATGAGGGACCACTAAAACATCATTTTTTGGAATATCATCCAACACTACATAATCATTTTCTTTCTTCTCATGCTACAACAACAAATCTTTGTACAACACTTTCTCATTGAAAATGACATCCCTGCTTCTCACAATTTTTTTATTTTCAAAATCCCATAGTCTATAACCAAATTCATCAATGCCATATCCAACAAATACACATTTCTTAGACTTTGCATCAATCTTGGTTCTATTTTTAGAATCTACATGAGCAAATGCTTCACAACCGAAGGTTTTGAGAAAAGAATAACTCACCTTCTTACCCTTCTATACTTCCTTTGGAATACCACAACCCAAAGGATTAAAGGGACCTATATTGATTAAATAAACAACAGTGTTTATAGCCTCTGCCCACATTTTTAAAGACAACCCAATATGCAATCTCATAGTTTGCGCATGCTCCATTATTGTTCTATTTATGCGCTCAGCCACTCCATTTTCTTGTGGAGTCCTTGGAACTATTTTATGCCTACGAATACCATTAGAGGAACAATAATATTCAAATTATTTGCTACAATACTCACCACTATTATCAGATCTGAAACATTTTATCCTTTTACCTGTCTCATTCTCAACCAAGCTTCTCCATTTTTTAAAAGTTTCAAATACATCAGATTTCTGCCTAAGGAAATAAATCCATACCTTCCTAGTCGCATCATAAATGAATATAACTTAATACAGAGATCCACCAAGAGAAGATACCTGAGCTGGTCCCCATACATCCGTATACACAAGCTCTAATTTCTCATCTTTCTTTTGCTTCCCATCCTTGAGAAAACTCTCTTTTGTTTTCCATACACACAACTTTCACAAAAATCCATATTAACACATTTTAGACTTGGTAAAACATTATTTGAATGAAGTAATTTCATACCTTTTGCACTCATATGCCTAAGTCTATTGTGCCACAGTGTTGATTCAGAGTCCACAACAATTGTATATCTTCTACCTACTGAACTGCAACAATTGTTCCTGAACATTGACCTTTTTTTGTAATAATTAAAGTAGAAGGAATAGTATGACCTGTACAAAGATATAAGGTGCCTACTTTCACACCTTTTGCTACCACTAAGGAACCCTTTGTGACCTTCCAATTTTTATCACTAAATGTAACAATACAACTTTCATGATCTAGTTTTCGTGTATAAATTAAATTTCTGCTTAACTATGGAACATGCCTTACCTCACGTAGTAGCCAATGATTCCCATTCTGCAACTTAATCTTGATTCTTCCCTTTCCAACAATCTAACAAGGTTTGTTATCTCCTAAATAAACCAGCCCAAAATCCCCTTGGACATAATTAAGAAAATAACTTCAATGGGGGATAGCATGAAATGAAGCCCCTGAATCTAACACCAAAGAATCATCAACATTATCAAGGGAAAGAATCAAAGCATCCTCATCAGATTTATTACTTACCACATTTGCCTCTTTACTTCCTTTATTTTTGTCTCCATCTTTATTTTTTCAAGACCAACAATCTTTCTTTAAATGACCCGGCTTACCACAGTACCAACAATCCCTCTTGTCTCTAGATTGGGACTTTCTATCCTTTGATTTTCCTTGTGACTTCCCACAATTTCCAGAATTGTTTCCTCTCTCCTTTGTTATGCCCCTGCTTTCTACATTCAAAACATTTCCTGATGTGGATGTTCCACCTAAGCTTTTCCTACGGATTTCCTCGCTCAAAATAACACCAAGAACATCATCAAATTTCAATGTTTTCAAACCGAAAATAGAATTGCTAACAGCCATTACCAAGCTATTCTAGCTTTTAGGCAAACACAAAATCAAAAGAGCCCTAACTTCTTCATTAAAGTTTACTTTTACAGAAGTTAATTGATTGATGACCATATTAAACTCATTCAAATGATTAGTAAATGACCCCCCTTCTACCATTTTCATATTAAATAAACGCTTCATAAGAAATACCTTATTCGAAGTGGAAGGCTTTTCATATAACTTTGTCAGGGTTTCCATCAACTCTTGATTTGTCTTTTTTGTTGTAATATTGAATGCCACCAATTGTGCCAGGCATAAATGACTACTGCCAAGAGCCTTTCTATCTAAAATATCACAATCCTCATTAGACATTGTTGCGGGTTTCTTGGCTTTACCTTCCAATGGCTACATAAATATTTCTGATAGAGATAGTCCTCAATCTACATTTTCCATAACTGATAGTTTTTCCCATTAAACTTCTCAACCTTCTTACCCTCATCTGCCATTTCTCCCACTCAACCGTGAGACTCCCACTAAGCTGTGAGACCTTCCTATAAACGATAATCAAAACACAACCTGGCTCTGATACCACTTGTTAGGGTTAGAGATGGTAGATATCTAACAATTAAATGTAGACTTAATTAATAAATAGAGAAACTAAAACACACACAAAATAAATCATAACACAAAGAATTTAACGTGGTTCACCCAATCTGGGCTACATCCACCAAACCACAACCATCTAATACTTTTATTAACTAGTGCAAAACTTATTACAATCTTGTGAATAATCATGTTTTTCATCATACTGTAATACCCATTTGAACCACTTTTTAACAAGCTTAAAAGCTTCCAGATTAGGGTTTTACAAAAAAAAAAATTTTTTCCTTTTTCATTGATTTTTTCCTTTTTTGGTGATAACGTGAAAAAGTAGGAGAAAAAATTTTCTCAGTGGCTGGTGCCCCCAAACCCTCTCTTTTTAGGGGCTACTACCCCTGAACCCCCACCTGGGGCCCAACTTGACCCTGGACCTCAGACCTCGGCAAGAATACATGTCGGGCTATATAGTATACCATGGGCTATACAGTATAGCATGATCAGTCGCCACATACCAACACCTATTCGACGTCTAGTGATAATTGTCACCTACATTCTACACAATACTTTTATGATTTAGCCTGAGCCTAGTTGCACACGTATATATCTAGATTTAGATTTGTTGATAGGTGTAATTGCATTTAATGCTATATAAATAAATATATTTGTACTTGCATTGTGAAGTATAGATGTGGGTGACTATGTACATTATACAGCTAAAAATGTAGCTCTACACTAAACAATTCCTAACTAAAAATAATCTAAAGTTCTGAATTACTATGCGAAGTTTTCAATGTAACGTATTATTCTACCTACCAGAAAAATATGCAATCCATAGATAAAGTTGTGTTGCTATCACAAGTTGTGTCATGTGATGTTTATTTCATTTTCCTAGACAACAACCATATGTGTCTATATTTAAACTTATCTATATATTTTTTCTTGCACCTATTCATTGATCACAGTTGGAAAAATTATTTTCTATGTCTTTGTTGAAATCATCATTGTTTCATTCAAGGCTTTTGTTTTGTGCTGATGCTTGCAACACTATATAGTTTGTGTTTTTTTCTATAAGGAATTGTTGATTGCTATTTTATAGCTTCGTAGCATGTGCCAGCTGCCCCCACCACCTTTTTCATGGCCACCAAAAGTCTTGTAATATGGAAGTGTTGTTGGCTAGCTGAGAGGCTATCGATTTATATCATTCTCTACAAGGCATTGTTGACTATTGTTCTCTATCTTTGGCTATAAGCCAATGCTATAGAATTGTAGTCAACAACACCTTTTTGTAAATGGCATAAACTGTTTAGTTGCTTTGGTGACTTTAGAATGCTAAATATTTTTTGTGGCCATATATGTTACTATTATATTGATTATTGTGTGTGCTTATGTGGACTGTTTGATTTCTTTGCAGTTTTCACCACTACATGGAAACCATAAATTATATAATATGTTAAAATTTATTCAACAACAATCAATAATGTGTATATATTTGCATCTAACATCAGATTTATATATATTGGTGTGGATTTTGTTTTCAAGCTGCATATATATCCATTACATGCATTGAATCCATGTGTAGCATTTTGTTGCTTGCAAATATATAAACACAAAAAAGTGTGTGCTTTTTTTCTTGTGTTTCATTTCCTTTTTTCTTTGTACAAATGCGTATGTATGTGAAATTAGATGTAGGCAGTGTTGATATATACTTCTCGCCATGTTTATTGTTTCAGGAATTCTCATGGCAACATTGTTTCATGTATGAGCTCCACATATTGGCGATGTTGCAATAATAATTTGTATTTAAAACTTACCAAAGTAATTGAGAAGTTTAGGTTATTTGGAATAAGGCATTGTTTAGTGTTGGGTTGTAGATTGGGCTGCATAATATACACAATAAACATTATATCCATAGGCTATATAGTAAGTCTAATAAGGCACATTGATTTCACCACTGATCAGACTAGTGGATGATGTATGTTCTTGCTCGAGGCTTTGGTGAGAGCCGATGGGGCTCCATGACCCAATATGGTATGGTGGGAAGGGAGCCTCATTTTTTGTGTGTTTCATTTCATATTTTGTATGTGTAGATCTATGTTTTTTTGACATTTGATGTAGACAATATTCATATGCTTGAGGTCCACCTATGGATATATATGTGTACTATCTACATATAGCTTTCGATACATATATATCTGTATATATTTTCCTTTCTAAGCATATATGTAGATTGTTTTATTACTTTCCACCCATTCCCACTACATGCAAATCATAGATTAAATAATATTTTTGAAGATACTCAACTACAATCAACAATGTGTATATATGTATAGTTAACTTTCAAGACATAAATACTGATGTGAATTATTTTTTGCAACTCCAAATATATGTATTGCATGTGTTGGATGTATACGTATGAATCTGTTGCTTGGAAATATATGCACGAAAAAAAGTATATGTCTCTTTTGTAGTGTTTTATTTCTCTTTTCTCCACTGTAGATATGTGTGTATGTGAAATTAGATGTAGACAACATTTGTATATATTTTTTGCTCTACTTATTTTTTCCATAAGATAAGATGGACAACAGACCTTCTTTTGTTCTTGCTCATTTTAGTTAGCCTATGTACAAATATGTATGATTTTTAAATTAGAGAAACACAACATTTAGCCCTGTGTGTAGACATGTATTTATGTAAAATCATATGCAAACAACATTCATATATACTGCTTTATATGGTTATTCTTTTCATAGGTTAATTACAATTTCTATTTGATCTATGGTTTATGTCCAATGGGAATGGTTGCAAAGTGATAAATAGTCCATGTTCTTCATGATGGGTTGTTGCTAGTTGTTTTTGTATCATTTCAAGGGTAGTTATTTGTCTAGGCCTTAATAGTGGTTTGATCAATGTTTCATCTCACTTGATATACAACCTTCCATTGTAACAAACCCTTATTGAGGTCTAGATCGGTAACAACTATGTTTCAACAAGAACATTGAGTATTTTATCACTTTGCAAATATTACAACCCCATAGGAACCATACACCCATTAGTGTTGATGCAAACCAGTGTTTAATTTTTTTGGCCTTCTATACTGATGTACCGAATTATTTTAATTTAAAAATCAATAAATATCCATTAGCTTTATCTTAACTGGACCCCCCCCCCCCCGATGTTAGAAGGTTCAAAAGACTAGAAGGCTAACAAAAATTTTGACCAAAGTTCACACAAATAGGGGCTAACCACACATCCTACATGTGAGTTGTTATAGTTACACAAATGCTAGCATAAATCTTGCATTTTGCACTTGTAATATAGGTTTCCATTAGAAAAATGTAGTAATAGAATAAACATAGGGTTAGTTTGTATGAATATTGTCTACACCCACTATGAAATATACATATCTTCACATAAGGAAAATATATTGTCCATGATTGTAATCAATGGTGGCATCAAATAAATATCACAGTAAGAAACCTATGCCCATTTCCTAATTGAATCAAACATAAACTATATAAAATTAACTATTTCACTTTGTTGCAACCATAACTGCACACTGAAAGTCATAAATCAGACAACCTTGGTTTGAACACCAACCCAAAAGGGGAAACCTACAAAACACAAAAATCCATAGTTAGAAAATGATGCAAAACCATAACCAAAAAATGTGAACCTTACACCAAACAATATTCGATTCCACAAACAATTAAGTCTTCCCTCAAGAGCACCTTATAAAATTTTCAAACAACCAACGGTTCCTTATCACAAATCAAACATAATAGCCTACCACAAACTGTAGATCATAAATGAAACAATGTCGCAGAGGGCTTTCGTGATATGCACCTCTTCCTGCTTCCTTCAAGAAAACTTCCTCCCACTAGCTTCCTCTAGATTTCCTTGTATCTCAAAGTCTACAATAAATTACATAGCCTAATCAGTTTTAATTTATTGCAAACATAGCCATGAAACATAAGCCATAAAGAGAAACCCACAAAAATTCATAATAACAAACCCATGCAAAACCATTTAAAACAATCAATAGTACCTTATCACAAATTGAACAATATAGGCTTCCACAAATCGCGAACCATAAATGGAAAAGTATTGCAAAGTTTTTTTTGATATGCACTTCTTCCTGCTTGCTTCAAACACAACTCTTCCTGCTAGCTTTCCTATTCAAAATAGCCAAAACAATATTGTAGGTGACACTTTTCTTTTGCTTTTGCAACCACTCCCCCTTGGACAAAACACAAAATAGCTTGCTACCACCTTTACAAAATCTACATAAGGCTTGATCGCACTTGCACCCTCACAGAAGATTCCCCTCCTTGCTCACCACTTTGATAGCAAGTATAGCAACAGAATGACAAACAACAATACCTTATTCAAATATAGCCTTTTCAACAAGCCTTTTTTTGTGAAAATGAAACAATGTAGTGTAAGATAGAGAACAATAATTAACAATGCTTGATGGATTCAAACGTAAAACCCATGCAGAACAATAGTCACAAAATTTTGACCATAAATGAAACAATATTGCTTTTAATAAACAATATATGATTTTCAGAACAATGCCTTGAGGAAAATTCAAACTGTATAGCCCTTTCAACAACACTTTATTGAAAATGAGACAATATACCCCAAGCTATATAGCAACAATCAACAAAGCCTAAACAGTGTTAAAAATATAATTCCTTTGTAGACATAGCTACAAAGTGGAATCAATAAACAAAATCTTGTAGAAAAAATTGCAGTGGCAAAGCCATGTGAAAATATAATGTTTTTCTCAACAGAACCTTATAGAAAATTGAAACAATGTGGCCTTCTCAACAATATCTTTTTCAAAAATGATGCAACATAGCCTAAGGTAGAGAATAGTAATCAACAATACCTAATGCAATCAAACATAAACTATATAACATAAACTATTTTACTCCATTGCAACCATATCCACAAAACGGAAACCATAAATCAAACAATATTCATTTCAACAATGAGTCAGATGGACAAAGCCATGAAACACAAAGATTCACAATAACATACCCTTGCAAAACCATAGCCATAAAACGTGAACCATAGATGAAACAATATTTTTGTTTACAAACAATATAGTCTTTTCTCAACAACACCTTATCAAAATTTGAAACAATCAATAGTGTGTTATCAAAGATCAAGCAATATAGCCTACAGCAACCCACAAACCACAAATGAAACAATATCATTATAGGGTTCTCCCAATATACACATCTTTGTGGTTCCTTCACATACATAGATATCTATACATATGGCACATGCATTGTGCATCACTTTGATTAATAGTGCCATTGTCAACACTTTTGTATTGCTTATGGAGTCATTGGCCCATGGAAAAAATAGAGAATATGCTCCAGCCACCTTCATAGAAACTTCACAATAGGCAATTGGACTTGCACCTTCATAGAAGCTCACCCTCTTGGCATCAACATTTACTATTCTATGGTGTACGTATAGTGGAAATGGTTGTGCCAACACCTACTATTCAAAACGTGAGTAGTGATAGAAAAATTATTTGCAAATTTCAACAAGGCATTGTTGGGTGTTCTTTTGTGGCTTTACCTCCTTGCACAGTTGTGAGCCAACATAACGAGCTTCTTTGAAGGTTGAAGTCTGAACGGCCTTTCCAACAGATGTATCAATATGTATCTATATCTATAAGTTTCCATTCATCTATATATCTATCTTTTCTACATCTAATTCCATGCACATACATTTCTACATGTACCTTTTTAGTTTGTATAGTTCCAAAAAGAAAATTGTTACATATGCATCCAATGCATGATGTTGGATTGTAATTTTTGGCCTATTTATTAAGTGTACCTTTTTAGTTATAATTTATCCAATGCAGAAGATAGACTTGTTTGAATGATAGGTTGTATCTTAAGTGCAATAAGAAAGATTGGTTTCACCATTGATTAAAGTGGTGGACAATATATGTCCTTGCTCAAGGGTTTCCTTAGAGCCCGTGCACCTCCATGATCCACTATCGTAGGGTGGAGAGTAGGCCTTGTTTTGTTATATTACTTTCCATCTTTGTTATTTGTTGTTTACTTTGACTATAGGTCTTTATGTTGGTGTTAGATAGGAAATCTCTTTTCATGTGACAAGCATTGCAAAGAAAGAAAAGAAAAGAGATGTCTAGTCAATAAAAATTATAAGAAAAATCAAAAGTCACAATTATCCATGAGAATTTGGCATTCAAGCCAGCATGACAATTATGTCTAGAGAGTATTGCATGGTAGGGGAAATTTCATATAGATCTGACAGTAACAACTTTCACTTACCTTCAAAGTTAATACTTTCAACTTTGACTATTGTTGTTTTAACCCTCATTTCTAAATTATAGGACTGAGTTTTAATAAAAATAGTAAACTAAAATAAATGAATATTGTCAATATCTAATACCATGTACATAGATTTCTACATGTACTTCTTTAGTATGTATATTTCCAAATAGAAAATTCATGCATATACAGCCAATCCATGATGTTGGCTTGTATTTTTTGGCATATTTGTTAAATGTACCTTTTAGGTTATTATTTCTTACAAACTCACAAAAAAAGTTGTTGAAATGAAAGAATGTATGTTATGTGTGATAAGAAAAAATGCTTCCACCATTGATCAAAGTGGTGGAAAATCTATTTTCTTGCTCACAGGTTTGGTGAGAGCCCATGGGGCTCCATGACCAAATAGGGTGGGGTGGAGACCAAACCTTGTTTTTTTTGTTTTTCATTTCATATTTTCTATTTGTTGTTTCATTGTACTATGGATCTTAATGTTGGTGTTTGTAAGCACTTTTTTGTCTTCATTGTAATGTATGAATATGTATATTTATATGTATATGTATATGTATATGTATATATGCATGTGCACTCATAAAATTGTATTAACAATATGGTAGGGTGGAGAATATGTCTTGTTTCATTTCAGTGTTTGCAACCACATTTTTGTCTTTATTGTAATATATGTATATGTATATGTGTATGTATTGTAGACACGTCAAATTGACATCATACATATTTAACTAATTCATATTCGCTCGTTAATTAAATAAACCAAGTTTAATTGATTAATCTCCTAAGGTCATCCATTTACATTGAATAAATCAACTTTATTTAATTTAAGCCTATCATCATCCTTTTAATTAAATAAATCAAGCCTTTATTTAATTAAATCTAAAATTTCCTTTCATCCCCCTTTGATTTAGTTAAATTCCTAAATCTAAGTCAAATGGGTCAAAACCCCTAATCATCATCTAATTTAATCTAATATTGATTAACCTAATCTAATCACCCATCACATCCTCTAGCTTTTCCCACTTGCACAAATAAATCAATTTATTGATTTATTAAATTCATCATGTTCCATCAACATGCATCTTTGAGGAATATTATTCTAAATTTGAATCTCCCCCCATGTTGACATGTACATCCAAAAAAGCATTTATGACCTCTTACATGGCTCTTACATGTCTCTTGCAAAGGTCAAACTTAGCATTTAACTCTCAAATTCAAATTTGAAATCTCCCCCTCTTTGTAACATTGGCCAAAACTTGCACATTCCTCAACCACTCACAAGGTGACAAGTGGCTTCATCTCATTGGTCAAAACATTATCCCACATTGCTCTCTTTTGAACACTCTTTCAACTTAAGAGTCTATAAATGGAAGCTTCATTCTTCAACAAGAGGGAGACAATCCTCATGCAAAGTTACTCTCTTCAATGGAGAGCTAATTTTGTCCACTTTATATCATCTTCAAAGCACTTTCATCATATAGCTTATCTAAAGGGGTTGGGAAAGGGCTATTTTTCATATCAAAATAGCACCAATCACCCCATAGAATGTTGGTTTGATCATTAGAATAATGTTGCATTATGTTTTGCTTTATTTTTGCATCTTTCCCATTATTCTTGTGTTCAAATGAATTTTATAGTGAACCTTGGGTTTTTTTCATTCAAATTGACTAACAATTAGTTGTGGTCATCGTTTGATGAAAAATCATTTTTTGTGGTTCACATAATGGCACCCACCATGGGGCAAAGGCTACAAAGCTCAAGCCTCATTATGATATAGAAATAGTGCATTTTCGAGCAATGTAGTTGCAAGCTATATTAGAAAAATGCAATAATCTTTGAAAACATTGGGACACATGTGATAGTGTTTAGGGAAAAACTTTGTTATTTTGATTTTATGAGCCTAATCCAACTGATTTTTGTAGGATTCTTACCTATCTCTGATGCTCTGTGTATTTTGTTAACTCTCTGGTTTATGTGGGTTATCTCATTGGGGTTTATTAAAAGCATTAGGATTTGATATTTCAAGGATTTTATCTAGGATTTCTTACTAATTCATTGGAACATTTGGGTGTATCCTATGAATTTATGAAAGATTACAATCTTTCTGACATCCTAGGAACAACCTTACAACCCTAAGGTTCAAAATTTATCATTGAAACATGTTTTTATTCACTGTTAAGGTTGTTCTTTGTCAATTTTTTGTTTGCAGAGATAGTATGATGCTTTTGTAGGTTTGTTCAATTCCTATGATGATTCATGCAATGCTTTTGTTGCACTGCCTACATGGTTGTGCATAACACAGTCATCATTTTGTGTGGCATTGTTGCCATTTTGTGCAATGCTTTTGGTGCACCACCTAGGAGACTTTGTGTGACATCTCTGCACCTTACTACACCACATGTGATTGGCCTCATTTCATTCTGACAGAGGAGGACAACAAGAGAACATTGGAATGGAAAACGAGGAAGGTCTAAAGGAAAAGCGAGGAGCATTTCGTTACACAAGGAGCTTAGAAGAGATCTTCAAAGGAAATTGGAGATAAATTGATCATCAAACTTGAAACTCAAAATCATTTTTTAATGCTTGGAGATTCCATCTTATGCCTTAATTTTCTATTTTATGCTAACTCATTTGGTTTTGGGCTTTAAAATGAACACTTCAAAAGATTTCAATTATCATTGCAAAGGGGTTAAAATGAATTTTAGGAAAATTGACTAGAATTAATTTAAGGGTAACAAATTGAACAAGACAAATTTTCAAATCTCATTTTGGTACTCTAAAATGAATCAAAATCACTGCTTTGTGGACTTAAAATGAACAAGTGTAATTTTTTTTTCATGATTGCTTACTTAAACTAACATCATTGAAAAGGGCCTATCCACTTCTCTCATGCTTTACAATGGTCTTGAGAATCAAAAGTCCTTTTTTGAGATCTTAGGTTGTGATAAAGCAATCACCTCCACACTTCATTTTGGGTTTAAAAATTGAACAAACCACTTTGCGAGTGTGAGTAAACTTATTGCATGTGTTCTCCCTTTGTTACTAAATGAAGGTTGATCGAACCATGAATATGTTTACTCACTCTTGTCTATCTTAGAGGGCTTTGCATTGGGGAAAAGGTACTCACCCAAGGGAACGACTCAATCGGTAACACTCTAAAGCCAAGAGTATTTCCAACTAGGATATAAATGTGGGTATTTTAGTAAACGCCAATATCATGTACTTGGCTCCAACAAGATGGATCTAAAAAGGGACTCTCGCTGTATGGATCAATCTCCATGAATGGAAAGTCTAAACTAAAACCCTTATTTGTAGTAATAAACTAGTCCATCCAACAATTTTCTCAAAGTGGTGCATTGTAACTTGGATTCCAAGAAGTTACTTGCCATGTCTAATCTTGGTTAAAATATAGAGGTTAAGACTTCATTCTTAACATATCTTTATATTTTTTCCTTGGTTGCATGTAAAATCATCTTTTCTACTATGAATGGTATGAGGCAATCCCCCAAGAAAAATGTACCAATTGAGCTAGCATGTTATATTGCTTGTGAGTTAGTTTGAAAATAGAGTGCTTGTATCCAAAACATTGAAACCAAGATTCGATGAATCATCATAATTTCAAACCCTTTCGGAGGAACAAATACCTTTGAAAAGTCCATGTGTTACTACTTGTCCCTAGGGGTTCTTATCCCTAGAAGGCTTCTAAACAATAGGACATATATCTTGATTTTTTCATTCCAAAGTCAACAATAGGAAACTATGCTCTTGAAATCTTGATTTTGACATATTGGGCCTTATGGAATGAAAAGGAATTGAGACATAGACATTCAGTTTGAAAACTAAGCAAGAAGTGTTTTTTTGATAAAAATAATCCATTAAGCAAAGATTGAATCAATTGGACCCCACACTTGTGCTTGGTCTCTTTTGGTCATATGGTTTTCATGCAAACATTAGTTTTTTGGTTTGAACTACTCTTAGAGAAAAACATCTTCTTCAATATCTTGGTCTCGTAAACAATTCCTTCCTTGGTTCATTTATGATCAAATCAAATGCTTCATCAAAATTGCAAACATCTATCAAAATCCATCCCACAAACAACTTTAGAGCTTTGGAAACATCATTCTAGACTTGGATAAATCATCAAAATCAAAATCACCTTGTTTAGTTAGTTGTGTGGGAATGCATCCTTTCACATACATCTAATTGAATTAGCAATCCTTTGATCAAGTTCATCCTAGGATAACATCTCACATTTTAGGGTTTACATGTTCATTATCCAAATCAAACAATCAAAATCAATCCCTAAGTCTAGCATTGATACAAAGTCTGTAAATGTTCAACACTCATATCATTCACCCCTATTTTATCCTTCATCTCATCATTGGTCCTAAACACCTTAGAGGTCACTTTTATAGTAAGGTCAAAACACAAGAAGAACATTGAATATAAACTTGATCCATACATCATGAGTAATCAAATTCAACCAAACTATCAAAGCCTTACAATGCCAATTGATTTTCAAAATTCACATTTATACAATCCATACATGGGATGATTATCTCCTACAAACCTCAATGGTACAACAAATGTGAGTCTACCCAATCTAAATCTTGGAACACCTTTTCTGATGGTAGATTTAAATCCAATTCCAACATTACAAATATATCAACCAAATATTCAATGCATGAGTCTTCAATAAAACAACATTATCCCACCAAATCCATACATACCAAATGTGAATATACCAAGTACAAGATTACCAAACATGAATCCACACTTGGAAAAATTTGGGATAAATATGTTTGTGAGTCATACAAATGTTGTTCAAAATCCAAACAAGATGTTAACAACTCCATGTATTAATCCAATTCAAGGTAACACCATGCAAAATGAAAGTTACCTAAATCAAGATAATGTGATTCACAACAACAACAATGTTCAATTTAAGCCTATCATGCCAAATCTGAACATCATCCCAAATCAAAACATTGTCCAAAATAAATTTGTCTATGATCCCATTCAAAAACCACAAGTATGTATCTCAAATCTTCTTGAACAAAAACCAAATCAACTATATCAAGGGAGTCAAGATTGAAATCAAGATCAAATTTGGCGATATCAAATTGCTACACTTACCAAAATAGTTGAGTCATTGTGCCAAGAGACATCTCCACAACCATTGGCTCGCACTCACAAAAGGATATGAATATCACAGTAAAACTTTCCTGGGAATTGGACATTCAGACAGGTGACTAATATCTCTTTGTGGACGTTCATTTACTTGTCAAACCAGGGGACGTAGACTTTAAATGGCGCAGCAAAATAGATGCACTAGGAATTTTTTTTGGTCAAATCTTAGCAAAAATACATACTGGAAAGAAATTCTATCTAAGCTACATAATGGTAGTGCAGAATTCTTTAACTCAACTATGCTTGATTAAAACAGAAACCGTAACAACTACGACTGAAGCACAAACCATGAACTGGCCTTATGTTGTAGGAACAGTCACAGGGATGGACTCTCTATGCTGTAGGAGCAGTGTAAGACTGAGTTTGCATAAAAAAACTTCAAAAGATGAAAGCTAACTAGATATCAGCAGAAAAGAACATCTAACTAATTAACTACATATACTTACTAAGTGGGCCCCCTTAGCAAGCATCTACTGATTACACAGATGCTGAACTCAGAACTTCATCGATCTTTATTCATGAAAACAAAATAAGATACATTGTTTTATTGATGTGAAAACTAACAAGAAACTCTGTTTCTGGACAAACAGATTCTATCTTTCATTATCGTACTAATTCTTACATGATATCTGCTACTCTATTTCTATCTTATCCTGAATATCATCTATTACTCATTCTATTCATCCTCTTCTTCTACTACTACTCTCTCGCGCAGGAGGAGTATCTTATTTTTAAATCAGAAGAACAACTAACTAACTAACTAACTTCATCAAAGAAAGACGTGGAAGTAAAGTGTATCCCTAAATCAAGGAACAAACTTCATAAATGAATTTATGTGTTCAACCCGATTCAGAGAGAATCTAGCACTCCACTCTTTCCAAATTGACTTTTCATTAAAAATCTTTCCAAATCGGTTTCGGTCAAAGATTCTTGGCGAGCTTCCTCAAAGTCGTGCAGGAAATGGGCTTTCTTGCAAGAGATTGGCTGCACTTGACTCGATCATTCTTCAACAACCTGCGAAACAAAAGGTAACAAACGCGCAAGAAAAGGCATATGGCACATACATGATATCTATTCATTAATCACACATTTTAAATCTACTTCACCATTCAAAAACTGTATACGATATACCAGCCATTTTCGGGTCAATAGGGCAATAAATGCAATCAAGTCAACACAATAGGCTGTAGGTATATAAAAGTGTCTTGCTACAGGATATCCCCATAAAAGGTTTCAACAAAGTTTAAACAGCTGTGAAATAGCAAAAATAAAGTCATTTAAAAGTTTATCATAACATCAAATTATGAGCATATTTTAGGCTCATCAACCATTGCCCATATCAACATCATTCTTTGGTTTAGGGCTTCCCCCTTTACCTAGCACCAATCACTCCATCAAAATCTATTCACCTAACACCAATCAATCCATCACATCAAATCCTTTGAATATACCATCGACATCGAACCAATAGATGGTATCTAATCAAATGACAACATCAATCCTAACAAATCAAAATATGGTCTCCCAAGGATCTATCACCTCGGTCATTCCGACCATTCCTATCACCTCAATCACTCCAACCACCCCTATCACACCCATCATATCTCAAACCCTCATGATCACTCCAAACATATCTCAATGGCTTGTCACTACATCCAACATGATTCCAAAACCACCATTTCCATCATCACTAACACCACTCTTTGGCTTAGAGCTTCCCCCTTTACCAAGTATCAATCAAACCAACATCCCAAACATCAATCAAAACATCACACCAAACTTTCATAACTTGTCATCAACATCGCAACAACAGATGACAAATGCACAAGCAATC
Organism: Sequoia sempervirens; assembly: GCA_007258455.2. Classification (NCBI taxonomy): domain Eukaryota; kingdom Viridiplantae; phylum Streptophyta; class Pinopsida; order Cupressales; family Cupressaceae; genus Sequoia; species Sequoia sempervirens. The sequence continues at coordinate 42,252,589 of VDFB02000017.1, read as the reverse complement.
ACAATATCATCAAGCACCCCCATGATATCTCAAAACATGGTCTCTCAAGGACCAATCACATCAATTACACCATCCACCAGTCAAATACCAATCATAAATACATGACACCTTTTATCGCCACAACAAGCACTATTCCAAAACCACCTCCGCCACCACCACCACCCAAACCAAACACATCAAAATAATATAGCATTACATTTCAAGCTACTCAGTAGGCTACTTATTAGAAGGCACACCAACAAAACCGAAATTGACAAGCTGCACAACTAGCTGCTTAGCAAGCTGCACAAGCTGCTCAAGTTTCCCAAGCCACATTACAAGCCCAACAAGCAAAAGCCTAGGCTCAAGTTCAAGTGCAAGCTCAAGCCAAATACCAAGCCCAACAAGAAAATGTTGTTCAAAATCCCAACAAAATGTTAACGACTCCATGTGTCAATACAAGTCAAGGATCATATGATCAAGACCTATCCATCAATGACCACATGGAAGATGTATCTACCTTATCCAAAGATCAAATCAACATACATCAAGAGCCACCTTTTAGTGATCTATTTCAAGGAGTGTTGGAATTATTTGATCCTCTTGACATAATCCATAACCCATTGACCACTAATCATGTTGAAAATATCTCTACATTTCCTTATGAGTTAGAGAACTTATCTCAAGAATTTATCTCAAAGCATGATCAACATCTTTCACCAAGGTCTAGCAATGGTAATTTCCAAGACATGTTAACACCCTTTGACCTCATGGTTATATATGTCAAAAGAATCATCAACTCGACACTTGATCTAAGTCCATTCAAAGATCAAGAGGATATTGAGTCACTTCCCATTCCTAATAAAGATATCCAAGGATCATTTAAAACTGACCCATGTCAAGAACTTGATCCAAAGCATGTCAAAAGAAATTATGAAATTATTCAAGATCAAGAAATTGTATCTCCAAGATACTATAATGATCTAATGGACACTCTCCTATCTATACAAGATGTCGAAAATAATGATCATATCCACATAGCACATACTCCTCCATCTACCCTTGAGATGCTTTCTATGGATGGACACATAGATGATCTTCATTCATAATAGGATTCTTTTACTCCTTATATTATTACGCAAAAAGAATAGGTTATTGAGTCATCAACATTAGGATCAGACATATCCCAAATTCAGATTGAGGACATCATGTATGAAGATACCCAATAGTATCCACTCAAGGAAACAAGTCAGATAGAATAGTATAATCCAGAGTTAGCAAAGCTTCCAATCGAAATAACATCATCTATAATGGTCATTTATTAGAGAATGCATTCTAAACAAGAGCTCTTGGAATAGGTGGAATCAAATCATGAAGGTACTACTATAACCATATTGGGGGAAGCTTCATCTCAAGCAAATGTCAACATAGGGAGCACAAAGAATCCTTATGATGAAATCGATGCCAATACTATAACTAGTAACATTATGAATCTTCTTCCACCCATCACCCCATCCATAAATTGTAACCAACTTTGAAAGGAAGATTTGAATCAAGGTACAAAGAACGTTATCAAAGAAAAATAATCTGAGAAGCATAATGGACAAATCAAATACAAATGGATACCAAAGAATACAAAGAATGATTATCCCTATCAAACTCCATTATTCAAAGAAACTATGGGGAAAAATAAAAATGGAAAAAGTATCCATCAAGGATGTCCACAAAAAAAAGCAGGCTTTTCAAGCTATGTACAAAGTATATCAAGCAGTTGGTCCTAATTCCACACAAACTTTCGTATCCACCCATCATTGCTCATCTTCACAAGTTTGGAGAGTCAAAGGTTCCAAATTGTCAACCAATCCATCTCTTATCCCTAAATACACTCCATCCACACCTCCACACATGATATCCAATTCTCACATTGACCACGTATTTGCAACAACCCTTCATCATAAGGATTCAAAAGGCACTCTATCATGATGTGCACACCAAGACAAAGTCAACTCTAGTATCATCAAAGTAGATTAGGAATCTCAAAATTTGTATTCAAGTGCATGTATCTTGGCAATACAACTTCTTCAAGTAGGATATCAATGGCACAATATGATAGGGGTATCTACATCAGAAACACCTTGTGATTTAGCATCAGCTTAAAATATTTCAAAAAAATCAAAAAAATAGAAAATATGAAAATATAAAAAAAAAATATAGAAAAAGGATTGAAAACAATAAAGAAAAAAATCATCCTCCAGTGAAAACCACTACAGTGGCACTTTGGACAAGCACCATGATGAAAATATAGCGAATAGGCATCATGTGTTGAATTGAATATCTACGTGTGCCAGTTTAGGTGGAAGTGTCTCATCCCATCCATAATAAATCCAATCATCCATGAGAAATTTATCCAATCCATGTGTATATGTCTATATCCATGGTCCAAGTATCTTGATCTTGACAAATTTTGGTGCACACTTTACACTTGCTTATGGTAAACATCTTGGCATGGGTCATTTTCATTGAGACTATCCTACCCAATGTTATCTAAGCTATGAAGCATTATCCAATGAGCATTCTTTATCTGAACACCTTATCGTATCACAAGATAATCCTTGGCATCCTTTGCATACTTACCATATCCAATCATCCATCCATGGAATCCCATACATTGTTAGACATTGGGGGTAGATATGTACATCCTCCTTTGGGAATAAAATCTTGATCTATATCCTCCAACTTATGTGGTGATCTGAACATTGGCAAACGTGAAATCAAATTGGTCAAAACCACTTGTGAGAAAAATTACAAATCACTAGCCCATGGCATATTTTGACAAGAATATGTTATTTATCAAGCTTCACCTTCCATCAAACACCACCCCAAATAATCAATATCAGTCGCATCTAATTTGCAATTGAAACGTCACATCAAATCATCTAAAACATATTTTGTTTCAAACCAAGCTTCAAAATCTTGATTGATCAAATCCAATCAATCCATCATTATCTTGGGATATCCTTCCCAATCCTCATGTTGTTTAACACTATCCTTGCATTGTTCTACATCCTCAACAATGTTATCATCATCAGTCTTGATCAATCAAATCTAATCAATCTGCCATCATGTTGGGATATCCATCCCAATCCTTGTGTTGCTTAACACTATCCTTGCATTGTTGTGCATCCTCAACAATGTTATCATCATCAATCCATCAATCAAATCAATCAACCCTAGCTTGATTTTCAACAAAATCCTAAACAAAGCACTGATATCATATCCATATCCAAATTTTCAAAATCATGCAAAAATTCAAAAACATCATAAAATCCAAAAACACTATAAAAAATAGAAAATATCAAAACCATTGGAATCCAAACTACATCGTCTCTAAGCTTAAACATAGGCAAGGCTAATCTTTGATCAGCCTCTCAGACACAAATCCAAAAACATTCAAAAGACATCAAAATCCAAAAACATCCAAAATCACATCAAAATCCAAAAGCATTCCAAAAACACAAAAGTCCAAAAGCATTCAAAAAACATCAAAATCCAAAAAACATTCAAAAAACACAAAATCCAAAAACATTCTATAAATAAAAAATCAAAACATTTCTAAAATCTTGAAAATACCAAAAAAAGGCTCAAAACATTCAAAAAATGTCAAAAAGCATCCAAATATTTGAAAAAATCCATCCATCTAATTTCGCTTTCACTTGAAATAATCAATCGTCCATAATAAACTAATCATCACCTTCATCCTTTGGCAAAACAAACAGGAACAACTACACTAATTGGCAAAATAAAACTTCAAATGTAAAATAAAAATTGAAACAACTAACCTTTAAAACAAAATCAAACTCTTGAACAATTTCAGACATGTCAATCAACCTTATATCAACAACCTATCAATCAACCTATCAAACCATCATCATCCTATACAATGCATGTCCTAGGATATATCATTCCGACAATGGGCATCATTTTGGATATCACTTGGATTCTTATCCTATCAAAACACATCCCTTTGGATGAATGTATGAAGAACATTGCCTTGTTTGCATACTTGATCTTTTCTTTTGATTTATCTTATTGCACTCATTCCAATGACCTTTCGATGATGTGTAATCAAAGTGATTTAGAGAGATAAGAATGGGGCAATGATCATTTTGTCTATTGTGCTTGTTGGACATTCTTGTAATATAACTTGGCAATACTTGCTTTGTTAGGTACATCCTAGCAAGGCTTATGTATGTCAAGTGTGAACAAGAATACTCCTATCTATTTGTCGAGTCAATGTCCATCACACTAGGTACAACGCCATCCTAGTTTTTTATAACTTGATGCATTGTACCTTCGTGTGTTATCAAATATAAGGTAAGTAGCCCATTTAAAATCCAAATCGTTGATAAGCGAATCATCATCTATCATCATCATCATCTCTAATAAAGTCTCATCAGATCATGGACTTGTTGGATCCTCTTGTCATCACTTGATTTCTTCTTTTTTGCACTAACATCACATAATGATTAGTTAATCATCATCATCAGTGCATCCATCCTACATCCACAAACAATCAGTATTTTGTACATCATCTCACATGCATCATAATATAGATTTATTAGTCTAAGCATCTACAGAAAATATCCATTGCATAATCATGGCATATCACATCATCCATCTCATCCATCTCACATGCATTACATCATCATTTTAGGTTCTTTAGGATAATATAGATTGGTTATTCTAAGCATCTTGAAACCATCTCATTTGCATCATCATCATAGCCGTCATCTTGAACCTTCTTATCATGAGATCAACCCTCAAATCGAATCTTTTTGCTCAATCTCTCAAGGGGGCAATGTACTAGTGTACTTCTTTCAGCTGGGGCATCTGAAAAAAATAAAAAATGTTTTGAATTTTGATCATGGAAAGTTTATTCTTTGAACAAACACTGCAAGCACACTACTTCAAAGAGGAAAAAATGTAGACACATCAAATTGACATCATACATATTTAAAACTAATTCATATTTGCTCGTCAATTCAATAAACCAAGTTCAATTGATTGATCTCCTAAGGTCATCCATTTAAATTGAATAAATCAACTTTATTTAATTTAAGCCTATCATCATCCTTTTATTTAAATAAATCAAACATTTATTTAATTAAATCTAAAATCACCTTTCATCCCCCTTTGATTTAGTTAAATTCCTAAATCTAAGTCAAATGGGTCAAAACCCCTAATCATCATCTAAGCTAATCTAATCCTGATTAACCTAATCTAATCACCCATCACATCCTCTAGCTTTTCCCACTTGCACAAATAAATCAATTTATTGATTTATTAAATTCATCATTTTCCATCAACATCCAACATCTTTGAGGAATATTCTTCTAAATTTGAATCTCCTCCCAAGTTGACATGTACATCCAACAAAGCATTTATGAGCTCTTACATGGCTCTTCCATTTCTCTTGCAAAGGTCAAACATAGCATTTAACTCTCAAATTAAAATTAAAATTATCCCCCTCTTTGGCACATTGGCCAAAACTTGCACATTCCTCAACCACTCACAAGGTGACAAGTGGCTTCATCTCATTGGTCAAAATATTATCCCACATTGCTCTCTTTTGAACACTCTTTCAAGTTGAGAGTCTATAAATGGAAGCTTCATTCTTCAACAAGAGGGAGACAATCCTCATGCAAAGTTACTCTCTTTAGTGGAGAGTCAATTTTGTCCACCTCATATCATCTTGAAAGCAATTTCATCATATAGCTTATCTAAAGGGGTTGGGAAAGGGTTGTTTTCCATATCAAAATAGCACCAATCCCCCTATAGAATACTGGTTTGGTCATTAGAATAATATTGCATTTTTTTTGCTTGATTTTTGCATCTTTCCCATTATTCTTGTGTTCAAATGAATTTTATTGGGAACCTTGGGTTTGTTTGATTCAAATTGACAAACAATTAGTTGTGGTCATTGTTTGATGAAAAGCTGATTTTGGGGTTCACATGTATATATGCATGTGCAAATGAAAAGTGTGAAGATTTTATAGATGGAGACTCAAATGAAGGCATGATGCATAACCATAGGAGCAGCAGTGTTACACTCTTCTTTAAAGTGTACATTGTACCTTTCATTCATTACTATCTCCATTGAAAGTACATTTCATATGTATAGCTACATTTGAAAATACATTTAAATATGTGTATGCTTTGGTTGTTGTCGATAAATCACTATAGGGTAAAGTATTTGTGAATGTGCACATTTCTAATTTTTAAAATTTTTACTTTTGCACCATGTTTTATATTTACAACCAGCAAATCCCTAGATATGCATCCAATGCATGATGTTGATTGTGATGTCTTAGCAATAACTTTTAGTATGAAAGGTTCTATATTGGGCATAATAAGTAGCATTGGTTTCACTATTGATCATACTAGTGGACAATGTATGTTCTTACTTGAGAGTTTGATGAGAGCCCATGGGGCTCCATGACCCAATATGGTATGGTAGAGAGCAAGTGTTTCTTTGGTCTGTTTCATTTTGTATTACCTATCTATTGATTGGTTGCATCGTTTCTTTTTAAGTTGGCACACACATCCTTTCATATTTTGAAGTAGAGAAACACTGCATATGCATCCAATGTATGATGATGGTTGTGACTGCTTGCCTATTATTCCTTTCAACCTCAAAAAGGGATTTGTCAGAGAGATAGGTTCCATATTGACTATGATAAGCAACATTGAATTCACCATTGATCATAGTGGTGGACAATGTGTGTTCTTGCTCAAGGGTTTGGTGAGAGCCCATGGGACTCCATGACCCAATATGGTAGGGTGGTGAGCACACCTTGTTTTTTTGTGTTTCATTTATATTTGTTATTTTTTGTTTAGTTGCACTGTGAGTTGTTGAGCTAGTGTTTACAAACACATTCTTGTCTTCATCATACTATATGTATATGTGTATATGCATGTCCAATAAAAAAATGTGAATTTATTTTAGATGGAGAGTGTAATGAAGGAAGGAATGATGTACAACCATAGGTAGCAGCAACAGTGCACTCTACTTTAAAGAGTGCATCGTACCTTCCATTCATGACACTCTCCATTGAAAACACATTGCATATGCATACATATATTTGCAGATACATTTCCATATATGTTTTCTTTGGTTATTTTCACTAAGTGACTATAGGAAAAAGTATTTGTCTACATGTGGGTTTTTTGTTTTCTAAATTTTCCCTCCCCCACACCATGGTTTTATATTTGCAAGTAGAAAATCCATATATGTGCATGCAATTCATGATGACAATTGTGATCTCTTGGCTAGTATTCCTTCTAGGCTCAAAAAATAACTATTAGAATGAAAGGTCTTATATTGGGAGTAATAAGCAATATTCATTTCACCATTGATCATAGGGAAAAAAAATTTGGACACACTGGAGCTCATAGCATTGAAGAGACTTCTTTTTCAGATGATTATTTAAGTATTAAACTATGTATCATTATACTTGACAAATTACTAGTATATGCAGCATGGGTTGACACTAAAAATGCTTTGCTAAAAAGAAGTCTCATCAATGCATAGTGTTACCATTAATTTTTGTTCATAGGAAAGTTTAGTATTGCAATAGATGCATTTTATTTTGCATTAGTCACTTCTCCAATGATATTTTCCTCACAAGGCTTCGTGACCCAATATGGTGGGGGTGTAGACCAGGCATTCCTTTCATCTGTTTCATTTTGTATTACATATTTGTTCATTGGTTGAATTCTTGCTTTTTTAGTTATATTTTGTAAGAACTTTTAAAAACATTGCATATGGATAGATACAATTAAATATACATATACATATATGTATGCTTTGTTTGTTTTCCATAAGGCATTGTTGAAAAAAAAACAATTGTGGTGTGTGTGGGTTTTCCTTTCTTTATGCATGGCTTTATTACTATGGATTCTTTTGTTTTGTGAGTTTTCCATCTAGCCCATTGTTCAAACCAATATTCTCTCATTTATGGCTTTCATTTTGTGTTAATGGTTGGAACATAGTAAAATAGTTCATGTTATGTAGTTTATATTTCTTTCCTTAGGGCATTATTGAGTGTTGCTATCTACCTTGGGCTACTTTGTTGCATATTCAATTAGCTTGACCCCTCTGGTTATGTCATTTCACTTTAACTTGGTGTTTGTGACCATTTTATTGTTTTCTTAATATTGTTACTATAGGCTTTGCAACCTTCTTCAAGTTCCAATGCTACAACAAGTGTGGATCGTAAAAAGGAAACAAAACACCAAAGAAACTAGCTTTATTATGCATGCCATAATGACCAGATTTGTGTAGGTCAGTGAGACAAGTACTTGTAGCAAAGAATCACTCTAGACCCACCTAGCTTGGCCTTGCATGCCCAAGTAGGCACACCGAAATTTCAAGAACTTAGCTCACTATAAAAAATTGCTCACTGGTGCACCCCCGCAACCCTCACCCCTTCCCAGCTCCTACACATCCATCGCAATGAAGCTGCCTCCACAATATCTAGTTGTACACTTCACAAACCCTTGCTAGCCATGGATTGCCATCTGTTTCATTGGAAACCCACCACTCAAGCAACATGTTTAGTGAAACTTTCTGCACTGCAATGCAATCCTTGTGTCAATGCATCAATGCTTTGTCTAAATTGAAAATTTGTGATGTATGCAAGGAGAGCTATGCTAGCATGAGAGTTCAAGCATCCAACCCAGAAGTCATGTTGCTTGCATTGTACATCTAAAAAATGTTTCCATAGATTTAGTCTAACGAACAAGATGGATCTAGAGCCACAACCAACCATCCTTGCAAAGCTTACTCAAGTCAAAGAAATGCTTATAGCTAGACTTGCTCCAGTTTTGTAAGGAACCCATGCTAGAGGAGGCCAATACAAATATAGTGGCCATACTATAACCTTCCCACAAGACATCATGATCATTACAACTTTGTTACCATGTCACCTACATGATCTTCAAGCTGTGATTATATGAAGAATTGGCGTTCAGGGGACAAACTATGATTGTTATGTTGAAAAACATAATGTCATTGCTACATTAATATATAAAATTGAGAATGGCCCATACTATAGTGATGTTGCAATAGATTGTGATGCTTTAAATTTGTTTCCTTCTACAAGTACTAACATCTCTGATCTTTTGCACACTTTGAAAGAACCAACACATAACAGAACTAAACTAATGGAAACTCTAGAAAGTGATGTTGATGAGGAAGCTGGACCTAAGGACTCATCATCATTTATTCCATTGATACCCAACCCTCCTCAGGAATTGCAAGAAATTAGAGATTACTTACAAATTAAAGACACTAGTCAAAATACTTTTCCTTGGCCTGAAATAAATGCTAGCCCTATTAATGAATGTAATACATAAGGGTTATTAAGCATGGATTTTCCAATCTTGTTCCCCACTGGCATGGAAATGCCTCTACAATTGAGAACCATACAAATTCACTTACATGAATATGCCTTGCACTTGATGAGATACTATGATAATAGATTTTGAAGGCATGTCAGATTTAGATATTACCTTTATAATTTGATAATGAGACATCAAATCCAACAATCAACTTCAATTTTTATGAAAGCAAACTTGGAGGAAAGGATCCAAAAGTCTATTCTTGCTTTGCGAAAATTACTTCGGGAGGCACTAGACACCCAGATAGAAAACCAACTTGTTTCCTTTGGTGCATCCTTGCAAGGAACATGCTCGTATTGGGCCAAGGGCCAATAAGAGCTTGCGGTAATGATCCACCAGCTTGGTACATCGACTATTTTCTTCACTTTGAGCACTGCAGACACAAATTGACCTGATCTGCATAGGGTGATTGAACCTCATGCCTAGTTGCATATGCCATACTCCTAAAGATGCTTCACAGAGAACATTGTATAGAACCCACACATAACATCCTTGTACATGCACTTGAGATTCACCATTTTCTATTAAGAGGTTATTGAGATATTTTTTCACACAAAGGACTATTGGTATAGGTATTAGTGGAAACATCATGCATCAACACATGTACATGGTTTTTTGTGGGTCCCAAATGCCCAAAACATGGACATGCTTGATTGGTCCAACCCACATGAGCTTCAACAAGAAAAAAACTTCTTTGATTGCTATGTCAGCATGGAACCCTTGTCCCCTAGAGCAACTAATATCAAGGGTCCACCACTTAGCTTTGGAGGACCTATGCTTGCTTACTACTATGCAAATCTCCTGCATGGATCTAATGGTGGGTTATGAACATTTTTTGAATGTGGTGCATAGGCATACAAAGTTCACTCAATACACTTGCTTTAGGAAAAAAGGCCACCAATTATAATGTTACTACAAAGCCCAATGGAATATATAACCATCATCGACATTGGTAATTTACAATGAATTGAACAAATCAAAGAAGCCAACAAGAAATGATGAGCGTGTTAATATCCAAAACCCTGAGATGCTTGCAATTTGGTGAGCATATGTTGATTGTTAGCTAGTATTGTCTAGACAAATTCTATTAAACTACATTTCCAAATATGCACAAAAATCTAAAAATAAAATCTGAAAGATACATTGATAGCTAGCAGAGGCTTGCAAATACAAATTCATCTGGGGATAAAGTGTTGCTCGCCTACAAAAAATTCATTATGAATTTAGTTACAGATCGTGACATTGCTGCACATGAAACATGCCATATGTTGCAAAAATTTTCCCTTCTCATCTCAAGTCAACATTTCCTATCTTTAAATGTCAGCAGGTAGACATTTCACCATTTGAAAATCATTGATAGTGGCAATGAGCTTGCCAGTGGTTATATTCATTCCTACATGCAAAGACCAGCTGAAATGGAGACAATGTCCCTTATTCATTTTGCACAACTGTATACATATCAAAAAAATCACAAAGGTGTAGCTTGGTGTGCCTAGCCACAACCTGCTATCATCATTTCCTATCGTCTTTTCAAGATTGCCCCACCGAAACAAAGTGATTCCTTCAAAACATTTTGTTGCTCATAATTGCTACTATACAAACCTTTTTGAAATTTTAAGGTTGGAATAGGCCTTATGAGAGAAATCATAACACAAAATTGGAGGCTATTTTATGTTGGTGGCTATGATGCTTGGCATGTCAATATAGTTATTACTCCCCCTACTGATGGAGAGGATGATGACAGTGATACTGATAGTTCATAGTCTCTATCCCACATAGATGAATATTAATGGGAGATGCTTTCTCGACTTGGTTTTACAAACAATATTTGTTTTGACCAGTTGCAGCTCTTGGGTAGATAGGACTTTGATCTACATCATATATTGGACACACAACATGTTCCAAAGAATCTACATAGCATTACTGAATAGTTTATTTCAACAAGTAAATTACATACAGCTAAAGACACTCTTTGCTTGCTTGCAACACCTGCACTTTCTCATCAACTCTCTTAGAAAAAAGCTTGCTCTGAATATCATTTAACAATGCCATCTTGGCCCATCTTCATCACCACCATTGCGTATGATCATTCAAGAAACTATTGGCATAGGTAAATCATTCTCATTAACAAGATATAGAGAGCACTAAATACATCACTGAATCAGAGAATGAATCCTTTTCTTGCTCTAGGACCAACAGGTGTTGTTGCTTATAATATTCATGCCTCCATAGTGTATATCGCTTTCTAGATACCAATTAGAGATATGAATCCATTAAAAGGGAAACCATTGACAATATTTCAAGAGGACTTCAAACATATTAAGTACATATTGATGAAATGAGCTTCTTGGGTTCCAAGTGGTTGCTTAAAATAGGCAGTCAACTACGACAAGGATTCCCTAGTAGACATATCAAACCATTTGGTTGTGTCTCAACTATATTTGTGGGTGACCTGGCACAACTACGCCCTATTATAGACAAGCATATCTATGGTCTTGGTCCATAGCATTGGCACTTTGGAAAACTTTTAATATTGTTTTGATGCTTAACACTGTCTTTCACCAACATTGGCAATCCAATTCACAACAACAATTTTGTACACTCCTTATGAATCAAACAAAAACCATGCTTACGGCTAAGAAAAACCAAGAGTTTGATGAGGCTATCCACTTATTCTTAATAAATAGGTTGGTTTCTTTGCACAATAGGAAAATGCTATAGCAATTAAATGTTCCAATTACAATTAGTGTTGCTAAAAGTTCCCAGCAAAACACACTTGATTAAGGTGATGATGAACAACTTCAAGCAAAGCTCTTGCTTGCGATTTGTCAACAAGTAATGTTGAAAAATTAACTTTGGGTGGAAGTTGGCCTAGTTAATGGATCATTAGGTTTAGTGAAGGCTATTGTATATGGTAGGGGTGCTAAACCACCTCAATTGCCTAAATATGTTGTTGTCGACTTCCAAAACTACATTGGCCCAACATGGGATCAAGACAATCCAAGATTCATCTTGATTATCCCAATCATGCGATGCAACCAAAGACAACTCCCCTTGACAATGGCATGGGTGATAACAATCCATAAATCTCAAGGCTTGACACTAGAGAAAGCTACGATAGATATTGGAACTAAAGAAAGTAAAGGACTAATGTTCACGGCGCTCTCTCATGTGAAATCAATAACAAGAATATGCATAGATCCACCTCTCTGTTTTGACAAGTAATCTAGGTTACATTCCAAAAAATACAATGCACTTTGAGTCAAAGAAGAGGATTGCTTCCAACAATTGTATGCATTCCCATCATGATGAAATCCTTTTTTTGCTTGATGGTAACTATACCACTTCTCCTTTTCCTTTTCATTTCAATGCTTTCACAATACCCTTGATTCCTAATATTCCTTCTTTCTTGTTTGCTCCATAGTGCAATTGAAATCACTTTTCCCAACATCCCCAAGGTTTTACTACTATAGTGATTGCTAAGAGGTGTTTCCATTCAACTATTCCCTTGTGTTTCCCCTTGCCTCCAACAAAAAACATTGACTCGTTCATGTTCCCCAATTTCCCAAAATATTATCTATATTTAATTTTTCTCTCAATACCTTCCTCACCTTTACCCAATAATGTAGCTTCTAGAGCTATCACCTTTGAATAATTTATTTCTAACTTTTTCAGATTCTATCAAATTTAGATTGCGAACATTTATAGTTGTTACTACAAATCTTCACAAATCTTAATAGCTTCATGCTCATAAGTTTTCCATGGTATTCAAGTTGCAACTATATTCCATTTGTATACAAGGTAAGGCTATATCTCATTTTTTCCATCTCTTCTTTTGCAACTACATCCGAAATTCTTTGTCACAAATGCTACAACTATATATATTTTTAAAAATAGATAAAATTGATTTCAGTTGAACAAAATTGCTAGGTACCAGAAGAAAATTATATGCAATTGTCTACATATTGTCTCCTACTCTTTGCAAAAGGTATGTCTACATATTTTTTATATGATCTCTTCTATTGTAGATACATTAGATGGCTATTTGTAGGATCATCATGGAAAAAACAAGCCCTTAAGTGGCAAAAAGTTTGGAAAAATCAGAGTTAGGCAACTTGATGTAAATATTTGAATAATTTATTTATATTATTTAAAAAATATGTAAGAATAGAATCTATAGAAAATTTAATGTAGTTTCCAAATACTAGGCTTACTTAAAAAAAAAAAATCTAGTTGTTGAAAATTTGAAATTTCAATGCAGTAGTACAGGGAAAAAATAAGAAGTAGGTGTCTGTTTGACCACCCTAACCACAATCAAATGATAATATTTTTTAATAAGATTTTAGATATAAATAGAGGACTCATTTCTAGATGTGATGGATATTTTTTTGTAATTTTTTTCCACGTAAATAATTAATTATGAATTTTTTATTACAAATTTTAAAAAATATAAAAACTCATATGTCTAACTACCTTAACTTGGTCAAAACTTCATGAAATTCATTTATTTTTTAATCTTGTAGTATGCAAAGCATAGAATGTGATGCATGTTTCGGATTCAAAAAATGTGACACTGTTTGAAAGTTATAGATGTTTTTTAATCAACCTATCAATCAAGACTTTAGTCATAATTAAAATAGAAAAAGAATAACAATTATTTATTAAATTCAAAGTAAAGCATAATATATATTGGTGGAAATTTCAGAATCTTCCTTAAAAACCCTTTTTGTTTCATCAATTTTTGGTTAAAAAAAAAGTTGTCAACCACATACCCTACACATACCCTTCATATTACCACTTTTTAGCCCATCATGATCATGTACATACCTTGATATTATTTGTTATTAACTATACAACTATTTATATTTCTTCATTTAGATATTGTGTACTAATGACACATGTTCGCTGCACTAAAATTTAAATTTCCCTTGTGTCTAACTATATTTCATTGAAACCATTTTAGATTGCAAATGTATGTACTGAAGTATGGATGCACATCTCCAGTGTACAAATCTCCTAAATGTTAAATAGCTTTACGATTGCACATTTGCATGGTGTATGGCCTTCACCTACATTCTATCTATATACAACATAAGCCTATATATCTTTTCTTGCATTTCTTATTTCACAACTCCATGTCAATTTATTAAAAATGTATAGCATTGATTTCCACTCAACAAATTTTCTTAGGTGCCAAAGAATTACCTTCACCATTGATCAAAGTGTTGGACAATTAATCTTTCTGCTCGGGGGTGTGGTGAGAGCCCATGGGGTTCCATGACCCAATATGGTAGGGTGGAGATCAAGCCTCCTTTTTGTGTCCATACTCCAATCCATTCTATGCACAAGGTATCCCTAGATTTTATTTACTTGCTTCATTCTACTACAGCTTCATTTCATATTATTTGTTATGAATTCTATAATTCTTTATATTTTCTAATTGATTTATTGCCTACCAATGGTACGTGTTTATCACACTAAACTTCACATTATCCTTTCATGTTTACAACCATACTCAACTCAAACAATCCTCATTTGTGGACCTTTTAACACAATTAGATATTGTATAAAGTAAAAAGAGGCCTAAACATTGCTTTCACCATTGATCACAGTGGTGGAAAATTTATTTTTTTGCTAGGGGGTTTGGTGAAAGTGCACGACACTCCATGAGCCAATATGGTATGGTGGAGATCAGGCCTTGTTTTCTTATGTCGATACTGCATTCCGCCAGATGCACTAGATATTCCTAAATTTAATTTACTTCATTCCTCCCATTACAAGTAAATAGAAAATTGTGTATTATAAAATATAGAACTTTGATATCTCTTGGTTTACATATTGTCTATGAATTAGAGATGATCACTGCACTAAAATTCACATTTTTGTGTTATTCTTCCAGAGCATACTCCAACCATGATGTATATTTCAATGATCTTGTTTAAAGTCATCAGGGGCCAAAACATTTCTTCTACCATTGATCATAGTGGTGGACAATTTATTTTTTTGCTCGGGGGTTTGGTGAGAGTGCATGGTGCTCCATGACCTAATATGGTAGGGTGGAGATCAAACCTTATTTTCTTCTCTTCATACTCTAATCCACTGCGTGCACAAGTATGGCTACATTTTATTTATTTCAACCCTTGCATTACAGGTGCATTCCATATTATGTATTATAAATTATCAAAATCTTTGTATCTCCTGATTTACATATTCTCTATCAAATACAGATGATCACCACACTAAACTTCACATTTTTTTGTTATTCTTGCAAGTAGACTCCAACCATAATGGCCAATTTGATGAACTACTGTGTTATAAATGACCTTCAAGAATAATGATAGTGACTACAAAATTAGTAACAATGGTCAAATAGACAATTAGATCCTAATATACTCTATGTTGATTGTAATAAGAAATATTCTTTTCACCCTTGATCAGAGTAGTGGATGATGTATATTCTTACTTAGGGGTTTGGTGAGACTCCACGAGGCTCCATGACCCAATATGGTAGGGTGGAGAGCAAGTCTCATTTTGTTGTGTTTTATTTTATATTTCTTATGTGTAGATCTCTATGTTTCTAACATAAGATTCAGACAAAATTCATATGTTTTAGGTTATGCTTGCAATGGAATAAAATAGTTAATGTTATACACTTTGTGTTAGATTCCATTGGGCATTGTTGTTTATTATTCTCTTGCTTAAGCTATATTGTTTTATTTTTGAGAAGGTGTTGTTGAAAAGGCTATATTGTTTCAATTTTCAATAAGATTGTGTTGAGAAAAAAGTATTTTTTTGTATGGGTTTGTTACTGTCAATTTTCCATGGATTTATCTTTATGGCTTGCATTTTGTGGTTATGTTTGCAATAGAATAATTTTTTTGGTGTTATGTAGTTTTTGTCAATTTTTATTGTCTAGATCAAGCTATATTATCTCATTTTCAATGAGGTTATATTCAAAAGGCTATATTCTTTCCATTTTCAATAGAAATATTTTTTCATTTATGGTTTTGTTATTTGCCTATCATTTTTCATGGGTTTTGTGGCTACCATTTTGTGGGTTTCTCATTCTGGGTCACTATTACCAATGTTGGTTGATTTATGCCTTCTATTTTGTAGTTATGGTTGAAACAAAATAAAATAGTTAATGTTGTACACTTTATGTTTGCTATAATATTAAAGACTTGTTTGAACATTGATTACATTCATACAACAATCTCTAATTTAAAATCTTGCACCAAAATTTTTTGTTGATTATTGTTCTCTATCTTAGGTTATATTGTTTTATTTTTGATAGGGTTTTGTTGAAGATGCTATATTATTTCAATTTATGA
This sequence comes from Sequoia sempervirens, assembly GCA_007258455.2. Classification (NCBI taxonomy): domain Eukaryota; kingdom Viridiplantae; phylum Streptophyta; class Pinopsida; order Cupressales; family Cupressaceae; genus Sequoia; species Sequoia sempervirens. Next base: position 42,235,817 of record VDFB02000017.1, on the reverse strand, counting down.
TAGGGTGTTGTTGAAAAGCCTAGATTCTTTCAATATTTGATAAGGTTATGTTAAGAAAAGAGTATATTTTTGTTGTTCAAACTGATACTACTTGATTTATGGCTTTTATTTTGTGTTTGTGGTTGGAATGCAGTAAAATAGTTAATGTTATACAATTTATGTTAATATATTGTTGCATAATTCTCCATTTGGTGGTCTATAACAGTCTACATTTTCCCATATGTTTGTTACTGTGGATCTTGCTTTTTTGTGAATATTGTTACTAAAATAAATATTCTTTGATTTATGACTTCTTCTCTTTGGGTATACCTGCAATGCAATGAAATAGTTAGTGTTATACATTTTATCTTTTTGTTTGTAAGGCATTCCTCATTGTCAATCTCTACCTTACGCTATATTGTTTCATTTTCAAAAAATATGTTGTTCAAAGTGTTGTATTATTTCAATCTTCTATAAGGTGTATTGTTTGTTGCATTCCTTATTGTGGAATGTTCTAGACAACAAGTATGCACCACTATGTATCAAGACACATTTTCCACCACAACATACAATGTACCACTATGTAACTATTTTGTCTACATATGCTATAAGATATACAAAATTCTATACATGCCTTTGATAGTTATTGCGCCAACTTCTGGCATTGACATTATAATCTCCTACCACCCTTGGTGTCTACATGCCACTTTCCTTTCTTGTTCCTCACCACCTATCGGCTCATTGTTGTGTGTTACTACACAAAACTGCTAGTGTTATATTTTGTGAGAATAGAGTTGATTAAAATTTCAATATGCTCTATTAAATTTATTTGCAATTTTTACACGTGTAAAAAAGGTTAAGGTGATTTATGTGAAGTGGTACAAATTATTTTTAATATTTTATTGCATGTGTAATATTATTTTTAATTTCATTAAATGAGGTCTTTCCCTTCTATTCATAGCTCCCAAAAAGGACATGTTTTATCAAGACTAGGATTACAATCTTGCATTTATTTTTAATTTTCCTATTTGTAACCTTAGAGAAACACCCTCTTAGATTTATAAGAACCTAAAGATGAAGAATGCATGCCATTTATTATCACTTGATGCCTAGTTGTCCTTTGTCTAATGACAACTCTTACCTTTATATCTAAGTTAATGTAATTGACTTATGGTTCTAGGATTTTTGGAGCCACAAATTTGATAGCCAATGAACACCTATTTCCATATCATACATACTAATAACAATATAATTCATTTTCTTATTTACTTTATATAACACATTTTAAAATCATACATGATCCAATTTGAACTATTTCTACATAATTAATGACATGCTATACACATTTACTAATTAATCACCTTATGATGATACATTACCTTATTTTTATTTTATATTTTTGGCATTTGGACCTTTATTACCTTATCATTAAATGGCAACAACATGCCTTCTCTACCCTCATTCATAATCTTCATTGTGTTATTTTTCCTATTTTTGGGCATCTCAATTTTCACATATATATTCATGATTATATCTATCAACATGATTCATTTTATTGTTCTTTACACTTTACTCTTGGGCATGAAATCTTCATATATGATCATACTCATTCTAGTGCATGAGAGAAACCTAGAAATCACTTTACACTTCATGTGTAGGTTTGAAGCTTGATGGATGTCATTACATTTTAAAACACTATAAATTTGAGAATAAAAACTCTAATAGTGAAACAAAGGACATCACTATCTAGAAGTCTATTTATTTGAGAATTTATAGAGAAAAATCAAAAAATCAATAGAGATCAAGGTTATGAGAATAGAGAAAGTTCACTGTTGTGAAATTGATGCATAGAATAAAAAGAAATATTCTAGTTTTGATCAACATAAATAATTGTCTAGAGAATTTTCAGATTCCAACATATACAAATCTCATTGTTTTGGAAGAGTCAATCATTGGTTGATTACAAAACATAGTAATCACTCTCTTCATTTATGACTATTTATAGCATGATTGTACTTCTTATTTGATATTGCTTAATTTGATATGCTTCAATTCCACAACTCACAAATTTTATCTATAAATAAAAATTTAATTATATAATTCAATTAATTAACCTAAATTATACATTAAATGCATTTTCCATTTTCCCATATTACATTAAAAAGGATTTTAAGTCAAAACGAAATATTCAAAATTTATTTAACAAATTACATCGATGAATATATTATAGTTATGAAGAAAATAATAGTGTAAAAGAATATGTATACAACCCAAACAAAATGGATTCTAAGTAAATATTGTCATGAGAAAAAATCCGTTTTAATAGAGTAAGTTTGAAAAGCCAAGATGAAGTCATGAAATCAAAAGACTAGTTTTTCTTGTAATGCAGAGAGAAGGATGATTTCGAATTACTTTTTTGGTTCCATAAATATAAGACAAATGGTCAAACAAAATATGTATGATGGCCATGAAAAGGCTGTATAGCTTATATAGAAAGGTAATAAAAAGGAGGATTTTCAAACAAAATCAAAAGGCAAAATGATAGGACATTTAGCCAGTGCAGGTGTGTCCCGATTTATAAGACATGTACCAACAAACACGAGTAGAAAAACTCATTTCTGCAGCGAGTGCGTGGGCATCCGCGGAACTCATTTTTCCTTGTTTCAGGCCGTCTACACCTGATGTTTGAACATAACTTCATTCCATTCCCTCGTCAGTGAACCACTTGCATAACGCCTGTACAATTTCATTTGTAGAATCTAACAAAGCCATACCCCAAGGCAAGACACAATACTAATTCACCATATGCACTGCTATGCCCAAGAAGTACAGCTTACTTATAGAGATCAACCCCTGCGTGAAAATCTTTGCTGCCCTCTTCTCCCCCACTGCCGTTGAACTTTATTAAAGCCAATGAAAATGTGGCTCTAGAGTGAGATGCATTGACAGCCTTCTCCAACAGAGAAATTCCCTTTTCCCTGCGTTTAATAACTTCTGATTTATAATTTATGAAATGCTTGTTGCATCTCTTTGGCCTGTGGGTGGAGCTTTAATCAACCACAATTTGGTTCAACATTTTTTTATCAGCACGTATGCAATTTTCATGCTCAACTGTTTGGCTAATACTGATAACATGTTTAATTTTACGCTGAAGTGTTTATCAATAGATTAATAAAACCTACAATATGTAATTGGCAGAGGACGAGCTCAATATAATTTAGTCTTGGCAGGTAAGTTGATCAACTGTAAAATCATCCACAATGCACAAGAGATTGACACTACCAAATATTTAATTCCTGATAATTACATTTCATGTTAAAGCCAGCCTAACGCTGATGCAGTAAATGTAAATTTGGGACATCATTATCTCTTATCGATCCACAACTAGACCTGATCATGTTCCTAAAGTAAAGGCTCATGATTCTTTGGATGAGTAAGATATTTCTTGTAAACGCTGGCTTCATACAATCTAAGATGTTGGTGATAGAGTAAAGCCAAATTTGGGATGTAATATTATTCCATGTGTTTCTAACAATTTCTGATGGTTAATTCAGTTCAGGTGGCCGGTGCTTTGTGAAGGAATCTGTTATGCGGTGATTTTGTTAGCGTTTGTTTGATTTGACACGTAGGGAGCACTCTTATGAATTGTTTAATTTGGTTACTGGGTCAATTCATACAACTTGTAACAACGATGGTTTTATCTCGTATATTGTTGGGTTCGATTCCTACCACAATTTTGTCCTCGAATTATTTTGATATCGGGTGCCCATCCAATGTTTGTGCTAGCACCCTGGTTATTAAGAAAAGGGTATAAATGCATGTCTATAGTTTGTGGATGCATGCACGGCGTATGATCCGCTTAAAATTTTGGTACATTGCTGAGGTTTCACCAATATGAAAATGACGAATTTTATCTTGAACTAGACTTGTGCGTTCAAATAGTTCAAATTTAATGCCTACTCTTTGAAGCATTATTTGGTAGCACCAACATGTGTAATCACGAAATGGTGTGAGGCCTCAACTTCGAATCATTTGAGTTGAATCCTATGTTGGTATGGGATGAATTTTCCAAGAAACCAGAGTTGTGGACAGATCTTTTTTGGTGCCTCATCTCTTTTACACTTTGTACCTGAGAACATGGCATAAAAATGTATCACGCTTTACTACATAGCTTCGGTCAGCCATGTAACATTTAGTGGACATGGGTGCGATAGGAATTTAGGTAATCCATGTCAATGGAATGTTACTTCAAAGAGTAAGCATTAAATTTGAACGCACAAGCCTAGTTCAAGATAAACATGCATTTCTACCCTTTTCTTAATAACAAGGGTGCTAGCACAAATGGCGGATGGGAACTCGACATAAAAAATACTCGAGGACAAAATTGTGGTAGGAATAGAACCCAACAATACACGAGATAAACCTATCGTTGTTACAAGTTGTATGAATTGACCCACTAACCAAATTAAACAATTCGTAAGAGTGCTCCCTATGTGTCAAAACAAATAAACGCCAAATAAATCACCGCATAACATATTCCTTCACAAAGCACCGGCCCCCTGAACTGAATTAACCATCGGAAATTGCTAGAAACACATTGAATAGTATTACATCCCAAATTTGACTTTACTCTATCACTAACATCTTTAGATTGTATTAGGCCAGCTTTTACAAGAAAAATCTTACTCATCCAAAGAATCATGAACCTTTCCTTTAGGGACATGATCAGGTCTAGTTGTGGATGGATAGGAGATATTGATGTCCCATATTTAAATTTACTGCATCAGCGTTAAGCTGGCTTTAACAGAGAATGTCATTATCAGGAATTAAATATGTGGTAGTGTCAGTCCCTTGTGCATTGTGGATGAATTTACAGTTGACCAACTTACCTACGAAGACTAAATTATTGAGCTCGTCCTCTGCCAATTACATATTTTAGGTTTTATTGATCTATTGAGAATCACTTCAGCGTAAAATTGAACATGTTATCAGTATCAGTAAAACACTTGAGAATGAAAATTGCATACTTCCTAATAAAAAAATATTCAAGCAAATTGTGGTTGATTAAACCTCCACTCACGGGCCAAATAAAAACAACAAATATTTTATAAACCAAAAGTTATTAAATGCATTATGTTTCCCACGTCATATTGATGGTGTGTTTGTTTCTGTCTTGACAGCTCAATTTCTACTTCAATAAACGCAGGGAAAAGGGAATTTCTCTGTTGGAGAAGGTTGTTAATGCATCTCACTCCAGAGCCACATTTTCATTGGCTTTAATAACAGATTCCTTCACAAAGCACCGGCCTCCTGAATTGAATTAACCATCAGAAATTGTTATCTAAACATATGGAATTGTTACAAAAATATGTGGATTCCACAAAGGTATTGGGATATAGGTTAGAAAGTTACAATCAATAGAGGTGTCTTGACTACAAAGTAGTGTTTTTAATATGTTGATTCTACGGAATTGTTAGGGTTTAGGTTAGAAAGGTGACAATCAATAGCGTTGTTTGTATTACGGCTCTATAATTTTAGATGTTGTGGTAAGTTTTTCAACTCTAATATCATAGACAATGCAGAAGATATCATCACAACTATTCCTGAGAATGTCCCCTAAGCCAGGGCTGACCTAATCCCTTTATTCTTTTGGTGAGTAAGATACTTCTCATTAAAGGTAACTTAATCCCTTCCTTAGATCTAAATCCAAGGAGTTTGGCGATGCATATTTGTGGTGTCAGTGGCAATTGTTTTTACTGGGTATGATCAACTGATGTTTTACTGATAGCTTGTGTATTAGGGATATTGTGATTTCTAGTGCGTGCTTTACACAAATAAACCTATTTTAGAGATGTGCGAGGGTATAGATTAGAAGGGTGACAATTTACAGAGGTGGTAGGGTTTAGGATTTGTAGGAGGCTAAAAGTATAAATCTAATAAAATTTTAAACATAAAATCTAATAAAATAATAGATCTAAGAATATGAAGGTATTTAGTTACCTTGGAATAAAAAAGTACATCACAAAATGAATACAGTATGTGTTCCTGGGTTAGTATATTTTGAGAAAAGTAAAACATTAAAAGTGTAATAATGAAATACAATCAATATCTTATTTTTATAATAAAAATATAAGAGACAACAGTGCATGTAAAATTGCGTCTTACTATTCCAAGCGTGGGCCTCCATGTTTCGAGCATCTACACATTTTCAGATGAAAGACATTCTTTCAAGCGCATAAGGATTGGGAGGCACATTGCAACACTTTTTGCTGGTTGCCTAGCATATTAAACCTCTTGCATCTGCATAAATAAAATGAAGAAACTCTATAAATGAAAAAACTCTCTTATACATGCAAATACTTTTAAACAACTAGAAGTGCTCCAAATAAGTCTCTAGAATGGTTTGAAGGAGCTAAGTTTACAAAAAATAACCAGTTCATCTGGAGTTTGGTTAAAATGTTTGACTACAAAATTCCTACAACTTTTTACGATCCTAGGTCTTTTATGATCATGTTTCAGATTAGTATCCCACTTTTCCATTATATGGGGAGAAGGAATAAAGTCACATTTAACATTTAGCCCTTTTTATATGCTATGAAATGGTTTTCTCATTTTTTAATTAAACAAATATTTATCTTATTAAAGACTGATGGTGTAGTAAATACCTAAAATTTAATGCTACAACTTTTGAATAGGTAAGTCTCCATATTTTAGGGTTCATAAAATGTACTAGTGGCTACAACTTCTCATTGAAGGATTGGAGAAGCAATTTCCATATTTAAGGGCTTCATGCAATCCCAAAATTTTAGTGGCTACAATGAGTAAATAGAGGATTCCTAGAAGCAATGTTCACATGACCCATAATTAATATGATAAAAGTGGTCCTTTTATATTTAAATTTATTACACCTTACATGTGTTATACAATAGCACCAAAGAATCATGTGTCATTACCCATACATAAAAATCAAAACATTAGCAACACATATTTAAAATAATAATAAAATATATTAAAATAATTATTAAATAATTATAACTCAAAGAAACTCTTAAATAACTAAAATAAAACAACTCATTAAATAAATGAATTAAAATAAATATTTTTAGATAGATATTTTTAAGATAATATATTTATTTCATAAATATTAGTAAATATAAAAATAAAAATTATTATATAGTTGTAAAGTAAAAATAATTCCTAGGCAATCAAAACAATTCTTTAAATAAATAAATATAAATCTTTTTAGATAAATAATGAATAAATATAAATAAATTATATATAGTATAAATAAATTATATGAAAAAGTGTGGATTAGATTAGAAAAGACAATAAAAATATTTTTCAATGTAAAATAAAATAACCCTTGAATAAATAAGTAAATATTTTTTCTATCAATTAACTAAAATCTAAAGGTTCATATCCTTTATATAAAATAAGAGAAAAATAAAATAAATATTTTTTTATCAATAAATTTTCATCTAAGGGTTCACACCTTTTATATTAAGTATATAAAATAAAAAATAGAGATTGTAGGGATTTGGAGAGTGTAGAAAGAAACCCATGTCAATTCTTCAAGATGAAAGGAAAAGTTCTAAATCATACTATTATAGGCCATTAATATAGGCCCCTACACTTTTCAAATTGAAATAGGATCCTCAAGGGTGATATCTATGAATATATTTCATATAGATAAAGGATTCATAGAATCAATCTTCACATGGCTCATGACTAATGTGACAAATGTGATCTTTCTAAATTTTAATTTTATTTAATTACAAATCAATACAACATATTAAGAACAAAAATAATTAGGTTTATTAAAATTAATAAATGCAATGAAAAATAATCATTTCCTCACATTAATCTAGAAATTTTCTATAATATACATTCACATAAATACAAATTAATCTAGAATAAATGATTGACATATGGAAAATGATAATAAAATAATTATGTTAATTTAGGAAATAAAATGTAAAGGCTATTTGTACTTGTAAAATTACTAGAAAATGTCTGTCAATTGATAAAGGTTCTAGAATATGGTTTTTCTATGTTTGCAAAATGTGATCTCTTTATTTAAAGAAATCTTGTATTATATACCAATCCTCTACTTTAATTATGTTTGATTCTAGACTTCCAAGTTTAACCCATAGTAACTAAATCATCCTTTACCTTCAAACTTACACTACTTGTTGACTTTTAAAAAAATTCTTCCTTTATAAAAAATCATCTACTATATTTATCATTATAGTGTTTGAAATATTCAAAAATAACTTGATATGTCATCTAATCATAATAAGACATGTTTTAATAGATTGAACCCCCCCAAAAAAAGAAATGAGACCAATTTTTTTTACAATGTATTTCCTTTATGATATAAGAAATACAAAAGTGCACTTCCTAAATTGATAGGTAAGTAGAAAAACAAAATATCCTTCTAAAATATTTATTCAAGTTACTTTTCAATTGATATATATTGCTAATTTTAAAAGTGTTTTTTTAACATGAGATTTTCTTGTGGTGTGATTAATAAATATAAGGGTTGGTTCCTGGATCCTAATTTGGATAATAGATTTTATTTTTATAGTTAAGATATAAATATATATGAGATCTATAGATTGCATAAAATAATTCAGAATAATATGGATTAGTATTTATCTCACTTCCATAAGCTAGACTCTACATGTGCCAACAAAAAACTATATTTTTGTAACATTATAGTTATAAAAAGCTATGAGGTGCACAATAGGAATATCAAGGTTTGGGAGCGAATTGAAAGAGGTGGGTTGGTTCCATTTTTGGAAAAACTTCATGGGCCTGATTCTATGGCCACAGACTACTTTGAGAAGAATTGGAACAATGGTGAAATAATTCTCTTTTGAAGAAAGGTGAAGCTGGATGAGAAAATTATAGGGGAGATTACTAGAATGTCCACTGAGGGCATGAAGTTTTATAGCAATAGGAGGTTTTCTAGTGAGGCGGTCATTAGATTTCCTAGGAAGGACAAGGAGAAATTGAAAGTAGTTAAAATTTCTAATAGCTACTTTGAAATTGACACCATCAAGGTGTTGTGGGGAAAGGTACTTCATGTTATTATGGAATATATCACACTGGACGAGAGATTTACCAGAGTGTATGGGCATCATTTTTCAATTTTTAATCACTTCCACCATAACGTACAGATTTCTTTGCCCCTCTACTTGTTTTGTTCATTGAGTAATAGCCTTGAGGACCATAAGAAAAATCCTAGGAGATACCCTATTCTTCATAATGGTCTTACTAGGTTAATATATGAACACTTTCAAAGCATGCCAACTTTATCTAAACCTGTTGCCTCCACAGAGTCTAGGGACTATGATATGGAGAGTGGGGGTCCATAGATTCATCTTAATCAGGAGAGAATTGTTGAAGCCCACTTGTCCTCTAAGATTTCTGGTAAGAAAACTCAGTCTAAAAAACCCCAGCTTGCTAAAGCCCCTAAGACCTACCCCGACTGCTCTGTCTCCTTACATAATCATGTTCTTAAGGGCTCCCCTACCAACAAGTCAGTTTCCTACTATGTAGACTCCTTGGAAGATAAAGTTTAGAACCCTAAAGCTAGTAGAAATTATGTGCCCTCCCCTCCCACCTCTTTCAAATTTGAAGGTGCCATATTTCCTAGCTCCCCCAACCTGGGTGAGTTAACCTGATATTAGATTGGGTTCATTCTGATGACATTCTAGCCTCTGCTAGAAACAACATTAGTGACATTTTTAGGGTCTTGAGATGGGCCTATCATGAAATTAATGATCTTAATCAAAGAAATAGGGCTCTGTATAGTAAATCGGAGGAGTTGGAACTGAAGTTGGCGACTCTCAGCAACAAAGAAGGGAAACAAAATAAGAATAGTGCTAGTAAGAAAGGAGGTGACATTGAGGAAAAGTACATGTTTCTAGATGAGGAAATGGTTAAAATTAAAAATAAAATGATAATAGTTGTGGAACAAAACCATAAAATGGCTAGGGACAATGCCATTATTATCAATGCTATGGATGAAAAGCTAGAAAAAATGTAATAGGGTTCGTTGGTTGTTGATTTGGAAGAGAAAAAGGAAAGAAAGAACAAGGACCAAGGTATTTCGAAAAGGACTCGTGCCAATCTCAAATGGAAAGTGCTTCCCACTACACAAATGGTTCAAATCTTAAAGAGGGGGGTTCAGAATATGAACGAACTAGAAGCTGAGACTACTGATTTATTAAAGACACAAATTTAGCTATTGCTGGATTTTTGTCTAGTTATTTTGGTTCTGCGGCCTTTGTTGGCCTTTTTGGTAGTTTTTTTTCTTTTAATGTTGTTATTTTTACAGCCATTCCAACTTTGGTGTCTTTAATGATTCTATCTTTATTTTGTAAAATTTGTGGTTTCGGGTCTTGTAATAACCATTTTTTCCTCTTTCAAAAACATTATAGTTATAATCTATTTCAATAATCCACTATAAAACAAGTGTTATTTTTTATTGTATTAAAAATATTATATATGAAGGTTTTCCCACAAGTTTTACATTGTCCTATCTCATTAATAAAACGTAACACTCAAACTAACAAGTTTCAGAGGAGGAATATACCGCATTCCTAAAATATGTCAAAAGTTAATGGATATATTAATATCAATGATAATCATACACTTACAATAATTTCCTTCAATGTAATATCAAAATAAGAATTATCATAGAAATAAGGAGTCAAAAATTACAAGTTTGACACCCTAAATATCTTCATAGAAAAATTGACACATTGAGAAATTTTTGTAATCCCTTCTTTAGCTATTGCTTCTAATAATAACCTCTTTGATTCTTAAAAATAAGAACATATGGTAGCAAATTTCCTCGCAAAAAAACCCAAAGATTATGAAATGTATCACAGTTTGTGAGGAAACTTTAGGGAATACATCAAATCTAGGATACAATTACACTCACCCTCATATATATAAATTATTAGATCAATGTCTTAACCAAAATAGAGAAAAGAAATCCCTCAAGAATGTAGACAGGACCAACAAAGAAAAATCTTAATTGGGACTGTATGAGTATTCAAGTCACCTATAGTAGAAAGAGCCACCACATATTTGATTATAGCCTAAAATGAAGATCATGGGGTACACCATCTATAAGAGTAGTAATAAATATTATTTTGAGTTTTGAAGCCACTAACATAAAAATGTTCTACTAGCATGAAAATTATTCTCCATCCAATGTGAAGAATGTGATCCATGATTTCATGTAGGTTGAGTAGGACCTTAACACACAACTCAATTTGAACCCATATTATCCTCATAAAATATTCAATGGAATAACATCCATAACTAATAGAAAAACCTACCACATTGGTCTCTAAATGTTTAATAAAAATGATTAGCCATTGGCCAATATAGTTTGATTCTCCACTTCAAAAGTAGAAAAAAATTAAAAGGGATGTACACATAGTTGAAATATCTTAGGTGTTAACACATACTTGAATATTTTCAGTTTGTAATGGGAGAAATGGTCATGGAAACATTGGAAATTCATGCTTGTGATCAATGATTTACATTTACTCATGTGTGTGATAGAATCATGTATTTATATACCATAAAATTTTTATTAGTTGAGATAATCATTAATCATAATTGATGAGAAAAGTCATTTTAAGGTAAATATTAGATGATGGCCCCATTAGGTGGATATATGTCACTACGTAATTGGGTGAAAATTCATATCCATTGACCAAAATATCAATAAGAGTACATCATGATAGAATAGTAAACCACTAATATATTAAAAGTAAACTATAAACAATCCATATATGATGACTATGTATTACCAAATTGACATTAAATATTGACGAAACCATAAAGATCAATGTTTGCAAGAGAGGTTTTGTGATCTAATAGTGTGTAAAAATCAAACCAAAATTTGTATTTTACAAAGATAAATTGGTCACTATGTGTCACCACTATAGACCAAGCCATATTGACATGAATTGGTCCCACCACTATAGGAAATACATGATGGGTACTTATTTTCTTGGTTCACATATTAAAAATAATCATTTGGAAAGGGTTAGGGGCCCACCGCCATATATAATCGTATAGACATGTGGCCCATAGTGTTTTTTCCATGTATCACCCCATAAGAGAAAAAATCCACCTTAGTCCATAAATTGAATTGATTGTGTAAATATGAATAAGAATTATTCATATTGGAGAAAATAAAATTATATGAATCAAGAAGATATTATTTAAAGGTTAGAACTTGGTTGACAATTAAAGTTAAATTCTCACACATATTAGCTATCAAAAATAGTGCATTCACTATGAATAAGGTAGTGATACATGTAACAATGAGAAAATAAGAACTAAGAAATAAGTATGATACAACCAAGTGTGGAGAACATGGACAATAATGGGTGAAGCATATGTAGTAGACAAAAAAATAATACTACTTGTGTTGGTTGTGTTTTCTGCATTGAGATAGATAATTATCGATGGGTTAACATGAGTGAAAGGAAAATAACATTTGGTTCAAGATGCAACTTATATCAATTATCACAAGTCAACCTAAATTATAAAAATTATAATTTAAGTGACTTTTTAGATAGATACTTATAAATTAATATATGAATAATTTATAAATTCTATGAATATCATTTGTGAATAGATACCTCAGGCTTGAACACATTGTAAACTACCATGCACAAAGTTTTTTCATTCATTATTGGCTTCACATTCCTCTAATATTTTAGTTTTTGATCAATTTCCTTAATATGATGTTGAATTAACTATCTCTTTAATATGATTAGTTAAAATCATTGAAAACTATTAACTTGAAATATAAAAAATGAAAAAAATTATTCAAATTACTCAAACACATGAAAAAAATCATTCAAATTATTTAAAACATGAAAATAACAATTCAAATTATAACGTCCCATTACCCCTTCCCCCCCAAGCATGGTTGGTTGAAGCTCAACTTTGACGGCTCAGCCGAACCTAACCCAAGTCAAGGAGGTGGGGGTAGGATCATCCATGAGCACAAGGGGAAATTATTTTTGGCCTACACAGTCAACTTGGGGGTTCAATCATCAAGTTTTGCTAAGGTAGTGGTGCCCTTACATGACATACAAATTACCATGCAAGTTGGGTTCTCAAATTTGGTTATAGAAGGAGACTCTAGAAACATGACTTTCTTGCTAACAGATAAAGCTTTTCCCTATTGGACCCACCAGAACCCCATGTCCTCAACTGACAATCTCATGATTTCCCTCTGAAAGTGTAGTGTTAATCATGTGTATAGTAGAAACAATAAAGTTGTCAATGCGTTAGAAAATCTTGGAGCCTTTACACCAAATTTAGTAATATGGGATAATATGGACCTCCATATCCTAGGTCAAGTGCTCGAGTTGATTCAACATGATGCTAACGTAATATCCAAATGAGATCAAGTTGGATACGTTGTCATCTCTTATTGATAGTTTCCACACTCCTCAATTATGACAACCTAAGCTTGCTAATCTATCTTCCCATAATTACATTTACTTGCGGCTCTAGTTTTTTGTATAGCCATTTCTATAGTTGGTATTACCTTGCTCTAAAATTTGTGATTTTAGTGATGTGGGTGATCTAGTTTAGGATGAACCTACTAGTTGCAAGGGATTGAAGCAAGACAAGGAGATTTGGGCCATTCTAGAATGAGGTAAGTTTCCTTTGTTTTTGGAGGGGATGCAGGGGCAATGACCCCAAGATTTCTTTGGCATTTGCTAATTCTTGGGTGAACAAAACTATTAATGTTGAAGGGGTCTCCTTCATTGTGACTCTTGAACTAATTGCAGAGGTGACATGGCTCTCTTCAAAGGGGTATGCATTCCTCATAAGTCAAAAGACCATTATCAGAAAAACATGGAACATTTTCTAAAAGAGGGTGAGAGGGTGGATAGATTGTATAATCGCTTTAACTATGTCCCAACTTTCCCAAATTTTGGGGAAAATTTGTAGTTCACATGAGGTATGTAATGCTCGAAGCATGAATCTAACACTTCCATGCTCATCTTTTCCATATGCTTAATTAGCTTAGGTATAATTTCAAAATAAACTTTACCTTTTTGCTTATTTTCTCACTTGATCAATCTATTAGAATTTTCTAGGCTAAATGCAAGAAATTACCCATCCACCAAGGCCTTATTTATTTTCTTTGCAAGTTTCATTCTATGATGTTTCTGTCTCTTTCATATTATCTTAAGAATACTATGGCCATTTATGACCCCACCAATCCCTTTGTGGACCCCAACCACTCTATTATTCTAGATGAAACCCCTCCTACCATTTGTTGTAGTACCTAGGCCCAAGGTAAAGCCCTTGTTAATGAAACCCCCACTGACCCCATCAAATGCACCCCTTTTTTAGAACCCATGCCTATTTCTACTTCTTGATTAGGGGAGTTTAGCAACTCAAATGAAAATGAGTCATGGAATCCCACCTCGGTCAACTCTCCTTTACACTCTTCTACTCATGTGAATATATTTAATGTTATGAACACCACCTATTTCTAACCCTATCCCTAAAAATTCTCCCAATTTGTACATCAATATGGAGGAAATTGGAACTAAAACTAGGTCAATTCATTCCTCTAGTGACCCCCTCTATAAAATAATCAATGAAATCTTAGAGACAATTAATATGCAGAGGGATATCATGAAGTGGCTCTTAGGCTAGCTAGTAATGACTAAAGAAAGAATTCAAATTCTAGAGGGAAAGGTTCTTGACCAATAGGTCCTATAGCTAGGGGAGGTGGAGAACAAGGAGCATTGGGACATGATTGCCTCTCTAGAAAATTCATTTGAGAAGTGGGTGATGTGAGAAAAGGAGCTAGAAGATTTGTGTGCCATTTTTGGTATAGAGGAAGAAAAAGATAATTTATTGACTGAGATTGATGCTATCCATTATAATCAAGAGAAAACCATGCAATGGCTTAGGTTCATTACCTATTATAGTAAAGATGCCATGAAGAACATTGCCCTGAACCTTTAGGAATTTTAGGATGAATTAAGGAAGTGCTAGGGGAAATGGATTGCAGATGGTCTGAAGGATGGTCATATGTAGAAGAAGAAGGGTGAAATGGTGGATGCCTCAGCTCATGATGTCATGATGAATACTCAGGCCATTCAGCAAGGTCCTTTTACTTTCAAAAAGAAGCTACAAGTTTTGTCCCAAAAATGGAATGTGATCACTAGTCTCAAGTTATTGGGAGATCTATAGGTGTGTTATGGTTTTTTTTTCAGTCTTAGATTTATGTGCTTTCTATGTTATTTTTTGTAGGTCAAACTATTTAAGCTTAAGTTTATGTTTTAGTTTTTTAGGTTGCTCACTTCTCGTGAGTTGCTTTTTTTCCTCTATGGATATTTTTTAATATTGTCCCTTCTAGTTTTAATCTAATCAAAAAAATTAAATTATTATAAAATTTAGTTTTAAAATATACAAGTTTAATATTCAATTTTAATATACAAAGAAAAATGTCATATATTTGTCAAATAATGTTTGAAATTTCTTTAAATTATTAAAAATATTTTT